>CM065697.1:14968293-14970793 GCA_017654935.2 Phymorhynchus buccinoides | reverse complement strand
AAATGTTTGAGTTAGCACCAATGTTTCTCAGTCTGTGCAAAATAAACAAACAAACAAACCAAACTAGAGCCCAGCTTTCACCTTGTGCTAGTCGCTCTTGTCGCCCCTGCAATAGATGCACACAGACATGGCCAAAGTTAACTCCTCAGTTCTCCACTGTACGTCACTAAAGAAAATAAACAAACCAACCAAACTAGAGCCCAGCTTTCACCTTGTGCTTGTCGCTCTTGTAGAGCACCAGGACCCCCGGCTTGAGGACGCACCAGAGCTTGGTCCAGGACTTGAGGGTGCCCCGCACCTTCAGCCAGTCCCCCAGCAGCACCACGGCAGGGTCTGTGATGGTGCTCAGCAGCTCCTTGGCCGCCTCCTTCTTCTGGCTGCGGTACGTCCTCTTCTGGGCCTGAGGAACGAAAGGCGTATCGTCATCAACATCGTCCTCTTCATCATCATTGTCGTTATGGAGCAGTGGGTGGATGCCTTGTGCCTCCATTTGGGGAGCTGGAAGCTCTGACCCCCGCCCCTTCCACGAGTCTCTCCCCGTTTGAAGTAAACGCGGTTAATTTCTAAAACAGTCTTTTTTTCTTTTTTTTTCTCAAGAACTACCAACTTTGAGATATGAGGTTTCTGAATTTCACCAACGATATACTGCTTGCAACAACAGCTAAGGGTCTGCCTACGTGTCAACTAACTACGCAAAACAGCATCAGATTATCCCCTTGACTGCCACATAAATGTTGCAGGCTTCATCTATTTCACTGACGACATCATTGGACGGAAGGGAAACAACTCTTTTTGCTTTAAAACCCTTTCGCCGCCAATGTCGCATTAATGCACCACAATTATTAACCTTTAGACTGCCTTTGTCGATGTTCCAGAACGTCGACAATTACGTGCAGTCGACACTGCCATTGCGACGTTCCCTGAACGTCAGTGTACACGAGGCGACCTCATGAACACTGTACCTCACTAGAAAATCCATTATTTTGTAGCTTGTGATAGGCCGAAATCCCTCGCAGGCTAAGGGTTAAACACACATATAACTAAAATGCATCAAATCAGGGTCTGCTATCCAAAGACCCCATTTTCTTAATTTTGGGAGGTAAGCATAGGCTGCACAGAGGAATCCCTAATGTTGCAGACAATTTTTTTTTCTCTTCTCCACCCAGGTAAGTTTCATGGACATTTTTGGTTGAAAAATAGCTGGCGGCGAAAGGGTTAAAACAGCAGGGCTCCCAGGGACCCCCATTTGGGGGTCTATGAAGCACTAAAATTCTCAAGGACCCTTTAAAAGAATGTGCAGGGGGTCCCAGGGATGCACTAGAAAAATTATTTTTAGCATTCGCAATGCCACTGGGACCCTCTATCCAGCCTCTAGGACCCTCTATACTGTAAGTGAAGGAGTCCCTGGGACCCCTTGTTTTGCGGGACAATTGGGAGCTCTGAACAGTAAAGAGGGTAATGTTTCAAGATCATCGAATTTGCCACACTGACTCGTGACAGTTCTCTTATCTCTTTCGTAATTTAAAAAACAATTTTTTTCTTTTCTCTTCTGCGGGTCAAAAGGTTCAACGAAAATGTATGACACCACGCTTTCAATCAATCAATCAATCAATATTTGTATTGTCCATATTACAGGAAATTCTTTTTCCAGCAATAAAACAATCAACAAAACAACACAATAAAGACAGAGACATAGTATATAGAAAAGACAAAAAATTAAATATGCAACTTTTTTAACCCTTTCACTGCCAGTCCTTAATTTCAGCCAAAAATGTCCATTACATTTACCTGAATAGATAACAAAATCCATCTGCAGTATTGGGGATTCTTCTGTGACATATATAAAATAAGGTCTATCCTTACTTCCCAATGCTAAGACAATAGGGTCTTTGGATAATACACCCCAATTTGATGCCTTTAGTGACATAGGTGTTAAATCACTGTGGTGCTAAAATGCGACTTTGGCGGTGAAAGGGTTAAACAATGTGCGCACATACAATTCTTGGTCACACACGCCACAACCACACACACACACACACACACACACACACACACACACACACACACACACACACACGCACACACACACACACACACACACACGCACACATATACACACACACAACACACACACACATCATGCGCATGCATACAACCATTTAACTACCCATCCATCTAACGCATACATATGTTTACACATACATACAAACATACAACTTGCATTCACAAATTATATATCACACAAATATCTAAGTCTATATGCATACATCCGTAATACAACATTATATATCTACATGCATACACAAACATACATAGATAGGCCTACATAGATACATACAGTGGAATCCGTTTAATTGGCCATCGGATAATCGGCCAAAGACGCTTAATCGGCCAATTTCCTCTGGAACGGAATTTTTTCTTCTTAAGCATGTGTTAATTTGTTCGTTTTTACGGCCAAAGCTGAAATCTTCAATTTCGCTTTATTGGCCACTTTTTCTCT
>CM065697.1:14960793-14963293 GCA_017654935.2 Phymorhynchus buccinoides | reverse complement strand
AGAGCTGTGTATCTAACTCAAAATACTTGGGTACAGGGGATTTTTCCTCTCACTCTGCACTAGGCCTTACGGTCTGAACATGGAGTCCTTTGGATGAGACGATAAACCGAGGTCCCATGTGCCCATGCACACGTTAAACCCAGTGGCAACGAAAAAGTTGTCATGTGGTCCAAATTTACCACCATCACTACCCCCTTTCCTTCCTCATCGGTCACACAAAAATCGCATGATGGGAGCAACCCGAATTTCACAGAGACGCCTCTGTGACTATAGAGTACCTAATACCAAAAATCGAGATACGAGATTTTTTAATTTCACTGACGTTATGTACGAGTGGAGACCTTTCAGAGGAGTCTTCCTTTTTTGTGTGGAATCTGTGGATTGACTTGGAATTTAGTAATACAGTAGAATGAAATCGCTGATACGATAGTTAAAATTGAAGGGACTGAAATTTTATTGTGAGATAGCCAGTATTTTGAGATAAAGACTTTTTGATTAAAACCGGGACCAAAAAAAGTAGTGTGACTTATCCAAGTGTTTTTGAGTTATCCGTTTTTGGGTCAGCAGGAATCTACTGTATTTATTATTTTATTTTTTTTATTGAATATTTTTTTCACGCAATTTGCATAAACATAATACACAAACATAACTGAAAAATGAAACATAAGTGTTAATCGCTCACCTAATGTTTTCTTTTCTTATATTATCATAATACTTTGTTGAAAATATATTGAAAAATAAACAAAATAAGAAAAAGCATACATAAGCATACAACACAATTGTGTTTAGATGGTAGCAATATCTATTTTAAATGAATTTGCAGACATTTCTGGCCTAAAGATTAATTTTGAAAAAACTAAGGTAGTTTGGATAGGAAGTAGAAAAAAATGTAATATTAGATACATGAGACCAAAACTTCGTGTGGGAACCAGGCGAATTTAGTATTTTGGGAATAACATTTTCAACAGATATTGATAATATTGTGAACATAAACTTTGAAAATAAGCTCCTAGAAATGAGAATAATAATTAATTATTGGAATAAGTGACAATTATCACCTTTCGGAAGGATTACTGTGTTGAAAACTCTTGTTCTTTCGAAAATCTATTGTATTTCTATTTCTATGGACATCTTTAGTAAGTACTGAAGCTCTAGGAATTAGTTGCCCCGTGATGAGCATCCCCATGGTCCTGAGTGTTCATGGTTTCTTCTTCTTCGTCAATCACAATCGTTGGTCTCCTGCCATACGAGTGCAGATGCATCATGCTGCTCGCGCCTAAGTAGAGTAAACAGGCCCAGCATGTCCGTCTTCGGATGGAGAAAATCTTTCTACTAACGAAGCCAGGGAAAGATAGTAGTAGATGACAGTAAGTAAATGAGAGACTTAGGCAGAGTCAAACGCCAGAGGGCGTGACAGATTGGAGGGAGCTACAAGCACAGAACTTCCAGAAGGTGGGGGAACTATTTATACAAATTTCAATTTGGAAGAGTAGTAGAGGTCCAGATTGAGTAGAATACTACTCGAAAAGAGTAGAGTAAACAGGTCTGCTACACGTATTTGGAGGTCACAGTGTATTATTACAAGGAAGACACAACAATAAGCACTACTAACAAGACCCAATTCTAAAGAAAGCAAACTGCGGCCTCGCTTAAAACAAACAAATTACAAACAAACAAACAAACAAAAACTCACAACTTTCATTCAAAAATGGTAATTTTGCTTGCCAGGTATGGCCTCAATTTGCTATCATTATTGTTATTGTTTTGTATTATTATTGCTATCATTGATAAGACTGCTGTTGTCATCATCATCATTGTTCTTACTACCATCATCATCACAGTCAATATTATTATTGCTGTTGTTGTCTTGTTGTGTTGTCTCTCGTGTTGTTCTTGTCATTGTAACCATCGAGTGATATTGATGTTTCTGAGTGTTGTCGTTGAATCCAAAATCATCACTATATTCTATATTATGTGTTTCACTACATTTATAAAATGGAGAAAAAAAAAAGTTCAATAAAAAACACAAAAACTCAGAACTTACACAACAGCTAAAGTTGGCTGTTTCAACAGCCATGTTCTCAACAGCAATCTCATACCACCACTACCACCATCACCACCTTCTCTCTCTCTCTCTCTCATCCTCTCTTCTCTTCTCTAAGCTCCCGATTAACTCTTCCAACACCATGGGGCGAATACATTCGCCCCCAAGACGTCACTCTCCACTCCCACCAAAGGCAAAGACATTCACTGCCAAGCACCCTGCCGTGTGTTTGTCTACTTTCAGAGCTTACGTCACTAACAGTCGATGATCTTTTTCTTTTAAAGCAACGCATGCATACAGTATTTTACAGAGGATAAGGCAAGACTTTTTTCCCCTAGACTGAGAGACCCACCTTATATAAATGTGACTTGACAATATAGTAAGAAATTATAATAACAAAATCTGAATTTGGTGTAAAATTTGAGGGGTGCGCCTTATAATCAGGTGCGCCTTGTA
>CM065697.1:14950793-14955793 GCA_017654935.2 Phymorhynchus buccinoides | reverse complement strand
GCTACACTTCACGACATCAGTAGCTCTGCAGGCTGCTGGGTTTTGTGTTTTGTTTGTGGCTCAAGCAGCAAACCTATAACTCACTTTGTCGGTCGGTCGGTCTGTCTGTCGGTCCAAAATTGTCGCACATTTTGACAAAATGTCGCACTTCAAATCGAGGCTACACTTCAAAATTAATTGAGGCCGCTCTTTAAAATGATGTATTTTAAAAGCGTACAAAATAATAAACATACGTAATACAGACACTACAACAGACACGACGAGTATGCGGTGCTTCTTTCGATGAGCATAAGTAGGATACATAGTTTTAAATGTTTTCCAAAAGACATAAAAAGTTACGAAATGGTGCAGAGATAACATTCTGGTTTACAGATTAAAATTATTGAAAAGCCAGGGGAGGTAACTCATGATTGGAGTGGTAAAAATAGACCGCGTGCCACAAACTATGGCGATTTCGCGCTTGTTTGTTTGTCAGAAATGATTTCATTACCGTTCCCAGTTTCTTTCTCAAACCTTTTCCTAATAAAACAGGACTTAACAGCACCCTTCAAAAATTAAAAGGACCTCATGATGAAGTAAAAGGACTGACTTGCTGAATCAAAGCACTTAAAAGGCCTTTTGACCAACAATCAATTCACAAGGACTTAAAAGGACTTAAAAGGACTTAAAAGGCCCCTTTTTGTATATAAGTGTCTACTACTGTTGTTGCTTTTATGTTATTATTTTTTCAATGTTAGATTAGTTTTGCGTGTGTGCAGTCCTTACTGTGCAACTCAAATATTAGAGTACGCTTTATAAGCTCTTAGCTTGTTGTACTCGAAGTTCATAAATGTATTGCTGCTTTGTTATGATTTTATATTCTTGAATAAATTCTTGTTTAAACCAAACATTTAAAAATTTATTTAAAAAAAAAAAAAAAAAAAAAAAAAGGCCCCTACGAACCCCGTTTCTGTTCTTTTTGTGTGTATTTGTTTATGTTAATGGCAAGTATGAAAAATGGCCGCCATATGCCAATACTTTTACCGTTGTAAAATAGAGGTTCATTTCATCTCTCTCTCTCTCTCTCTCTCTCTCTCTCTCTCTCTCTCTCTCTCTCTCTCTCTCCCCTTGTTTTTTGTTGTTGTTTTTTTCTTCTAATCTGTTCCTTTCCATATTTCAATTTCTCTCTTTTCAATGATGTAACAGCCCAAGGCAAGAGCACACAAATACCAACCCCTTCGTAGTGATGTCTCAGTCGATCCCACACCATTGTCTGGTTTTGCCACTGTCTGTGTGTCTGTCTGTCTGTCTGTCTGCGCACACTCTCTTTCTTAATTGTCCTCGGTTCAAGAAAGACGAAAGTGTGACGAACGAGGTTGCACAAGATTGCCACGATTTGTGTGTGTGTGTGTGTGTGTGCGTGTGCGCGTGCGCATGTGTGTGTGTGTGTGTGTGTGTGTGCGTGCGTGCGTGCGTGCGTGCGTGCGTGTGTGTGTGTGTGTGTGTGTGTGTGTGTGTGTGTGTGCGCGTGAGCGTGTGCGAGCATGTGTGTATGTTCCTGCGTATGTAGATCACATTTTCTAATTTATGAAATAGAACCCTTATTAGGGCATGTTGCGCATTAGATCCGCAATCCGCAAGATCCGTACAGAAACCCCCATTTCACTTCCCACGGCAGACCTGTTTACCCTCTACACAAGTCTGGAGTCATCTGGATAGATGAAATGAGTAGTGGTGCAAAATGTGTAGCTTTATTCATTAAATGTGTCTGTTTCAGACCGGAGGACGCTAAAGATCCACCCGATCACGTGTCAAAATCACGTGTTTCACGGGTTTTCCCTCTTATAACTGGAAAGAAATCTTGTTTTGACCAAGTCTGACTCCCATATAAATGGCCCCAAATTGAAACCGACACATCAGTTTAAAGGGCAGCCTCAATTTGAATATGGGGAAATTTGTTTGTGGGTCACAGCAACCCAGAAAAAAACCCAAGGGACTTAATCGTGGTGGGTCACTGGGTCTTTAACTTAAATAAGGTTATACATCTGTATCGCTAAAAACTTCGGGACTTTCCTGGAGTTGCACTGCCTCTGGGCATTGCCTCCAGGATCGTTCCCACCATCTATATATCTACGAATGTCCCACGTGTGTCTGTTTCAGACCGGAGGACGCTAAACGGATTTTCATTCACATGCCTATAACTCCCTTACCTGAGGACAAATGCCTGGTCCTGCTCCTTCTCCTCAGGACTTTCCTGGAGTTGCACTGCCTCTGGGCATTGCCTCCAGTATCGTTCCCACCCACCATCTATATATTTACGAATGTGTCTGTTTCAGACCGGAGGATGTTAAGCCGGATTCCATCATGGACAATGTTTTGACCATTCGGCACCATTTGGCAATATTCAGCAACATTCGGTGTTTAGTCACACCGTTACGTAAGTGAATGGGGTTTCGGTAAGGAACTCGCGGATCTAAAGGAAGCTGACACACATGCCCTTAACTCCCTTACCTGAGGACAAATGCCTGGTCCTGCTTCTCCTCCTCTTCTTCTCGCGGTAGCTGTCCAGCTTGTCCTGCAAGGAGAAGGCCCTCAGCAGCCTCAGGCGTCTGGAGGAGGAGGACGTCGACGACTCTGGAGGAGGAGAAGGGGGGCTCTGGCTGTGGCTGCTCCTCCTCCGCCTCACGCTCGTGCTTCTCCTGCCCGTGCCACGCTCTGAAGGTGAGGAGGCGGACTCCTGCAGGTCTTCTGCTGCCGGAGATGCTCTTTCCTCCTCATCGTTGTCGTCGTGGACGTCGTTGTGATTGTTGTTCCCCAAGGCGTTTTCGAATCCTTGAATGTCGTGGCATCCGTGCACGGTGGCTTCTTTCTTCTCTAGAGAACGTCGACGATGCTGATGGTGGTGGTTTAGTTTGGGGCTACTGGCCATTTTAATTTTTTTTAGTATCAATCAACACGAGTTATATAGGCGGAACATTTTCAAGCGATTCTTTTCCCGCATTACCATTGCACTGATTATTGTAGCATCTTCCCCCCATTTATGTTGAAGTCAATGGTTTTTCTTCCAAGCTGAAAGGCAGCACTGATGCTGTATTAATTTTCTACAGAACATCGCCTAAGGTGGTGATTTTTTTAGTTCGAGGCTATGGCCATCTTATTTATCATCAACACGAGTGGAACATTTTCTAACGGTTCGCTTTCCCCACTGTCACCGACAATAGCAACCGTTGTGCTTTTTATCCTTTGAATGTTGCGGGTTTCTGTTGTTGTTGTTGTTGTCTAGCTGCAATGTTGCTGCTTTCATTCATTTTAAGTAGCGGACGTGTCATCGAGGGTGGTTTAGTTGGGGGCTACTGGCCCATTTTACTTTAAACATCAGCATGGGTGATTCCTTCGGCTCACAAAAGACGCACAGCTGCCTGCGCTGCGAGGAATTCGATGAACACTTCTTCTGTCCTGGCGTTCCGGCTTGGCAAGAACTGATGGTCATCCTTGGACACGTTCAGTGATTCGGCTTACTCTTGTCTTACAAAAGAAACAACCCATCTCAATTAAATTTAGGCCTCCACCATTTTGAACACTCTGCGTCGATGCTCGACTCTAGAGATCTTCTGAAGTTCAGCTTTCTCTTCCTGTTGCAATTTCTCTTCCCCCTGCGCTCTGGACGCATTATTCCCCAGCACTGTCGTCTATTGATGTCCGCCTACAACGTTCACGCTGTTCGGATCCATCTTTTCACGGAGTTCTCGCGGGATGCTGTAGAATCTTATCATTTTCGAACATTGTGAGCACTGACGGCAGTCTTTGAAGACTTTCAGTGGTACAACTTTTTTTCTCCCCGCAGGATTTTATTTTCTATTCTTAGAAAATTCTTATATTCTTATATTCTATTCTTATATTTACTGTCAAACAACTTGTCCCTAAGGGCTTTCCCGCCACGAGGACGTAAAACCTCCACTCAACAACAACAAGTAACACTTCATCGACCCAGCACCAGAAGAACTTGTCCCTAAGGGCTTTCCCGCAATGAGGACGCAAAACCTCTACTCAACAACAACAATTACTGTCGAGCGCTGTTCACTGAAGTTCGTCTTTTTGAGGTTTCCTGTAGTTTCTCTCATTCTATATTATATACATTTTCTCCCAGGTTTTTACAAAAGGCAGCATTGCTTTGAGCAAAGTCTACTACCCATGCTCGTCTCTAAAAAGGTTACCTTTCTTGTTCAGCTTTAAGTTAACTAGTTACAACGTTTCTCAAACCTTTGCCGTTCAGCGTTATCTCACCACACACCGGCCACCCCCACCACACCCCCCATTGCCCACAGCTGCGCACACATACACAGAAACACACACACACACACACACACACACACACACACACACACACACACACACACACACACACACACACACAGTGACACACACACACGCGTGCACGCACGCACTCACGCGCCTGCGCACACACACACGCTCGCGCGCTCTATCTCTCTCTCTCTCTGTGTCTCTCCCCACCTCTCTCTATCTCTCTCACTCTGATCTCACTGTGAATGTTGATCTCTCGTCTATGTTAGGAAATATAAGGACCGAGGCAGCCATAGTCATTGCGTCCATTACTGTATCTCCAGTGAGTCAAACTTTCCACATCCCCCCCCCCCCCCAAATATTTTGTTAAAAACAAGTGCAACGCCGAGCGGCTGCAAAGTCCCCTCGCAGCATCGCTGAGCTACTCCGAAATCGGAATGTGTCGGCTGTACACACAGCGGGGAGACCATTGAGAACTGAAAACAGGACACACGCACGGACGGATGGACGGCCGGAAAGAAGTGGGACATAGCGGGCCTGTGACACAAAGGGCCTAGGGCACAGCGGGTAATGTAAAACTAAATACATCAGTGGATAGCTTGCATCTTGGCAAACTAGTATACCAAATTTGATGATGATAGACTGAATAGTTTTTGAGAAAAACGGACGACATAGCGGGCCTGTGACACAAAGGGCCTAGGGCACAGCGGGTAATGTAA
>CM065697.1:14940793-14943293 GCA_017654935.2 Phymorhynchus buccinoides | reverse complement strand
TCTGTCCTTATTGGATAAAGAAAACAATTAAATCGCTAGAAACGTGAAAAAACAACAAATCAAAAGAAGAAGAACAAGAAACGCATTTGAACACATAAATCTCTCTCTCTCTCTCTCCCTCCCTCCCCTCTCTCTCTTCTCTCTCTCTCTCTCTCTCTCTCTCTCTCTCTCTCTCTCTTATATACATGCGCGCAAGTGTGTAAGTATGGTTGCATGCTTATATACACGCTCGAGTATTAAAAATTATGCAACTGTTATAATCCCATATTTCAGCCTATCTATGTTTCATAATATCAACTGCTTTGCTACCTTTGTATTCAGCTCTGTATGCGTAATAGTATGCCTTGCCATGTTTGTCTTTTGTGTTAAGTATATATGTATCAAGGACAGATTGGAAGAATAGGCGTTAACTAAAATCTATATCCTTGGAAAATAAAGTTTAAGTTTTCAAGTTTTCAAGTTTTCAAGTCTCTCTCTCTCTCTCTCTCTCTCTCTCTCTCTCTCTCTCTCTCTCTCTCTCTCTCTCTCTCTCTCTCTCTCTCTCTCTCTCTCTCTCTCTCTCTCACTCTCTCTCTCTCTCTCTCTCTCTCTCTCTCTCTGTGTGATTTCTCTCTCTCTCTCTCTCTCTCTCTCTCTCTCTCTCTCTCTCTCTCTCTCTCTCTCTCTCTCTGTGCTTTGTTATTGCAGTAAACCAACCAAATAAGGGTGGGTACCCGGTAGTCTGCCCAGGAGTAAATACTGTTTCGCTAGAACTGAGGTTCAGGGCCAACTCTCCATAATAAGGATAGGTAGATAGGTAGGTAGGTAGGTAGGTGACCATGGCCTTTTTGTACAGGTTGATTGCATCTCTTTCTCACGAATGGTTTAACCCTTGACACTCTAAACAATGGAAGGAAAACTCTCTCTCTCTCTCTCTCTCTCTCTCTCTCTCTCTCTCTCTCTCTCTCTCTCTCTCTCTCTCTCTCTCTCTCTCTCACCCCATCTCTCTCACATACTATAAGGTACAAGAAAACCAACATTGTAAAACCGCAAAGCATAGGTGAAACAACGAACATGTTATGACAATTAGGAGGTGAAAGTTACTTCGATTTTAACATATTTAACAAGTATTTTCAATCACATAAACGTCTCTCTCTCTCTCTCTCTCTCTCTCTCTCTCTCTCTCTCTCTCTCTCTCTCTCTCTCTCTCTCTCTCTAACATATTTAACAAGTATATTCAATCACATAAACGTCTCTCTCTCTCTCTCTCTCTCTCTCTCTCTCTCTCTCTCTCTCTCTCTCTCTCTCTCTCTCTAACATATTTAACAAGTATATTCAATCACATAAACGTCTCTCTCTCTCTCTCTCTCTCTAACATATTTAACAAGTATATTCAATCACATAAACGTGTCTGTCTCTCTCTCTCTCTCTCTCTCTCTCTCTCTCTCTCTCTCTCTCTCTCTCCCCCCCCATTATCTCACATGATAGTATAGAGTACAAGAAAAGCAACATTGTAAAAGACAGAGAGAAAGAGAGGGACGGAGAGCGAAAGAGAGGGGCCTTTGCGAAAGGGCGAAATGGCACTCCCAGTTTTATCAAGCATTACACAAAGGGCCGAATGGGAAAGGGCCAAGTGGAAAAGGGCTAAGTGGGAAAACGTCAAGTGGGAAAGGGCCAAGTGAGAAAAGGCCAAGTGAGAAAAGGCCAAGTGAGAAAAGGCCAAATGGGAAAAGGCCAAATGGGAAAAGGCCAAGTGGGAAAGGTTCAATCGGGACGTCCCCCAAAGCGATAAGCTCAGTAGTATAGTATATAAACTACTTCAACAATAGATGCATCCGAGTCTACGATGCAGTCAACTGACATATTAATACACAGACGAACGGTGCACCATATGGTGTAGCAGCAGATAACAATATACAACAATAAACTCGAGTAGCGCGTATCATTTCTATTTTACATCACGCGCACGGTACAGTCGTGTCAACTCCGAACGCAAGCTGTCGAAGGGGGTTAATCAATTCTTTTTTTTAGCTGAACACACATCTGGCGTACGGCACCACCCCATCTTTCTACATTACAAAAATAAACAACAGGACGTTAAACTGAAGAACACACACACATTGCATTATTGCTTATTCCATGTAACATCTGAAAAAAAAAATTGAATTTGATTTTGACTTTGACTTAGACATACACACACACTCATGTAAACGCATACATACACGCACACATACAACGACATTTTTTAAAACGCGCATGCGCGCACATATGCACATGCATAGGAAGAGTCACAAACCGTTCGAGAGAGAGAGAGGGAGAGCGAGAGAGAGAGAGAGAGAGAGAGAGAGAGAGAGAGAGAGAGAGAGAGAGAGAGAGAGAGAGAGAGAGAGAAGAGAGAGAGAGAGAGAGAGAGAGAGAGAGAGAGAGAGAGAGAGAGAGAGAGAGAGAGAGAGAGAGAGAGAGAGAGAGAGAGAGAGAGAGAGAGAGAGAGAGAGAGAGAGAGAGAGAGAGAGAGAGAGAG
>CM065697.1:14930793-14935793 GCA_017654935.2 Phymorhynchus buccinoides | reverse complement strand
ATCATCGACCATCTCTCAAATACACACTCCAAACATTTTATTTTATGCACCTATCTAGCATCTACCTACTGCTGGCTCTTTTCCGTTTATTTTTTATAAATAAAATTTAAAAAAAGCACACACACTCTAATTGTAAAAAGACAAAAAGAACCCCACACAAGTCACTACAGCGAAGAGAGCAAGAGTGTGTGACTGTTGATAATCTGCCAATTATTAAAAAGAACCCCCCACAAGTCACTACAGCGAAGAGGGCAAGAGTGTGTGACTGTTGATAATCTGCCAATTATTAAAAAGAACCCCCCACAAGTCACTACAGCGAAGAGGGCAAGAGTGTGACTGTTGATAAATTGCCAATTATTGCTCCGCTTATTGTAATATACCGACCATCTCTCTAATGCACACTCCAAACATGTTATGTCATGCCCCGATCATCACATCTACCGCTGGCTATTTAAAAAAACCCAACAACAACAAAAGACTCTACTAGCAAACAGAAATATCACACAAAGTTCACTCAAGTGGGCAAGTGTGTGACTGTCGATAATTAGCCAAATATTGCTCCATTTATCACCGATCATCTCTCTAATGCACATTCCAAACATTTTATTGCATGCCCCGATCATCACATCTTCCTACCGCTGGCTCTTTTTTTTCTTTCTTTTTCAAACACTCAACCAGTAAAAAGAAGAATCATGCACAACAGTGAAGTGCGCAAGTGTGTGACTGTTGACAATCTGCCAATTATTGCTCCGCTTAACACAAATCATAATATGCACACTTCAAACATTGTATTTAATGCCCCTATCATCACATCTACCTACCGCCGACTCTTTTCTGGGTTTTTTGTTTTTTAAAATTTATATAAAAACACTCTAATAGTAAAAAGAAGAAGAACCCCCACACAAGTCACTACAGCGAAGTGGGCAAGAGTGTGACTGTCGACAATCTGCCAATTATTGCTCCGTTTGTCCCACTATTATACCGACCATCTGTCTAACACACGCTCCAAACAATGTATGTAATACCCCGATCATTATTACATCTACAGCTGGCTCATTTTTTTAAAAAACCACACACTCAACTAGTAAAAAGAAGACTCACACACAACAGTGAAGCGGCAAGAGTGTGTGTCGATAATCTGCCAAATATTGCTCCGCTTAACACAGATCATAATATGCACACTTCAAACATTTTATTTAATGCCCCTATCATCACATCTACCTACCGCCGACTCTTTTCTGGGTTTTTTGTTTTTTAAAATTTATATAAAAACACTCTAATAGTAAAAAGAAGAAGAACCCCCACACAAGTCACTACAGCGAAGTGGGCAAGTGTGTGACTGTTGATAATCTGTCAATTAGTATTGCTCCGCTTATCCTAATAATGTCCCGACAATCTCTCTAATCCGCACTCCAAACATTTGATGTAATGCCCCGATCATTACATCTACCGCTGGCTCATTTTTTTAAAAACCCACTCAACTAGCAAAAAGAAGAATGACACACGACACCCAAGTGCGCAAGTGTGTGACTGTCGATAATCTGTCAAATATTGCTCCATTTATCACCGATCATCTCTCTAATACACACTTCAAACATTTTAATTAATACCTCTACTATCACATCTACCTGCCGCTGGCTCTTTTCTGAAAAAAAAAACCCTCCACTCTAATAGTAAAACAAAAACGAACCCCACACAAGTCACTATAGCGAACAGGCCACAAAGTGTGTGACTGTTGATAATCTGCCAATTATTACTCCGTTTGTCCCACTAATATACCGACCATTTCTCAAATGCACACTCCGAACATTTGATCTAATGCCCCGATCATCACATCTACCACCGGCTGGCTCTTTTCTGGGTTTAAAAAACCAACAACACTCTCTAATAGTGAAACGAAAAAGAACCCCACACAAGTCACCACTACAGCGAAGAGAGCAAATGTGCGACTTGTCGCTAATCTCTGGCCTCGGTGGTGGTAGTGGGAGGAAGAAGGGTTGATCTCTAGGAGGTTATTTGTTGTCGAGTAACAGTTTCGAGCATGGCTCTTCGTCGGACTGCAGTGGGGGTGTTGTTGGCAGTCTGTCTTGTCTTCACCGACTGAGTATTGAATAGGATCCAGCAGCCCCCCCCCTCCCCCGTGGGGATACCGGGGGGGTCTTTTGTATAAATAGTTCCCCCCACCTTCTGGAAGTTCTGTGCTTGTAACTTCCTCTAATCTGTCACTCTCTTTGACTCTGCCTTTTCCCTTTGCTTACACTGTCATCTACTATCTTTCTAGCCTTGCCCGGGTCCATTCTCCTGCCTTTTTTTCTTTTTCTTTTTTTTCACGAAACGCTTTCAAAAACATTTCCTCCTCCAGCCGAAGTCGGACTTGCTGGGCCCTAACTATTTTTTAGTTAGGCGCATAACGGCAGCATGACGCATCTGCGCTCATAACTGACAGGAAACTGTCTGAGCGATCGAAGAAGAAGAAGAAGGATCCAGCAGTCACTACTTTGTTTCTTCATTGTCGATAATCTACCATCGACAATCTCTCCAATACATTTTCCAAGCATTAAAGGTGGACCCTGACGGGTGTGTTTTTCGCAAGAAACACGTCGAGATCACCAGAAAGACAGCCTTTTCAAGGATCGGAACACTCCATTTGCTCTGGTTTCCTAGAAATCAAACCGTCAAAACGGCGATTCCTCCTTTGCGGAGATGTCGGAGAGAGAAGCCATTTTGGATGGGGTGGGTGGAGGCGGAGGTTGAAGCATTTTCTTTTTTTGTAGTGCAGTAAAACACAAAAATTGGAGCCGTTTCCTTTGTTGTGAGCGAAACTCCTTTAGGTAAACTGTATAAAATATAAAAAAATAAAATAAATAAAAAGGCTTGTATTGTGAACATTTCATGCAAACGATTTGGTGTAAACTCAGGCGGCCATTAGAAAAGAGAAGACACATGCCTTCTCTTTCACTGAAATAATTTAACTTCCAGCACCTCCACCAGGAAGGAATCGCCGATTTGACGGTTTGATTTCTAGGAATCCAGAGCAAAGTGAGTGTAGCGATCTCTGTAAAGGGTGTTTTCCTGGTGATCTCATCATGCTTCTTGCAAAAAAACACATCCGTCAGGGTGCCCCTTTAATGCCCCGATCATCGCATCTACCCCAGGCTTTTTTTCTTCTTTTTCTTTTTTTCCAAAACACTCAACTAGCAAAAAAGAAGAACCGCACCCAACACTCAAGAGGGCATCCTGGTGATCTCGACATGTTTCTTGCAAAACCCTCGTCCGTCAGGGTGCCCCTTCAATGCCCCGATCATCGCATCTACCGCTGGATTTTTTTCTTTTTTTTTTTCTTTTCAAAAACACTCAACTCGCGAAAAAAGAAGAACCGCACCCAGCACTCAAGAGGGCAGGCAAGTGCGTTGACTATCGATAATCTGCCAATTATTGCTCCGTTTTATCCTAATAATCATTACCTATTATCTCTCTCTACTACATTTTCCAAACATTAATGCATCGCATCTACCGCTGGCTCTTTTTTTTTCTTTTTTCTTTTTTTAAAACTCAACTAGCAAAAAAGAAAAAACCACGTCCAAAACTCAAGTGCGTGACTATCGATAATCTGCCCATTGTTGCTCCGTTTATCCCACTAACACACCGACCACCCCTCTAATACGTTTTCCAAGCATTGACGTCCCACGATCATCGCATCTACCCGCGCTGGCTACATAAAAAAACAAGCGCGAAATCGCAATAGTTTGTGGCACGCGGTCTATTTTTACCACTCCAATCATGAGTCACCTCCCCTGCCTTTTCAATAATTTTAATGAGAATGTTATCTCTGCACCCTTTCGTAACTTTTTATATCTTTTGGAAAACATTTAAAACTATGTATCCTACTTATACTCATCGAAAGAAGCACCGCATACTCGTCGTGTCTGTTGTAGTGTCTGTATTACGTATGTTTATTATTTTGTACGCTTTAAAATACATCATTTTAAAGAGCGGCCTCAATTGAAGTGCAGCCTCGATTTGAAGTGGGACAATTTTGTCAAAATGTGCGACAATTTTGGACCGACCGACCGACAGACAGACCGACCGACCGACAAAGTGAGTTATAGGTTTGTGGCTTGAGCCACAAACAAAAAGTATTTTAGAAACACGTCTAGTAAAAAGAAAAAAGAACCACACAAAAACAGCGAAGTGCGCAAGTAGGCCTATTGGCTACTGCAAAGAACACCTTTTGCGAGAGTGAATGCCCTTGGTGGGTGGGGGGAGATGGTTGCGCACTGACCAAACAAGGGTATAACTCTCGCCAATAACCCTATTTTGAGGCCACTAAATGGCTGCCTTTCGCAAGAGTGAATGCCCTTTGTCCGCACTGACCAGCAAGGGATTCACTCTCTCACTGTCAAGGGAGTTAATAACCCTAGTTGCAGAGACCATGCGACTGTCGGTTAATCTTGTCAAAAAGTCTTAGATTATCCTACTACATCGATCATCTCTCTAATATAATAATATACACCTTGCATGAACATTATCCCCGATCATCCTATCTACTGTTGGCTTCTTTTTCTCTTCTTTTTTTTACACAGGGGCACCCTGACGGATGAGTGGGGTTTTTTTTATCTCCGAGAAAACACGTCGAGATCACCACCAGAAAAGCAGGAATCACCGTTTGGATTTGACGGTTTGATTTCTAGGAAACCAGAGCAAAGTGAGTGTTCCGATGGAATGGATGACACGAACTCGCAAAGCATGCATCCTGTGCGCCGATAGCTGTCTAAACGAAGACTTTGGGCGTGGGGCAGGATAAACATCCCCAATCGGAAGAAGAAAGAAGAAGAAGAAAGGCAGCGAAGTGTACAAGTAAAGTGTTGCGTGACTGACTGTTAGCTTAGGCTGCTGGCTACTACTACTACTACCTACCGTACAGGCGAGGGTGTATGGCATTCCAAACGTCAAACAATTATTTGCACGATTTTTAGTGGTAAAATGAGGCACTTTCCTCA
>CM065697.1:14905793-14920793 GCA_017654935.2 Phymorhynchus buccinoides | reverse complement strand
TGTGGTGTGGTGCGTGTGCGTGTGCGTGTGTGCGTGTGCGTGCGTGCGCGTGTGCGTGTGTGTGCGTGTTGGGTTGGGTTGTGTGGTGTGTTGTGTGTGTGTGTGTGTGTGTGTACGTGTGTGTGTGTATATGTGCGTCTGTGTGTGTGTGTGTGTGTGTGTGTGTGTGTGTGTGTGTGTGTGTGTGTGTGTGTGTGTGTGTGTGTGTGTGTGTGTGTGTGTGTGTGTGCGTGCGTGTGTGTGTGTGTGTGCGTGCGTGCGTGCGTGCGTGCGTGCGTGTATGTATGTGTGTGCGTGCGCGCGTGTGTATGTGTGTGTGTGTGCGCGTGCGCGCGATGTGTTGTGTGTGTGTGTGCCTGTGTGTGCGCGCGCGTGTATGTATGTGTGTGTCTGTGTGTGCGTGTGTTCGCGTAAGCATGCATAAAGTGGGACCCCGTTTTCCTACACATGTACACTCCCGGGTGATCACTAGTACTGTGCATTGATTATCAATTGCATGCAGCAGCGTCCACTATTTACAAATAATTACTATCTCGCGTGCTGAATGGAATACAGTCTCTGTCTGTCTGTCTGTCTGTCTCTCTCTCTCTCTCTCTCTCTCTCTCTCTCTCTCTCTCTCTCTCTCTGAGTGTTCAGGGCTGAGTGGAGAAAAAAGCTGTGTCTAAATAGCTAATCTCATTACCCTCAAAAAATAACATTTCGTCCGTTGGTTCGTTCTCGTGTGTGTGTGTGTGTGTGTGTGTGTGTGTGTGTGTGTGTGTGTGTGTGTGTGTGTGTGTGTGTGTGTGTGTGTGTGTGTGTGTGTGTGAGAGAGAGAGAGAGAGAGAGAGAGAGAGAGAGAGAGAGAGAGAGAGAGAGAGAGAGAGAGAGAGAGAGAGAGAGAGAGAGCGCTCGCTCGCGTGTGTGTGCGCGTGTGTGTGCGTGTGACAGAGAGAGAGAGAGAGAGAGAGAGAGAGAGAGAGAGAGAGAGAGAGAGAGAGAGAGAGAGAGAGAGAGAGAGAGAGACAGAGAGAGAGAAGAGAGAGAGAGAGAGAGAGAGAGAGAGAGAGAGAGAGAGAGAGAGAGAGAGAGAGAGAGAGAGAGAGAGAGAGAGAGAGAGAGAGAGAGAGAGAGAGAGAGAGAGAGACAGAGAGAGAGAGAGAGAGAGAGAGAGAGAGAGAGAGAGAGAGAGAGAGAGAGAGAGAGAGAGAGAGAGAGAGAGAGACAGACATAGACAGAGAGAGAGAGAGAGAGAGAGACAGAGAGAACAGACAGAGAGAGAGAGAGAGAGAGAGAGAGAGAGAGAGAGAGAGAGAGAGAGAGAGAGAGAGAGAGAGAGAGAGAGAGAGAGAGAGACTATACACGATGGAGCAATGTGTTCCAAGTTGCACTCGCGACTGACCACTAATACCGCAAGTATAATATAACGGTTATTATTCGCACCCACTGTTTACTAATAAGCATCACCTCGTGTATAGCGAGCGAATGGGACACCATAATGCACACAGAGAGAGACAGGGGGGGGGGGGGGGGGGGGGGGGGGAGGAGGGAGGGAGAGAGGAGACAATACGAATACGAATACGGCAAAGAGGACTTTCAAGACATTAACCCTTTCACCGCCAATGTCGCATTTTTGCACCACAATGATTTAACACCCACACCATTAAAACTCTTGAAATCAGGGTCTGTTATTCAATGACATTGTGTTCCTTAGTTTGGGTAGTAAGGCTTGACCCCATTCTAAATGTGTCACAGAAAAATCCCACAATATTGCAGACGAAATCTTTACTCTAGCCAAGTAAGTTTAATGGACATTTTTGGCTCAAAGATGGCTGGCGGTGAAAGGGTTAATATTATCATTGTGTTATGGGGGAGCAATACCCACCCACTCCACAAATGACAACTCATCCCAGCTGTTGCATATGTTCTGGGGAGATGACGGACGGACGGACGGACGGACGGACGGACGGACGGACGGACGGGGTGGCTCCCATGGTGGAGGACCTCACTCACGCTGGCTCCGCGGGGAGCTGTACACAGCAGGGAGACCATTGAGAACTGAAAACAGGACGCACGCACGGACGGATGGACGGCCGGAAAGAAGTGGGACATATCGGGCCTGTGACACAAAGGGCCTAGGCACGACCGTTCAATTGGGATAATTTAGTTTCCACCTATGCACTATCGTGAAACCCACTCACCTCCTCCCCTAATGCATCTCCTTCCCCCATCCAGCCAGTCACTGAGGCAAGCAAGACTCGGCGATGCCAGCAAGCTAGCACACCCGCGCAAGAACTCAGTAGTCAAATGTGAGCCACAGTGCTACAGCCAACTGTTTGCTACCTCCCCCCCTCTCTCTCTCTCTCTCACCGCTCTCTCTCTCTCTCTCTGTGTCTCTGTCTCTCTCCCTCACCGCTCTCTTTCTCTCTCTGTCTCTTTCTCTGTCTCTGTCTCTGGGTGTTTCCAGCCGTGTTGGTGGAGTCTAGGCTTACGGGTTCACTTGTAATATTTACATCAAATCATCAGTCAACAGATAGAGTTTCAAACCATGAAGTTTCCAACAATGCTTTGTGAAATTTTCAAGTCATAGCCTTGGGGTTCATGCGCACACGAGCGCACAGAAAAATTCATGACAACTGTGTTATAGGCCATTCATCAAGAAATGTTGTGAAAAAAACTGCATTGAAATACATTGCCAAACTTCGCGAGATATTAGCGATTATGTGTTTTGGGGGTTGAACCCCGTAACTGGCGCGACCTTGACCTTAATGTAAAACTAAATACATCAGTGGATAGCTGGCATCTTGGCAAACTAGTATACCAAATTTGATGATGATAGACTGAATAGTTTTTGAGAAAAACGGACGAAAAGCCGGACGGACGGACCAGACAGAAACAATAGTTCCCAAACCTTCGGCTCGAGGACTAAAAATCGATGGCTTATAGTCAAAACGGACTACCTTTAGATAATCCATTGACTTATTTTTGATGTTATTGCAAACACTAAGAACATGTATTAAGAAAAGACTGCGAATAATGTAAAATGGGGATTATGCTTTTTATATAATTTCTGCAGTCTTTTCTTTTTATTAAACAAGTTATTAGTTTTTACAATATGTTCAATAATACGTCAATGGACTATCTAAAGATAGTCCGTTTTGACTCCAAGCCATCGCCAATCCTCTGAAAACCGCGGTAAAAGGGGCCATCAAGGCCTTAGACTGTTGAGGGACAACACTGAAATCAGTTCCCAACACGACCGAAAATCCTTAATATAGTGAGAAATCACTTTGAAATGCTGCTTAACAAAAAACCCAAAAAGTAACACTGAATAAAAAGGCAAAACCTCTGTCAGAAATTCTCAAGTCAAAATGTGCAGATCATCTGATAATTCTGTTGCCTGCTAAGACGTTATTGTCGTCAGCAGTGATGCTTTTTTTTTTCTTGCTTTTTTTTTCCTGTCCCATATTCTGGGCCGTACAGTGGCGTTGCTCCCACACCGCTCATTCCGAATCACAATTCGCAGCAACACCCCGGTTTGTTCAAATCGCAGAATCCGAGACCAGCAGTTCAAGGGGAGCGAATCTATGTTAGGCCGTCAGGAGGCAACCAACCGAGGAGACACTGCACTGCTGCTGAGTCACTTCGGTGGAGCTCAGTGGATCATGTTCAGGACACCAAATACTAAGCCCCCCTACTGACGACACTATTCTCTTAGTCGCGGAGCCAGCGTGAGTGAGGTCACAGTAGGGAGCTTAGTAGTCCTGCGTACGTTAACCCAAAACAGGCCCCACTGGACTCCACTGAAGTGACTCAGCAGCAGTGCAGTGTCTCCTCTGGTGGTTGCCTCCTGACGGCCTAACATAGATTTGCTCCCCTTGGACTTTTTCTTCTTCTGCGTCCCCAGGCCATAATTATGGCCATAATGGCCCAGGTATTTATGTGTCAGGTTTTCAGTTTTCAGTTTTCAATGGTCTCATCGCTGCGTACAGCCGACACATTCCGAATTCAGAGGAGCTCAAAGGAGAAAACATATTTGGAAGGTGGGGTTTTTTTGGAAATAGGCAGGAGAATGGGGCAATAAGTCAGAAGGATAGTAGACGATCGAAAGCAAAGGGAAAAGGCAGATCCCAGGTGATCACTAGTACTGCCGCATTGATTATTAATTGGATGCAGCATCCACTGTTTACAAATAATTACTACCTCGTGTGCTGAATGGAATACTCTCTCTCTCTCTCTCTCTCTCTCTCTCTCTCTCTCTCTCTCTCTCTCTCTCTCTCTCTCTCTCTCTCAGACTGTTGTTACTGGAATGGTACAATGTTGTTTCATGTTTGGTAATAATCATTTTGATTTGATAACTTATATGCTATGCTATTTATTTTTAATTTTTAATGGGGTTTTTTAATATATGTATTCCCCTCCCCCTTTCCCCTATGACATGGGCAGACGGCCTTGGTCATTACATTTTCGTTGATCGTTGAACTCTGAGCGTTCATGGCTGAGTGAAAAAAGCTGTGTCCAATGAGCTCATCTCATTACCCTGAATAAATATGATTTCGTTCGTTCGTTCTCTCTCTCTCTCTCTCTCTCTCTCTCTCTCTCTCTCTCTCTCTCTCTCTCTGTGTGTGTGTGTGTGTGTGTGTGTGGTGTGTGTGTGTGTGTGTGTGTGTGTGTGTGTGTGTGTGTGTGTGTATGTGTGTGTGTGTGTGTGTGTGTGTGTGTGTGTGTGTGTGTGTGTGTGTGTGTGTGTGTGTGTGAGCCACTGAACAGAATCGCTTCAAACTGTGCGTGGTGTACTGTGCATCATGGTACACAGACGGTCCCATAGAGACATTGTGACCATGTTGACATTGACCTTGACGCATGACCTTGAGAACCGAAATTTCGTTTAGGGGCCATATCTTCTACACTATTTGACGTACAGACTTCAAACTTGAGCCTACTTTATTCTTCCGGCAAACAGAAAAAGGGTTTGTTTTGCCGGGCATAGCGTTGGGCTCTGCGGCCACGAGGGATGCTAATTATATCTAGCACGCGGGTGCGCTGCGCGAGCCGGTTTGACTGGCACTTGCTTGCAGTAAGAATGGACGCGTCTGTTAACTTAAGGTACGCTTACAGAGATCAACAAAAGTTAACTATCACTTTTTCTTAAGAGCCCAGAGCAAAACTAGCATGGTCATAAATCCTTTGACATTTCACATATCATTAATTCGTAGCCGTACGTCTGAAGTTGCACGTGTGAAGCAAGACCTTAACTGTTCAGTTCTTGAATCAACGAACTCTCCCAAAGATCCATGAAGGGCATGCCCCGGGGTCTCCCCCCCCCCCTCTCTCTCTCTCTCTCTCTCCCTCTCCCCCCTAAAAAGTGTGTCTTCTGCAAAATGAGAACAAATATATAACAAGAGATGTGGCTATGTTCGTTCACTATGCACTTTGTCTAAGAGAAGAATCAATGTAAATTGCTTAAAGTTGTTTTTGAGTTATTATCAAGGTATTTCTACTAGCTTGGTTGAATGTTGTGCAGTTGATTGTACATGTCCCCATGTGGATAGGCCGGAGGCCTCACATTAAAAATCCAGTGTTCCAGTGTTCTCTCTCTCTCTCTCTCTCTCTCTCTCTCTCTCTCTCTCTCTCTCTCTCTCTCTCTCTCTCTCTCTCTCTCTCTCTCTTTGTCTCTCTCTGTGTCAATCAATCGCATGCAATCCGTCGACAGTAAGTAGTACAAGAAAAGTAGAAGCATTGCACGTGATGCACTCAGTCCAACCAAAGTCTACCTAAAACACACACACTCTCTCTCTCTCTCTCTCTCTCTCTCTCTCTCTCTCTCTCTCTCTCTCTCTCTCTCTCTCTCTCTCTCTCTCGTGTTTGCGCGCGTGTGATAATTTTACTTGTTCTTTGACCCCCTTGTATTTGGGTCGATGGCCTTTGCAATTTAAATATTAGTCATTTGACACACACTCTCTCAGGGCTGAGTGAAAAAAAGCTGTAACTAATTAGCTTATCTCATTACACTGAATAAATAACTTTCGTTCTCTCTCTCGTCTCTCTCTCTCTCTCTCTCTCTCTCTCTCTCTCTCTCTCTCTCTCTCTCTCTCTCCTCTCTCTCTCTCTCTCTCTCTCTCTCTCTGTCTCTCTCTCTCTCTCTCTCTCTCTCTCTCTCTCTCTCTCTCTCTCTCTCTCTCTCTCTCTCAACAGAACAAAGACCCAACAAAACATCTGGATACGGGAAAGCGCCTTTATCAACACAGACACAAGCAAACAGCAAACAGCAAATATAGCAAAAAGAGCACACACAAAAACAACAATACTTCCCAACTGATACAGCTAACTTAAAACTAAAGAGCAAGGCATATGGCTGGTACCCACGTGTCGTCATATCCGGCCACCACAAGGAGCGCCATATTATGGGAGACCGCCATCTTAGTCAGTAACTTTGTTTGAAAAATGCCAGATCGATGCTGCGTATTTGGCTGTTCCAATTCGAAACTTATCTAAACTGTATTTATAACATCTGGATGTTTTCTTTACACATTTAGATAACATTTTCACTTTGCTTACACACAAATAAGGACTAAGATGGCGACACTTCCGTTGGAAGGGTCGAGATGCGCACGCAGGTGGGGGGGGGGGGGGGGGGGGGCTGCGCCATAGAGGGATCCGGGATAGCGTCATAATGTCACGTGATTTTGTTGGTAACGAAAGTCGGACGCCATTTTGGCTGGAGCGCCGTTTTGGTTCAGATTACAGAGGTGAGCGTCAGTGAGTTTCGACAAATCGTCACAATGGTAATAAACTGTGCAGTAGTTAAATGTCCATTGACAATGCTCTATGCGCTTTACAATGAGAAGAAAGGGGAAAAAACCCAGACATATAGTATTGAGATAAAAACCAAGTCATCAAAAATTTGGACAAATAAAAAAAGGCACACAAAAAAACACCAGTAAGAGAAAAGCCCTCTGCGGTTACCCATATTTACACGTTACACGATTTCAAGGGAAAATACACTTGTAAACTATAAAAACAAAAGTGTTGATATAAAAACAAATCATCTATGTTAGTAACAAAGTCACAAAAACTGAAAAAGAATGCTACGTTACGAAGCATTGTGCCCCCGTCTCTATGTGCCCCCAATTTCGTCTCTATCTGTTACGTTACGAAGCATTGTGCGCGCCCCCGTCTCTATGTGCCCCCAATTTCGTCTCTATCTGTTACGCTACGAAGCATTGTGTCCCCGTCTCTATGTGACCCCAATTTCGTCTCTATCTGTTACGTTACGAAGCATTGTACCCCCGTCTCTATGTGCCCCCAATTTCGTCTCTATCTGTTACGTTACGAAGCATTGTGTCCCCGTCTCTATGTGCCACCAATTTCGTCTCTATCTGTTACGTTACGAAGCATTGTACCCCCGTCTCTATGTGCCCCCAATTTCGTCTCTGTTACGTTAAAGCATTGTGCCCCCGTCTCTATGTGCCACCAATTTCGTCTCTATCTGTTACGTTACGAAGCATTGTGTCCCCGTCTCTATGTGACCCCAATTTCGTCTCTCTCTGTTCGCGTTACGAAGCATTGTACCCCCGTCTCTATGTGACACCAATTTCGTCTCTATCTGTTACGCTACGAAGCATTGTGTCCCCGTCTCTATGTGACCCCAATTTCGTCTCTGTTACGTTACGAAGCATTGTACCCCCGTCTCTATGTGACCCCAATTTCGTCTCTATCTGTTACGTTACGAAGCATTGTACCCCCGTCTCTATGTGCCCCCAATTTCGTCTCTATCTGTTACGTTACGAAGCATTGTACCCCCGTCTCTATGTGCCCCCAATTTCGTCTCTATCTGTTACGTTACGAAGCATTGTACCCCCGTCTCTATGTGACCCCAATTTCGTCTCTATCTGTTACGTTACGAAGCATTGTGTCCCCGTCTCTATGTGCCCCAATTTCGTCTCTATCTGTTACGTTACGAAGCATTGTACCCCCGTCTCTATATGACCCCAATTTCGTCTCTCTCTGTTACGTTACGAAGCATTGTACCCCCGTCTCTATGTGAACCCCAATTTCGTCTCTATCTGTTACGTTACGAAGCATTGTGCCCCCGTCTCTATGTGCCCCCAATTTCGTCTCTATCTGTTCGCGTTACGAAGCATTGTGCCCCCGTCTCTATGTGCCCCCAATTTCGTCTCTATCTGTTACGTTACGAAGCATTGTGCCCCCGTCTCTATGTGCCCCCAATTTCGTCTCTATCTGTTACGTTACGAAGCATTGTGCCCCCGTCTCTATGTGCCCCCAATTTCGTCTCTCTCTGTTCGCGTTACGAAGCATTGTGCCCCCGTCTCTATGTGACCCCAATTTCGTCTCTCTCTGTTCGCGTTACGAAGCATTGTGCCCCCGTCTCTATGTGACCCCAATTTCGTCTCTATCTGTTCGCGTTACGAAGCATTGTGCCCCCGTCTCTATGTGCCCCCAATTTCGTCTCTATCTGTTACGTTACGAAGCATTGTGCCCCCGTCTCTATGTGCCCCCAATTTCGTCTCTATCTGTTACGTTACGAAGCATTGTGTCCCCGTCTCTATGTGCCCCCAATTTCGTCTCTATCTGTTACGTTACGAAGCATTGTGCCCCCGTCTCTATGTGACCCCAATTTCGTCTCTATCTGTTACGTTACGAAGCATTGTGTCCCCGTCTCTATGTGCCCCCAATTTCGTCTCTCTCTGTTCGCGTTACGAAGCATTGTG
The DNA here is from genome assembly GCA_017654935.2 of Phymorhynchus buccinoides. Taxonomy (NCBI): domain Eukaryota; kingdom Metazoa; phylum Mollusca; class Gastropoda; order Neogastropoda; family Raphitomidae; genus Phymorhynchus; species Phymorhynchus buccinoides. Next base: position 14,912,082 of record CM065697.1, on the reverse strand, counting down.
CCCCCGTCTCTATGTGACCCCAATTTCGTCTCTATCTGTTACGTTACGAAGCATTGTGCCCCCGTCTCTATGTGCCCCCAATTTCGTCTCTATCTGTTACGTTACGAAGCATTGTACCCCCGTCTCTATGTGCCCCCAATTTCGTCTCTATCTGTTACGTTACGAAGCATTGTGCCCCCGTCTCTATCTGTCCCCGTCTGTGTAACCATGTCCCTATGTGTCCCTGCCTCCTTGTTGTTCCTAACCCTAACCCTATCCCTAACCCAAAACACTATGGCTGAGTACACATATAAGCGGATATTCTATGCGGAAACCCGTGCGCAATCCATAAATAAGTGAAACAAGGAAGGGGAAAGATTTGCGCACGTGTCCGAATTTCCCCTATATGCGTAAACTTTTATCCTTCTTTCTTCCACTTATTGAGGGTTTTCCGTACGGAACGTACGCGTCTAATGTGAACCCGGCCTATGACTAACCCAAGTCTAACCCTAATCCCGTCTATGTGTCCCTCTCTATTTGTTGATCCTAACCCTAACTAAATTCACAACCGAAGGGGACACATAGAGAATGGGGACACACAGAACCGGTGACACAATGACACAGAGATGAAAACACAATGGAGGGCGAGGGGGTGGGGGGGGGGGGGGGTGGTGGTGGTGACCATGGAGACAGGGTCACCGCCAGTCCCTACTAATTTTACAGCTGAAAGGGACATTTTGGCAAACAAGACTCAAGATTGATATGGGTATAGGCTCCAGCCGTAGGCCTATAAAAAGCACTGGTCTTATTAATATTTTCTGCCCCACATGGCCGAAAGGCCAAAGAGGGCGCAAAACATTATTTCTTCCTTCAATCGCAAGATGACACGTCTTACTTAAGAGTCATCAACTGAACCTTCGTCAGAATGACAACAGTCTTTTATTTCAAGCAATCAGACCAGATCAAAAAGACTTGGTTCGTCGCTCTGAATCGAATCTCCAAACACTTCTTCAGGGTAAGGATCGTACCCAAAGAGCTCAAAATCCCAGCGGAAGATCTGCGCTAGTTGTCGCTTTTTGATGAGGGGTACCGTTGCAAATGCCTCCCTCAAGGCTCGCTTCTTGTTGGCCTTCAGATCGGACAGGGACTCTTTCCGGGACGCCAACTCTGCTGCATAGGTGATGTTCACAAACGACATGTAACTGATGGTTTCAGACTGTTGGATGGTCAGTGGGAAATCCATGGAGGAGCTGAGATGGCCTCGTATCTTCAACGTCTGCCAGAGACGTCTGAGAGCCTCGTCTTTGCTTATACAGTTTTTGTATTTCAGGTAGTGTTTGAAGCACATTCCAATATGAAGCCTAAGATCTTGCAGTGGAAACTGTGGACGGGGGAACTCCAACGACGAATGCATGACATCCATCAAAAACTTGCCGTCCTCCTTCAGAGTTTCCAGGTGCCCCACATAGTCGTAAGGGAAGTTGCACACGCTACAGTGTTTGGACTGCGGACTGAAATGGCCGTTGCTTCCCTTTCTGAATGTTTCCTCATCGATTATGTAATCGATGAACTCGGCAAACGTGACGTCGTGACCACATCGGAGGCTGAGCTCGGTGGGTCGAGGTCTGAAGCGCTTCACGGTGGTTTTCCCGATTAAGTTCCAGAACTTAACGACTGGGGAAAACAACTTGTCGACGTACCCCGAGAGCATCCGACTGTAGGGCTCTCGGGTGAAAAAGAACTTGGTTTTGGCCATGTGGAACTCGTTGTCTGGAGTCTTCAAAGCAGCGGCAAAACCCACCCATTTCAAAGTCACATGGTTTTTTTCCGCCATTCTGCCGAACAACTTCTTCCATTCCGTGGAAGCCACTTTCTCTATGAAACAATACACGGTCCCTCCACGCAGGCTAACAGAAAGGAAGTCACCGTCGAGTATCAATGTCCTTGTGGCATTCAGAAAATCTGGGCATTTGTCTTGCAGCAGTTGTGATCTTTCCATAAACCTTCTCTGGATGGAGACGTTAACTGGCTGTGGATTGTCCACTTCATATTCCCATAGAGCAGGCTGTGCTTTTTCAGTTTTTCCTATGTCTAGCTGGTTCTGAAACAGAACGTTGGATGGTTGTGAATAAACATGAAGGGGGTGTCTAATCAGCTATCATGTACTGCAGCCATCCCCCCCCCCCCACATCCACCCAGTCATCTCGGGGCTCTTTCGACTTTTTAAATTTTTTTAGCTACCGCTGTTAGTCATTGGGATGGAACCTGCTGGACAAAAGTGTCAAATTTTATGCGGTGATTCTTTACAACCCACTGATATTTTGTCAGCCCCAACAAATCTGTGACCATGACCAGGGTCGCGTGACCCTATGATTATTTACCTAGTAATTATAGTGAAATAGGCTACTACACCAAGTAGAGAGCATGTCAATAAGAATTGCAACGACTTTGACCACTCATAAATTATGTTGTTATCTAAGAATCACAACATACCTTCCGTGGGAGTAGTTTGGGATGGGTTGTACATAGTCTCCCCGCCTTCTGGAAGCTTTGTACTAGCCAAAACCTCTATCACTCTCTTTGACTCTGCCTTTCCTTTTCTTACCGTCATCTAGAATTTTCTGTCTTCTGTCTCCTTCTCTTGTATTTTATTCTAACTAATCTTCCAATACAAATAGTTCCCCTGCCTTCTGGAAGCTGTATGCTAGCAAAGTCCTCTATCACTCTATTCGACTCTGTCTTCCTTTCATTACTGTCTTCTTGTATTTTCCGCATTATTTGGCCATGTACAGGCGTTTGTTCGAGGAGATCTTACAATTTTCTCTTTTGAGCTCTCAAATCTAAATGTATTGGCAGAAAGCAGTGAGAAGTATATGAAACTGAAGACCAGACAACTCTTTCTTCATGGACATGGCCTGGGAACACAGATAGAGACAATGAAATGATTTGTATGTTATTCTACAGTTGTGTTACATGTCTTGTTTATTCGTTTCTTGCTGATTGTTCTTTAATGTAAGAATACAAACAGAAAATCAGGGCCGAATGGGGGACCCTGGGTTCCGGAACCCGCCCCACCCCCTCTCTGCCCCAAGCATGCACAATATACAATCATATAATAAAAAGGCAAGGTTGTGTGTGTGTGTGTGTGTGTGTGAAACACAAAACGGGCCTTATAACTCCGCCGTTTTTCGACCGAATAGCTTCAAATTTGCTATGAGCCCTAACGGGGCGATGGCAACGGCAACCGAGGCGGCCGTGTCATTTGCGCGGTTTAGCAAATGCGCGAAACGCGTATCCGCCGGCCTCTCGGCGCCCGTATCTCCGGTATTTCTGGACCGATTACCTTAAAATGTGGCAGTTAGATGACCAGGGACGGTGACTGTCGATGTGCCAAACCGGAAGCGAATCGATTCACAAACGCGCGCGATATACGCCGCTTCACCGTTTCACAAATAACTCCGCCGTTTCTTAACCGAATCGCTTCAAATGCTGTCAGGCTTCCTGTGGCCGGGGCAAAGCCTGGCAGCAAATTTGAAGAGAATCGGGAGAGTGCGTCACTTTCAGAGCAGCGCCAACGGGAACGGGGCCTTATAACTCCACCGTTTCTCAACCGAATCGCTTCAAATTTGCTGTACTCAGCGTTACCGTTACTTTGCGTTACCGTTACTAGGCGTTACCGTTACTAGGGAGAGCGCATAACTCTCAGAGCAGCGCCAACGGGAAACGGGGCCTTATAACTCCGCCTTTTCTTAACGGAATCGCTTCAAATTTGCTGTACTCAGCGTTACCAGTACTTGGCGTTTCAGTTACTAGGCGTTACCGTTACTAGGGAGAGCGCATCACTCTCAGAGCAGCGCCAACGGGAAACGGGGCCTTATAACTCCGCTTTTTCTTAACCGAATCGCTTCAAATTTGCTGTACTCAGCGTTACCAGTACTTGGCGTTACCGTTACTAGGCGTTACCGGTACTCGGCGTTGCGCTAGTAACTACTATATAAATAACCATAGGGTCACGTGACCCTGATGATGGCCACAGATTTGTTGGGGCCCACAAAATATTTCATCAGTGGGGGTTGCAAAGAATCACACTACAGAAAGTGTGGCACTTTTGTCCAGCAGGTTCCAAAACCATCCAATGTCGGGAACAGGGTGCCCCACTGCTGTTAGTCTTGCCTTCCTCGGCGAACATTATATTAAGCAGTATTTCAGCAACCTTTTGAGCCAATTATGTTTTATCAGTAATCTTTCCTAGCTATCAATTTAGCTCATACCCAGGCAGCGGGAATTGTCCCCTCTCTTATTGAGTTTTAACTGCCATTATTAATTTGTAAAAAAAAAATATATATATATACTATGTACTGCAGTACACCGCGATTTGTCACAGTTGTGGTTCGTTGCGTTTTTCCGTCTTATAGGGTGGGGGGTAGGGTTAGGGTTAGGGCTAGGGTTAGTATTCCAAAAAGGTTATTAGCTAAATATATATCTATTTGGTAAAGGTCAAGATGTGCCAACCCCCCCCCCCCCCCCCCCCCCCCCCCCCCCCCCCACCCCCCTACATTTCTCGGTTAATTCCATTTTTTCCGTTTTTGCCTTTCTTACCAAACATAAAGCTGTATTTTATTAACCTTTTCAGCTAATTATCTTTTTGGAATAATAACCCTAACCCTAACCCTAACCCTACGCCCCCTCTATAAGACGGGAAAACGCAATGAACCACGACTGTGACAAATGTGCGGTGTACTGCAGTACATGGGGGGGGGGGGGGGGGGGGGGGGGGGGGGGGGGGGGGTAGGGTTAGGGTTATATTATTCCAAAAAGATAATTAGCTAAAAAGGTTCATAAAATACTGCTTTATGTTTGGTAAGAAAGGCAAAAACGGAAACATGGAATTAACCGAGAAATGCAGGGGGGGGGGGGGTGGCGGCACATCTTGACCTTTGCCATTTATTTATTTTCACGTGCGTACATTGCACAGGTCAGACTAGCTTTAAGTCTCTTTTCGAAGGATTCAACGTTCAGTTCAATGTTCCCTTTCAACTGGAAAGAAAGGATGAGGCCGGGGTTCGAACTTAACTCATTGACTTGGCAGGCGAATGTCTTAACCACCCTGCCACCTTCCTGTACTGCAGTAGCAATAAGCCTAATGAATCTGTAGGCTGAGCTTGTGTAAAAGGATAGTTTTGCATTGGAGACAGGGAAGGATAAGATAAGTAGATAAATAGATACATTGAGAACCAAATAAATCACGGATCCAAATGATTCATCAAATTCTTTGTTCTTAGTATGACATGTTGATTGAGATCACACAATTATATTAAAATCGTTAAAAAAAAAAAAATCCAAATGAATATACCGAAGAAAAGAAAACATCACGCACATGCGCAAGCAGGCACACACACACACACACACACACACACACACACACACACACACACACACACACGCACACATACACACACGCACACACACACACACACAACACACACACACACACACACACACACACACACATGTGCGCATGCATACACACAATAGACCTACTACTTACAGGCTTGATGATTGGTAACCTTTCTCTTATAAGGAATATAAGAACGATCACTCCACATATCGACACTGTGATAAATATGCAACGGAGTCTTGGCATCGGCATCTACAAGAAACAAACAACTGACAATTGACAAAATGTTTTAATTGATCTGGGCAACAACAACAAAACTGATCTGGGCCACATGCCCGTGTCAATAGGGAACAGAAGGATTGGGTCAGTTTATTATTTTTTTTATTTTTTTTCCATTATAATCCCATCAACAGCTAATGTCATCTCAGGACTGTCACCGCGTAAAGTTCGACCACTTATTACAAAACACTCATCAATGTATCTGACCAACGTTCAACAACCTGTAATCAACAAAACATACAGTGCAATTCATAACATGACGCCTCCATCATTGCACCCTATAGCACATAAGTCCACACAGTGCTGGAAACGTTGAGCCACTCTACTCTATTTATCGGATCCAGGTTTGTTGGGTTTTTTAAACCGTAAAAAAGGATAACAAACACATACTAGTAAAAAAAAAATTATATAAAAATTGCCATATATTATAGGCAAATATGCACTGCAGAATGGACAACAGGTGCCCACTCAAGCGCGCAAGGTCTCACGTGTGGACGCCAGTGAACAATAAAATAAAAACTAAAAACCCTCGCATGTCATAAATAATTGTCCGATAGATCAGAGAAATAAAGGAACATTCAAAAGACGGACTTGTAAGGAAAGATGAAAGAACAGATTGAAGATCCGGGGAGA
>CM065697.1:14895793-14900793 GCA_017654935.2 Phymorhynchus buccinoides | reverse complement strand
ATGTATGTGTGTTAGTGCGAGTGCATGGGCCTGTGTGTGTGTAAGTGCATTGGCAAATGTGTATGTAAAACTTATAAGCATGCGCAAAACTATGAGTGTATATGTGTGTGAGTATATATATATATATATTATATGTGTGTGTGTGTGTGTGTGGTGTGTGTGTGTGCGTGCGTGCGTAATGTGCGTGTCAAGTGCGCGCGTGTGCGTGCGTGCGTGCGTGTGTCTGTGCGTACCTGTGAGTGCAAGTCTCTCCTCTCTCTCTCTCTCTCTCTCTCTGTGTGTGTGCATATTTGCGTATGTGTCTTTTGTGCATGCGTGTGTGTAATGCATGTGCAAATGTGTGTGTGTGTGTGTGTGTGTGTGTGTGTGTGTGTGTGTGACTGTGTGTGTGTGTGTGTGTGTGTGCATGAGTGTGTGTGTTTGTGTGTCAGAGATAGTGTGTGTGTGTGTGTGTGTGTGTGTGTGTGTGTGTGTGTGTGTGTGTGTGTGTGTGTGTGTGTGTGTTTATGTATGTGTGTGTGTGCGTGTGTGCGCGCGCGCGCACGAGTGACACGCATCAGTTCGTGCGTGGTGTGTGTTCGTCACTGCGTATAATGAACGAGCAATGTTTTCCAAGTAGGTAAAAGAGAAGAGAGAGAGAGAAGAGGCGGGGGGGGGGGGGGGGGGTGAAGTAATTTTTGTTGTTGCTGCTGACAAAAAACTACTTTCTTCCCCCTTTCACAACCTAACCTCCCCCCGCCTCTCTCTCTCTCTCTCTCTCTCTTTCTCTTTCTCAAGACAGCAGTACTCTCTCTCTCTCTCTCTCTCTCTCTCTCTCTCTCTCTCTCTCTCTCTCTCTCTCTCTCTCTCTCTTTCAGTCCCAGAGGTTAAAATGCTTCTCATCCACCCTTGATTGTCCTTTCAACAACCTGAACGCTCTGAGTATTTTCCAAAGGTCTCTATGCTCTGCCTTTAACTTTTTAGATTTAATCTTCCCCAGCCACGTGTGAAGTGTTCTTATTGGGGAAATTTGTCGCGCAAAAAAATTCAAGATCTTAAAGTGTTCACTTCATGGGAAGTTTCTCGCGCAGTGTCTCCTCGGTTGGTTGCCTCCTGACGGTGTAACATAGATTCGCTCCCCTTGGACTGCTGGTCTCGGTTTCTGCGACTTGAACAAACCCGGGTGTAGCTGCGAATTGGGATTCGGAACGAGCGGCGTGGGAGCAACGCCACTGTACAGCCCAGAAGATGGGACAGCAAAAAACCAAAAAAAACAAAAAAAGTTTGTCGCGCAAAAAAAAATCAAGAACTTAAAGTGTTCACTTCGGGGAAGTTTGTCACGCAAAAAAAAATCAAGAACTTAAAGTGTTCTTATTGGGGAAGTTTGTCGCCAACAAAAAATCAAGAACTTTACACACACACGCACGCGCGTGCACGCACGCACACACAACACACAGAGACGGAGGCGCCCCCCCCCCCCCACCACCCCCACACACTCACCCATGTACGCATGCACTTGCCAGCATGCGCGTGCAGAAACACAATCTCACACACACGCACACGCACATACACACAAAGAGAAGCTGACACACAACGCACGCACGCACGCACGCACACGCACACACACACACACACACACACATTATCTGCGCAGCTACACAGACAGAGTCAGAGAAAGAAACAAAGCACTGATTCTAACATACACGTGCACAAATTGGTTTAAAACACTGTACGGAACAACACTCTTCTTCTTCTTTCCTTCATATTGTATTCTCAACAAATAACTGCCTCTTCAAAGTACTTTCTCTCCATTGGCATTCCATTCCTCTGAAAAGCTTTTCAAATTTTGTAAGTGATAGGCCACTGAAGCAAAACGCAATACATATACAGGGGTTACTTGTGACCTTGACCTTGCTTACACAAAATATTCGGAATTACCATAAGCCAATGCATCTGCATACCAACTTTGAACATTGTAAGTTCAACGATTGATACAGCTTTGGGGTTCGAACCCTATGGTTGATTCGCACGCACGCTCGCACGCACGCAGTCAAATTCGTGATTATAGTAGTACTAGCGCAACGCCCCGTACCGGTAACGCCTAGTACCGGTAACGCCTTGTACAGGTAACGCCAAGTAGTGGTACCGCTGAGTACCGGTTTTGCTGGGTCCGCAAAATATTATATTTTTACTTTTGTGGCTGAAAATACAATTTTTTGACCCCTACCACTTTCAAGGCCTACCGATCTCCATGACCTTGACCTTGACCTTGATCGGTATGCAATCATCAGAACAACCATAAGCCAAAGTACCTACATGCCAAGTTTGAAGTCCCTAAGACCAACGGTGTGGACGTTATAGCCCCTTAAAGATTTTCGGTTTTCAAGGTCATACGCCAAGGTGAAGATCATGACAGTGATAATTTATGAGCGGATGCCTTTTCTCATGGTGACACGCCACCACACAAAACTGGAAACGATTCGGTAAAGCAGTTCGGGAGATATGCGTGGGACAGTAAAACCCAATCATTAGACCCCTACCACTTTCAAGGCATACCGATCTCCCTGACCTTGACCTTGATTGGTACGCCATCATCAGAACGGCCATAAGCGAAAGTACATCCATGCCAAGTTTCAAGACTCTAGGACCTGTGGTGTGGAAGTTATGGCCCCTTAACGATTTTCGGTTTTCAAGGTCATACACCAACGTCAAGGTCAGGATGGCAAAATGTTTTGCACAGATGCCTTCCTCTCATGGGGACACACCACCACACAAAAAATTTGAAGCGATTCGGTCAAGCGGTTCGGGAGATCCTTGGGACAGACAGAAAAGAACAAACAAACAAAACAAAAAAAGGAAAGAAACCCGAACAGCTCGGATTTACTAACCGCAAGTGCGTGTGGAGCTGCGTGTGGTCCCCCCCCCCCCCCCCCACGACCCCTTGGCGGAGGTTTCCAAAAAGTAAGGATGGCATGACCTACCGAGGGTGCCAAGGATGCTTGATACCAAATTTGGTGTTGATCAGTTGAGAACTGTGGCCCCCTCCAGCCCACCCCCCTGAACACCCACACACACCCGCCATCCCACCCCTCCCCACTCCTGACCCCCATCCCCCAGTCTCCATCATTTCCCTCCCTCCCCCCCTCAACCCCCTCCCCCACTCCCCCCCCCCCCACCCCCCCCCCCCCCCCACCCCCACCCAACGCTCACACGCACTTGCCGTTAGTAAATCCGAGCTGAGTGTGGTCCCCCCCCCTCCCCACGACCCCTTGGCGGAGGTTTCCGAAAAGTAAGGACGGCATGACCTTCGGAGGGTGCCAAGGATGCTTGATACCAAATTTGGTGACGATCGGTTGAGAACTGTGGCCGTGCATAAGGGACACACAGACAGACAGACAGACAGACAGACAGACAGACAGACACACACACAGACAGATTTCGAAAATATATATAAGATAGCCATTTCCTCAGAAAACGTTGTGGGGAGAAAAAAAACCACATGGGTGCAAACGTTCGCGAGATATTAGCGATTAAGTGTTTTTGGGGTTTGAACTCCTTAATCAGCATGACCTTGACCTTAAAATAAAACTAAACTTGATAGATAATAAATTATCCTCTACAACTTGTACACTAAAAAAATGATTGAAATAGATTGAATGGTTTTCGAGAAAACGCGGCTGGATAGACGGACAGACGAACGGACGCACGCACGGACGGACGGATGAAGCAAAAACAATACTTCCCGAAGCTTCGCTAAAAAAAAGAAAGGCACCTCTTTGGGATGTATTGGATCCACATGTACAAAACAAAAGCTTTCAAAATCAACACCAACACACCCAAAAAAGCTTTAAAAATCAACACCCTTTGTAAAGAAAACTTACATTTTTGTATGTTTGAAAGAACATGATATAAACTTCACCAATGCTGTTGATGAAAAATGATGTTTTACGTCCTCTCGGTCATAGACACATATGGGACATTTGTAAATACAAAGATGGTGGGAACAATACTGGCTGCAATGCCCGGAGGCAGTGCAACACCAGTAAAGTCCCGAGTTTTTAACAATATAGATAGGTGTAGCGGTAACCACGCCTCGGTTAAACCTCATCGGCTATGGTACCGCCACATTGTATTGATTCCTAGTTCATACTTCACCAATGCCTTGCAATGAAAATAGGGTTTTACGCCCTCTTCGGCCTTTCGGCCATGTGGGGCATTTGTAAATATAAAGATGGTGGGAACAATACTGGAGGCAATACCCGGAGGCAGTGCCTATCCAGTACAGTCCCGATCTTTTTTTTTAAAATACAGATATGTGCAGCAGTAACCACGCCTCGGATAAACCTCATCGGCTATGGCACCGCCACAAGCTGATATAAATGTCTTGCAACGACGACGACGAAAATGGTGTTTTACGTCCTCTTGGTCTGAATCAGACACATATGGGACATTTGTAAATACAAATATGGTGGGAACAATACTGGAGGCAATGCCCGGAGGCAGTACGAAACTAGTAAAGGCCAAAAAAAAATCTTTTGAAAAGTTTGTAATAAAAAATGTGTTTATTCTGTAGAGTAATCATTGTTGCGTCACACGGTAAAAGTGGTTTTTTTAAAAATAATAAATCAGTAGTTTTCTCGAAATTTCTGTATGATTGAGCACACACACACACACACACACACAAAGAGAGACAAAATGACGCTCAGAAGTTGACATACCAAAAATGGGCTATGGTGCTATTTTCGCTATTACCAAGCAAATTAGCAACAAAGAAAGATTGAAAGGCCTGAAGAAGAAAAAAGACTCGATGTATATAAGCAAGAAACAGCAGACATACATTGTGTCCACACGTATCAGAAGACCAGTACTACTCTGTGAGGAATTCCTGCTCACCATGCACCCCCACCCCCCCTAATAAATTTGTCATGGGCATTTTCTGGTAGCTTAGGGTGTATAGATCACACACACAAAAATTCCCAGAGAAAATTCTCATTTGTACTGTTCCTTCTGGCTTAATTTTC
>CM065697.1:14885793-14890793 GCA_017654935.2 Phymorhynchus buccinoides | reverse complement strand
TCCAGAGATCATTTCCAACAAGAGTCTGTACACTGGCTACGGTTGTAGCAGTCACAACGGTCATTTGACAACTGTAACGCTCACTTTCTTTTAATGTTCTTCTGCCAAACTGAAATTCATTGAGCCATTAATTTGTGAACTTTTGTGTCTGAGCGGCCAAAGGACAATTTTTTTATTTTATCAATGTCTGATTGAAATTCTTGATTGGATGTCTTTCCCTGAGTATAACTATAAGCGTAGAAGTTTATAGGTCGAAAATCTTAGCATTAAAGAGATGTTCACATCTTGGGACCAACGTTCACCTTGGCGGACATTTTGCTTTGCTCAACGGCTATGGACTGGTGGAATATAATGAAAATTTGCGGTGTAAGTATTATGATAATGGTCTATATCTTGACACTATTATTTTTTCTTCTTCTGATGTTGACAGAATCTTCACATTGCAAAATATACGGAGTGCCCCTCGTATATATCACATGTTATTGTGATTCAACTTGAAATAAAAAGCAGCTCTCAATTACAGTAGAACCTCCCTTATAATACCTCCCATTACAACGCGAATCCTACTGCGCGAATTCCTGCTTCGCGAATTCCTACTGCGCGAAGACCCCACTGCGCGAATTCCTACTACGCAATTTTTTTAAAAGTGTGTGTGTGTGTGTGTGTGTGTGTGTGTGTGTGTGTGTGTGTGTGTGTGTGTGTGTGTGTGTGTGTGTGTGTGTGGCGGTGTGTGTGTGTGTGTGTGTGTGCGTGTGCGTGTGCGCGTGCGTGCGTGCGTGCGTGCGCGCGTGCGTGCGTGCGTGTGCGTACATACATAGAATAGAAACATACACACTACCTGCACAGTTACGCAGACAGACAGACAGAAACAAAGTACTGATTCTAACACACACATACGAGTGCATGCACGAGTTGGTTTAACCAAAGACACTCAGTAGAAACACTAACACTAACAGAACCATGAACCACCTGTCAGTGTCATTAGCACTGGGAGAAGTGGTCAGCATTTCTGTTATGGTCCCACGACACTAACAGAACCATGAACCACCTGTCAGTGTCGTCAGCACTGGGAGAAGTGGTCAGCATTTCTGTTATGGTCCCACGACACTAACAGAACCATGAACCACCTGTCAGTGTCGTCAGCACTGGGAGAAGAGGTCAGCATTTCTGTTATGGTCCCACGACACTAACAGAACCATGAACCACCTGTCAGTGTCATTAGCACTGGGAGAAGTGGTCAGCATTTCTGTTATGGTCCCACGACACTAACAGAACCATGAACCACCTGTCAGTGTCGTCAGCACTGGGAGAAGTGGTCAGCATTTCTGTTATGGTCCCACGACACTAACAGAACCATGAACCACCTGTCAGTGTCGTCAGCACTGGGAGAAGTGGTCAGCATTTCTGTTATGGTCCCACGACACTAACAGAACCATGAACCACCTGTCAGTGTCGTCAGCACTGGGAGAAGTGGTCAGCATTTCTGTTATGGTCCCACGACACTAACAGAACCATGAACCACCTGTCAGTGTCGTCAGCACTGGGAGAAGTGGTCAGCATTTCTGTTATGGTCCCACGACACTAACAGAACCACCTGAACCACCTGTCAGTGTCGTCAGCACTGGGAGAAGTGGTCAGCATTTCTGTTATGGTCCCACGACACTAACAGAACCATGAACCACCTGTCAGTGTCGTCCAGCACTGGGAGAAGAGGTCAGCATTTCTGTTATGGTCCCACGACACTAACAGAACCATGAACCACCTGTCAGTGTCGTTAGCACTGGGATAATTGGTCAGCAGTTCTGTTATGGTCCCACGACACTAACAGAACCATGAACCACCTGTCAGTGTCGTCAGCACTGGGAGAAGAGGTCAGCATTTCTGTTATGGTCCCACGACACTAACAGAACCTGTCAGTGTCGTCAGCACTGGGAGAAGTGGTCAGCATTTCTGTTAAAGTGTTATGGTCCTACGACACTAACAGAACCATGGACCACCTGTCAGTGTCATTAGCACTGGGAAATGTGGTCTATAGTAAGCTCCTTGGTTTAACTGAACACCATAAGGACCAACACTATTATTATTTTATTCTCAACAGATATAAAATCAAACTGATGATTGTGGATACTCAACGGTAGAAGAAGAACTGCCTCTTCACTCTATTTCTCCTCAATGCTTCCCACCAATCCTATTTTTATTCAATAAAAAGTCTGTCCATTTTGTGAATGGCGGGTGACTGATGCAAAACCTCAAAGCACATTTTCATATACAACCTGGACTACTTGACTATGCATACACTTGAGCTATTCTTAGAACTGTTCGTGACAGTATTTTCAATAGAACCAAAAACATAGCATGAATCTAAAGGGAGACAAATGGTTTGTGTCATACAGTGGAACCTCCCAATTAGGTGTAGAGTGGCACAGAGGTAACGCGTTCGCCTTGTGTCAAAGAAACCCGAGTTATAACCTGGGTACAGGGTGGGGGGTTTTCCTCTCACTTTGCACTAGGCCTTGCGGTCTGAACGTGGATGTCTTTCGGATGAGACGATAAATCGAGCTCCCGTGTGCCCATGAACTTAGCACACGTTAATCCCAGTGGCAACGAAAAGCTGGTCGTTTGGTCAAAATTTACACACACACACACACTCTTTCCTTCCTCAATAGTCACACACAAATCATGCACACACACACACAAAAAGAGTGGCGCGCCTCTGGCTGCGACGCGCTCTACAGGTGGGAGCAACCCGAATTTCACAGAGACGCCTCTGTGACAATAAAGCCCTTAATACCTAATACCTAATCAAAATCTTGACAAAAAAGGTCTACGTAGGGACTGGGTCTTAATACAATGGGGAGGTGAACACTCAGTAGCCAGGGCCTGTATTCACGTTGAGATAGCATGAGACTTAGCATCATGCTAACTTAGAAGCTCTTCCAAAAGTCCTATTAAATCATATAGGACATTGGAAGAGCTTCTAAGTTAGCATCATGCTAAGTCTCATGCTATCTCAATGTGAATACAGGCCCTGGGCGGTATTCATGTCGAGATAGCATGAGACTTAGCATGATGCTAACCTAGAAGCTCTTCCAAAAGTCCTATTAAATCCTATAGGAACATTGGAAGAGGGCATCATGCTAAGTCTCATGCTATCTCAAACGTGGGGATATGAAGGTGGGGGGGGGGGGGGGGGGGGGGGGGGGGGGGGGGGGGGGGGGGGGGGGGGGGGGGGGGGGGGGGGGGGGGAGAGGTGAGAGAAAATCAGTGATTTTTTAAAATAATTTTTTGGTCACATCTTACAAGTTAAAGGGCGTTTTCTTCTTCTTCTTCATCATCGATCACTCAGAGTCAGACGGTGTCCTATCAATTATAAGCGCAGATGCGTCGTGCTGCTGTCACGCGCCTAACTGAGAAAGAGTTAGGCCAAGCGCGTCCATTTTACGGCTGGAGAAAATCTTTAGTAGGAATTTCTTGGGCGGGGGGGGGGGGGGGGGGGGGGGGGGGGGGGGGGGGGGGGGGGGGGGGGGGGGGGGGGGGGGGGGGGGGGGGGGGGGGGGGGGGGGGGGGGGGGGGGGGGGGGGGCGGGGGGGGGGGACGACGGGGAGAGAATGGACCAGATAGGCAGATAGGCAGAAAGATAGTAGATGACAGCAAGCAAAAGGGAAAAGGCAGAGTCAAAGAGAGTGACAGATTAGAGGAAGTTACAAGCACAGAACTTCCAGAAGGTGGGGGAACTATTATTTATAAAAGACACCCCCTCCCCCCCGGTATCCCCTCCCCATTGAGAGGGGGGGAGGGAGAAAGAGGGAATCTTAAAAGGGAAGGTTCCTCTGGCCAAAACTTACTGGAATCTCCCTTATAAGACCTCCCATTATAAGACTCCCTCCCACATATTAAGACCTGCTTCTCTGAGACATTGCCCTTCTTTGCAAGTATTAAAATGACCTCCCTTATAAGACCCCTCCCTTACAAGACCCCATTTGGATGATTTTGAAGGTCTTATAAGGGAGGTTCCACTGTATACAAGCAATGTGACCGTAGACATGGCCAAGTCAGTGAGGATGTACAACAAATCTACCCGATGTTGTTTGTCGCCACGCTTGATCTCACCTGCATCAACATTGTGTTCAGTAACTTAATGTGTTTTTGCTTGAGCGATCTCTTATACAGAGGAACCTCCCTATAAAGACCTTCCAAAATGAGGCCTTATAATTGGAGGGGTCTTATAAAGGAGGTAATTTTAATACTTACATAGAAGGGCAATGTCTCAGAGAAGTAGGTCTTATGTGGGAGGGGGTCTTATAATGGGGGTCTTATAAGGGAGGGGTCTTATAAGGGAGGTAATTTTAATACTTACATATAAGAAATGGGAATGTCTCAGAGAAGTAGGTCTTATGTGGGAGGGGGTCTTATAAAGGGAGGTTTTATAATGGGAGGGGTCTTATAAGGGAGGTAATTTTAATACTTACATAGAAGGGCAATGTCTCAGAGAAGTAGGTCTTAAATATGTGGGAGGGGGTCTTATAATGGGAGGTTTTATAAGGGAGGGGTCTTATAAGGGAGGTAATTTTAATACTTACATAGAAGGGCAATGTCTCAGAGAAGTAGGTCTTATGTGGGAGGGGGTCTTATAATGGGAGGTTTTATAAGGGAGGGGTCTTATAAGGGAGGTAATTTTAATACTTACATAGAAGGGCAATGTCTCAGAGAAGTAGGTCTTATGATGGGAGGTTTTTATAAGGGAGGGGTCTTAAAGGGAGGTAATTTTAATACTTACATAGAAGGGCAATGTCTCAGAGAAGTAGGTCTTATGTGGGAGGGGGTCTTATAATGGGAGGTTTTATAAGGGAGGGGTCTTATAAGGGAGGTAATTTTAATACTTACATAGAAGGGCAATGTCTCAGAGAAGTAGGTCTTATGTGGGAGGGGGTCTTATAATGGGAGGTTTTATAAGGGAGGGGTCTTAAAAGGGAGGTAATTTTAATACTTACATAGAAGGG
>CM065697.1:14875793-14880793 GCA_017654935.2 Phymorhynchus buccinoides | reverse complement strand
AGGTATTAGGGTACTTTATAGTCACAGAGGAGTCTCTGTGAAATTCGGGTTGCTCCCACGTAGAGAGCGCGTCGCAGCCAGAGGCGCGCCACCCTTTTTTTTTTTGCATGCGATTTTTGTGTGACTTGACGAGGAAGGAAGGATCCCTGTCTATGTGTCCCCTCCTCTATGTGTTCCCGTCTCTATGTGTCCCCTCCTCTATGTGTCCCCTCCTCTATGTGTCCCCATCTCTATGTGTCCCCATCTCTATGTGTCCTCTTCTCTATGAGTCCCCTTCTCTATGTGTCCCCATCTCTATGCGTCCCCTCCTCTATGTGTCCCCTCCTCTATGTGTCCCCTCCTCTATGTGTCCCCATCTCTATGTGTCCCCTTCTCTATGTGTCCCCATCTCTATGTGTCCCCTCCTCTGTGTGTCCGCATTACATTTATATATCCGTCTGTATCATATGTGACTAAAAAAACCACCTCACTCTTAACCCAAACCTTAAACCTAATCTGAAACACTATCCCTGTCTACGTGTCACCATCTCTACGTGTCCCCATCTCTATGTGTCCCCATCTCTATGTGTCCCCATCTCTATGTGTCCCCATCTCTACGTGTCCCCATCTCTATATGTCTCCGTCTCAATATGTCCTCTTCTCTATGTGTCCCCATCTCTATGTGTCCCCATCTCTACGTGTCCCCATCTCTATGTGTCTCCATATCTACGTGTCCCCATCTCTGCGTGTCCCCATCTCTATGTGTCCCCATCTCTACGTGTCACCATCTCTATATGTCCCCGTCTCAATATGTCCCCATCTCTATGTGTCCCCATCTCTATGTGTCTCCATATCTACGTGTCCCCATCTCTGTGTGTCCCCATCTCTATGTGTCCCCGTCTCTATGTGTCCGCATTATATTTATCTATCCGTCTGTACGTAACTAAAACAAAACCCACCCTCATCCTTAACCCAAACCTTAAACCTAATCTGAAACACTATCCCTGTCTATGTGACCCATCTCTACGTGTCCCCATCTCTATGTGTCCCCATCTCTACGTGTCCCCATCTCTATGTGTCCCCGTTATATTTATCTATCCGTCTGTATCATATGTGACTCCAAAAAAACCTCATCCTTAACCCAAACCTTAAACCTAATCTGAAACACTATCCCTGTCTACGTGTCCCCATCTCTATGTGTCCCCATCTCTACGTGTCCCCATCTCTATGTGTCCCCATCTCTATGTGTCCGCATTATATTTATCTACCCGTCTATACGTGACTAAACAAACCACCTCACCCTTAACCCAAACCTTAAACCTAATCTCAAACACTATCCCTACCCCTAACCCGAGACCCACATCCTTTCCCTAACCCTAACCCTATCCCTTAAAGACCCCCCCCCCCCCCCACCGAACCACCACCACCACCACGTCACGTGTCACATTCCCTCTTGTGCTAGGAAGATTTCATTCAAGATCTCTTACCAGCTATAATAAGAGGGAAAACACGTGAAAACCGTGATTTTGACAACGTGACGTGGTGGGTCTTTAAGGACCCGCTACAAGTCAGCTAGACTGTACGACACGATGCGATTGAACGACGTCGTCTCGAAGAACATATTTGATTCGCGCTTCGAGACCACATTATCGATAGCCTGCCGATCATTAACACCCCACCCTCCCTCCCATTTTGTTTTTATTATTTTTAGTTAGGGATCAATATGTGTACGTAGGTGCTCTCCCCAGTTATCCCCCCCCCCCCCACCCCCCCCCCCCCCCCCCCCCCCCCCCCCCCCGTTAGTGGATCCTGCCGACGAACCTCATCAAGACCAAGATCGAATCGTATGGTCATACAATATTAGTTGATGTGTAGCCGGCATGGACGCAATAAGAGACGGGGGAAATGGAGACGGGTGTGTGTGTGTGTGTGTGTGTGTGTGTGTGTGTGTGTGTGTGTCTCTCTCTCTGCTTTCAAAGCTAACCTCAAAACCCACCTGTTCCCCCGTCATTAAAGCTCCTCTCTCTTTATCTTCTCTCTTGCCATTAGGTCTGTTTCTGCTATATTCCATTTATGTTATCTGTGTGTGTTCGCGTTGTATTGCGTTTGTGTTTGAATGCGCTTCGAATGCTAACGTGTGTGTGCGCTTTGATTTGATTTATATCAAGATTCAGCGCCGTATAAATGTTGTTGTTGTTGTTGTTGGTGGTGGTGGTGGTGGTGGTGGTGTGTGTGTGTGTGTGTGTGTGCGTGTGCGTGTGTGCGTGTGCGTGTGCGTGCGTGCGCGCGCGCGCGCGTGTGTGTGTGTGTGTGTGGACACAATGAGGGTCACACGTAGAGAAAGTATTATAGACAAGGGGGCACAAGATGTGGGTGACGCATAAAAATGGAAACGCATAGACGGGGTCACATAATAGATGGGGACATAATGATAGAGACAGGGACATTATAAAGTATACACATCTGTATCGTTAAAAATATTCGGGACTTTCCTGGTGTTGCACTGCCTCCGGGCATTGCCTCCAGGATCCTTCCCACCATCTTTATATATATCTACTAATGCCCCCCCATACGTGTCTGTTCCAGACCGGAGGACGTTGTTAAACAGATTTTCATCCTCAGACAGGGACACATAGAGACGGGCACATGTAGAGACAGGAGCACATCGATATGACCCAGCCAGTTTTCTCCAGCTATGACACACAGTATAATTGTAATACTAGTACGTAAAACAGGTCGATTGTCCCATATGTGCCTTCCCAGGTCGAGAGGACGTTAAATCCAAATTTACGATAAAACAGGTCGATTCACGCTTCGACTATGAATGTGAATATATTATATAATGTAACTGAAGTTGAAATCAACAGCAAAGTTAATTCTGTAAACTCCATGTTTTCATGTCATTCAGTACAGTGGAACCTCCCTTATAAGACCTCCCATTATAAGACTCCCTCCCACATAAGACCTGCTTCTCTGAGACATTGCCCTTCTTTGTAAGTATTAAAATTACCTCCCTTAAAAGTCCCCTCCCTTATAAGACCTCACTTTGGATGATTTTTGAAGGTCTTATAAAGGAGGTTCCCCTGTACAACTAAAATGTCAGGGTACAGTGACAAGTCAATATAATAGCTGGAGCGTTAAGACGCTAGATCACCAGCCATGCGGCAGCATTTTCTGCTCCAGTGACCTTGACCTTTGACCAATGACCTTAATTTTCTATCTTGACCTAGATATATCCTAAATATCCATCCGCATGCACAATTTCAGCCCCCTGAGTGCCTGAGTTCAAACGCTTATCGTTTCAACATACACTGTCACAGGCACACAGCCAGGAACAAACAGGCAAACACCACTGAAGACATTAACCATCTTTCGCTTTGTGGCTGGCTTTAATAAAACCAATACATTTACCAATGACGAGAAAGGAATAAGCTAAACAAAGCTTTTTTTTCCATCCTGGTATGTGTGCGTGCGTATGCAGGGGGGGGGGGGGGGGGGGGGGATCCGCACGCATGTGTGTGTGTGCGAACAAGCATGCATGCGTGCGTGCATGTGAATCTGCATGCTTGTGTGCATGTATTAGGTATTAGGTATTATTAGGTATTAGGTATTATTAGGTATTATAGGTACTTTATAGTCACAGAGGCTGTCTCTGTGAAATTCGGGTTGCTCCCACCTGGGGAGCGCGCCGAAGCCAGAGGCGCGCCACCCTTTTTGTGTGTGTGTGTACGTGTGCACAATCGCACGCTTGTGACATTTCTGCATGAGGGTTGATCCTGATACTAGTTAAACTGAAGGTCAAAAAGCCTCGAGGCACAACACGAGCTATAAGAGGAACGGGTGAAATCCAGAAAGCATGATCAGTTATCGCTAAGTCAGTCGTTTCCGACTATGACTGCCAGATAGCACAGGGGGGGGGGGGGGGCAGATGCTATTCTGGCGGGCTGGGCTAGTAGAATTTGTTTACAGTGGAGATGCCTTGCCCGGGGTACATCCCCACTCAATCTCGGACAGAGGGATTTGAGGACACAGCTGGCGTTAGGGAAGGTCCCCAAAGGCCAACCCATGATCCTTCTGGCTGCAGCACCAGAGCCAAGGGCCCCTCGTTTGAGAGTCATAGTCTTCAACAAGAGACAAAAACTGTACTATGATTTCCAATGACTGTAAAAAACCCATCAATTGTACAGCTCTCATGTTACTGTTGGCCCATACTACATACAGGCTGATGTCAACCAATGATAAAAGCCATTTAATCACAGAGCAAAACAAAAGGAATAAAGAAATTGCTGATACATGTACCACCTTCTGGATTTCACCAGAAAAGAATGATCGTACCTTCTGCCTTAGGCCGTGTACACATATATATGTATGGAGATTCCGTGCGGAAGCCCGTGCGCAATCCGTAAATAGGTAAAAGAAAGAAGGGGAAAGATTTGCGCACGTGTCCGAAATTTTCCCCTGATCCGTAAACGTTTACCCTCCCTCCTTTCTTTCGCTTACTTCTTGGTTTTCCGTGCGGAACTTACGCGTCTAATGTGCACACGGCCATACACAGACATGACATACCCGTCCCTCAGAGTTGACTCTGAACTGCTGACACCAAGCCCCATTATAAGCAATCAAAAAGTCAGTCATTAAAATGTATAAACAAAAGATTAAAACTAGCCAGTGATGAAGGGCTTTGCAAGGTCAAGTCGATAATTTCACAATGCCGTCGACAGTCGATAGTTTTGCGGTTCTGTGCCACGTCGACTTGCTCAAGCAGTCTGGGGACTCATTGCCTTTGAAAGGTTCATCATATATTGATTTCTTGTACACACACAGAACAAACAAACAAAACAGTCTCAACGAATGTAGGTAAAGTCACACACATACACAGGGTGGGGGTTTTCATACAACACGCATGCACGCAAGTGTGCGCATGTGCGTGCGCACACACATACACACACACACACTGCAGTGACACATGTATATACACACACACAATGACACATACATACACACACATGTATACATGTACA
>CM065697.1:14868293-14870793 GCA_017654935.2 Phymorhynchus buccinoides | reverse complement strand
AGAGACGGGGACACATAGAGACAGGGACACATAGAGATGGGGACACATAGAGATGGGGACACATAGAGACAGGGACACATAGAGATGGGGACACATTAGAGACGGGGACACATAGAGACAAGGACACAGAGACAAGGACACATAGACAGGGACACATAGAGACGGGGACACATAGAGACGGGGACACATAGAGACGGAGACACACAGGACACATAGAGACGGGGACACACAGAGATAGGGACACATAGAGACGGGGACACATAGAGACGGGGACACATAGAGACGGGGACACATAGAGACAAGGGACACATAGAGACAAGGACACATAGAGACGGGGACACATAGAGACAGGGACACATAGACGACGGGGACACATAGAGATGGGGACACATAGCGACGGGGACACATAGAGATGGGGACACATAGACGGGGACACATAGAGACAAGGACACATAGAGACATGGACACATAGAGATGGGGACACAGAGACACGGACACATAGAGATGGGGACACATAGAGACAGGGACACATAGAGACAGGGACACATAGAGACGGGGACACATAGAGACCGGGGACACATAGAGACGGGGACACATAGAGACGGGGACACATAGAGACGGGGACACATAGAGACAAGGGACACATAGACAGGGGACACACATAGAGACTGGGACACATAGAGACGGGGACACATAGAGATGGGGACACATAGAGATGGGGGACACATAGAGACAGGGACACACAGAGATAGGGACACATAGAGACGGGGACACATATAGATGGTGACACATAGAGACGGGGACACATAGAGACAAGGACACATAGAGACGGGGACACACAGAGATGGGGACACATAGCGACGGGGACACATAGAGATGGGGACACATAGAGACGGGGACACATAGAGACAGGGACACATAGAGACATGGACACATAGAGACGGGGACACATAGAGACAGGGACACATAGAGATGGGGACACATAGAGACAGGGACACATAGAGATGGGGACACATTAGAGACGGGGACACATAGAGACAAGGACACAGAGACAAGGACACATAGACAGGGACACATAGAGACGAGGACACATAGAGACGGGGACACATAGAGACAAGAACACATAGAGACAAGAACACATAGAGACAAGGACACATAGAGACAAGGACACATAGAGACAAGGACACATAGAGACGGGGACACATAGAGACAAGGACACATAGAGACAAGGACACAGAGACATGGAAATGGGGGAACATACAGAGACAGCGAGTCAGTGACACATCCATTGAGACAAGGAAAAATAAGACTATAATAAGAGATGGGGGCAGGTCAATATGCCCCTCCTTGACCCAACCTGCATGCATTTCCTTCCTTCCTTTCCCTCAAGCAGACATGCATGCATCCTTTTGATCAGCCTCTCATTTCCCGAAGTTACCAGTACATGTGCTTGCATACTTTTGATCAGCCTCTCATTTCCCGAAGTTACCAGTACATGTGCTTGCATACTTTTGATCACTAATCTTCACACAGCATACAGAACTTTCTGCTTTAAAAAAAAAATCACACCAAAAAAAAAATCACAAAATAGTTTGCGAGCGAGTAGAAAATATTGTGTGTCAGACTTACAGGTGCATTTGTACCATAGTGTTCAAGTGTTTCGGCTGTTGGGATGATCCCTGGAGTCTTTAAGCCAGGGTATGACGACATCAACAACAATAACAATTAACAAAGTTAAAAGTATTTCTTGTTAAGCCGATGAGCAGACAATGTCATCAAAGGGTGTGGTCCAATGAATCACACAAGTTTAATACAGACGATACATGCGTGCATGCATACAAAGAAATTACAAGTCACAAAAATCAATCCGCCATCTTCAATAAGAACCACCCAAAATCACTTATGAGGAAAAAATAAAACACATGCATAGACTTTTAACCCTTTCGCCGCCAGCCATTTTTCAGCCAAAAAATACCATTAAACTTAACTGAGTAGAGAAAAACACACTGCAGTATTGGGAATTGCTCTGTGACATATAACATCAGGCCTATCATTACCTCCCAAAATGAAGAAAATAGGGTTTCAGATAACAGGCCCAGACTTGATGCCTTTTTAATGACACTAGCGCAACGCCTAGTACTGGCAATGCACCGTACTGGTAACGCCACGTACTGGTTTCGCCGCGTTTCTGAACCGATTCGCTTCCGGTTTGGCACACCGATAGTCACCGTCCCCGGTCATCTACCTACCAAATTGGAAGGCAATGGGTCCAGAAACGCCGGAGATACGGGCGCCGAGAGTCCGGCGGATACGCGTTTCGCGCATTTTTTGCCGAACCACGCAAATGACACGGCCGCCTCGGTTGCCGTTGCCATCGCCCCGTTAGGGCTCACAGCAAATTTGAAGCGATTCGTTCAAAAAACGTTCAAAAAACGTCGGAGTTATAAGGCCCGTTTTGTGCTTCAGACAGACACACACACACACGGACACTTGGCTTTTA
>CM065697.1:14858293-14860793 GCA_017654935.2 Phymorhynchus buccinoides | reverse complement strand
TACTTATACTCATCAAAAGAAGCACCGCATACTCGTCGTGTCTGTTGTAGTGTCTGTATTACGTATGTTTATTATTTTGTACGCTTTTAAAATACATCATGTTAAAGAGCGGCCTCAATTTGAAGTGTAGCCTCGATTTGAAAGTGCGACATTTTGTCAAAATGTGCGACAATTTTTGGACCGATTGCCGACCGACCGACAAAGTGAGTTATAGGGTTTGTGGCTTGAGCCACACAAAAAAAAAGATAACCTCCCAAAATTATGAAAATAGGCTCTTTGGATAACACTAACAGACCCTGGCTTGAGGCCTTTATGTAACACTAGCGCAACGCCCAGTACCAGTAACGCCTAGTAACGGTAATGCCAAGTACTGGTAACGCTGAGTACAGCAAATTTGAAGCGATTCGGTTAAGAAACGGCGGAGTCATATAGCGCGTGCGTTTCTGAACCGATTCGCTTCCGGGCTGGTACACGGATAGTCACCGTCCCCAGTCATCTTCCTGCAATACCCGGAGATACAGGCGCCAAGAGGCCGGAGGATGCGCGTTTTCACGCATTTGCGAAACCGCGCAAATGATACGGCCGCCTCGGTTGCCGTTGCCATCGCCCCGTTAGGGCTCACAGCAAATTTGTAGCGATTCGGTCGAAAAACGGCGGAGTTATAAGGCCCGTTTTGTGTTTCAGACACACACACACACACACACTCACACACGGACAGTTTTTACTATATGATGGGTGTTAAATATTGTGGTGCTAAAATGCGACATTGGCGGTGAAAGGGTTAATGGCAGGAACAATGAAGAAAAAAAAAGCTCTATAAAACAGACACACATGGCAGGGTGCTTGGCAGTGAATGTCTTTGCATAATTTGGTAAAAGTGTAGAGTGGTACTTGGGCGAATTCGCCCATGGTGCTACAGCTAGCAGAGATCATTTCTTTTGTGATACTGACAGTACATTCTGACTTTTGCCCTTGAAGAAGAATGATACTAACTAAAGTAAGTAAGTTACCTTCTGGCATTATATATAATGCACAAATCTACTTTCAAAGTACATGTATCTGAATCACTATAGCTGTAATCAGGGTTTTCATTTTTAACCGATTGCCGATCGAGAACATCGTTTAAAATCGGCTTTGAATCGGTTGTTTTTGTTGGAGCCTCAAAGTTTCGTGTGTACTGATGTGTTTCCCGTGTGACTAAGCTTAGACCGAAAGTGTTCTGATCTGTTGTTTGTACTCTTTTATCTGTTGTTTCATTTCAAAATGAAAACCCTGTGTAATATTATGAATTCTAAGTTATGAATGCAGAAATTAGCTTGAACTTTGAAGATCAACTAGTGAAGGTTAATATAATTATAAAACAAGGTTTAAGTGGCACTTTTTTTAAGTGTCTTTTTTTTTCTCAGTGTGTGTGTGTGTCACTGTGTGCATATCAAGTCAGTCAAGTCAAAATCATCTTTATTGAGGGTTAAAGAATAAGCTGACAAAGCTTTTTTTTCCATCCTGCCCTCATAAAAAAAAATACTGTCACATCAATCAAAAATCTATGAAAATATAACATATTTACAGGAACACAAAACATAGAAAACATTATGATCAGTATAATGAAAGAAAAAACAAAACAACAAAGAACCAAACAGAAGAGAGAGAAGGGGGTAGGGAGGGAGAGAGAGGGGTGGGTGTGGAGAGGGAGAGGAAGCCGGGGGAGGAAAGAACACACAGACACACACACACACACACACGTGTGTGTGTGTGTCTGTGAGTGAGCGTGTGTGTGTGTGTGTGTGTGTGTGTGTGTGTGTGTGTGTGTGTGTGTGTCTGTCTGTATACATGTGTGTGTCTGTGTGTCATTATTAACTCTCCCTTTTGGTATTTGTGTCATGTGTGTGTGTGTGTGTGTGTGTGTGTGTGTGTGTGTGTGTGTGTGTGTGTGTGTGTGTGTGTGTGTGTGTGTGTGTGTTTGTGTATGTGTGTGTTTGTGTATGTGTGCATGCATGCGTGTGTGTGCGTGTGTGCATGCATGTGTGTGTGTGTGTGCATGCATGCGTGCGTGCGTGTGTGTGTGTGATTAACTCTCCCTTTTGGAATGTCTTACAACAGAAAAGTTCCGCAACAAGATGCAAGAACACTTTATTATCTCATTCAAAGAAATTATATGTGAATGCGCGTGATATACTAAATAATGATTTATTATCATTAATAAAAACTGATCAATTCTAAATGGACATGTATTATATATATATCATTATATGATGTAATGTATGATTTCACTTCCCACTTAACCCCCTGCCCTGTCATCACTCTTCCCTAAACTCGTTCCCCCTGGCCCTTTTCTGCATCCTTCAAACAAAGTGGAGACCTCATCAATCACAATTTGAGTGAGTCAGAATTGAAATTAATAGTTAATTAATAGGATCGCATATGATCTAAACACATGAACACACCTTTTTGAGTAACGGCATTGGGACTAGAGCTTCCAATTACCATCAATTCTCCCAAG
>CM065697.1:14850793-14853293 GCA_017654935.2 Phymorhynchus buccinoides | reverse complement strand
TGCTTCGTTTTTCCTGCAAAATTGTAATTGGAAAAAAAAGAAAAAAGTTCAATAAAAAATAACAAAAAATAACTGAACCATCAGTATAAATTTTAAGATGATTACTATAACAATTAGTGTCAATATGTTCCCTAACTTCATTCACTAAAACGCTTAGATTTTCGGTTTTCTTAACATTTGTGTATTCATGCATAATCAAACTTTCCGCTCAATGTTCCCTTAGGTATCATATGGGAACTTCTGGGACTGACATTAGATCAATGTTACAATCCAACATAAGTTTAGAAGTATAATTTCTTATTGGTTGTAAATATGAAATGGTTTTTTAGCCCTTTGTGGAAAATCGTTATTAGAGTCTATTAATAATTCATCCGTTACTGAATTTTTGACTGATAAACTACGAACCACATATTTAGAAACATCTAAGAGACGTTGCTCACCAAGTGGTAATACATCTGCAGCTTGATAGCTTGTAATGGTGTTTGAATGAACCCTAAAGCCAATTTAACAGCTTTACTGTCTACACTTTGAAGCTTTTTTAAAAGATAATTAGGAGCAGAATAATGCACTTCTTGTCCATACTTTAACTTAGATCGAACTAAGGAAAGGGATGTAATAATGTTTTAGAATCCTGACCCCAAGGCTGACAGTTAACTAATATTATTTAAGAAAATGTAACCTTTTTCTCGCCTTATTTAGTAAATATTCGATGTCCTTTTTCCAACTGAGCTTAGATGTCAAAAAGATTCCTAAAAATTAAACACACTGTTAACCCTTTCAACGCTAGCCATTCCTCAGCCAAAATGTACCATTAAACTTACCCGGGAAGAGAAAAGATTCTGTCAGCGATATTGGGGATTCCTCTGCGGCGTGCATAAAATAGGGCCTATCCTTACCTCCCAAAATTACGAACATAAGGTCACTGGATACCAGACCCTCTATGATGCATTTTTAGTGACATGGGTGTTAAATCATTGTGGTGCCAAGAAGCGACAGTGGTGATGAAAGGTTTGTTAATATTTTAAAACATTTTCTTCTAGTTTTAATATAGGAAGATCAGAAGGATTTTCTCCGTTGCTAAATCACATTAAGCACGTTTTTTCTCCTGATAATTCTAGACCATGTTCCTTTATGTAATCAGCTAAACTGTCTAATTCATGTTGATATATCTTCTGTACATAATTGATAATTATTTTATTTGAATGTTTTCTTAAACTAGTGTTTATCCATGTGGCAATGTCATCTTGGACAATGATTTTGGAAGATCATAAATACAAATTGAGAATAAGATTGGTGCAATAACTGAACCTTGTGGAATACCCATATCTACATGTCTGAAGGACGAATGAGCATTACCAATTTTAGTGCACATCTGTCTGTCCTTCAAAAAAGTGTTAATATACATGTATATTTTACCACTGATTCCAACATCTTTTAATTTATAAAGTAATCTGGCATGCACACGCTGTCACATGCTTTTTTGACATCAAAGAATGTAGCCAAAGTACTTTTTCTTCAAGAAAACTGTCGTTTAATTTGAGTGGTAAGCTTAACTAAATGATCAGTGGTGCATCGACCTTTCCTAAATCCAGCTTACTGAACTAGAATAATCTGATTCTTTTCACAATGAAAAGTAAGACGCTTCAGAACAATGATGTTCCCCATTTTTTTCCAACATGGGATGTAAGCGAAATTGGCCTGTAACTGCTTACTGGAGATCTTGATTTACCCTCTTTTAGAACTGGTACGACTACTGAACTCTTCCAGATATTAGGAATAGCACCATTATCCCAACATTTGTGGAATAAAGAACGTAGTAAACCTATCCAAGAAGGGGGCATGTGACAAAGCATCTGGTATGAAATACCATCCAGACCAACTGCTGAATGTTGACTTGAAATAGATGCTATAATGCTTCTTTCAATTATGTTACCTGTATGGGAGAATCCAAATAATGATCGTTAGCAGAAAATGGATCTGAATACATTTCTTTTTGCTCCTCCCTAATTCTAAATTGCTTAGATTCTGCTTGCAGACTAGAAGTCAAACTGTTACAGGAAAACACATCAGCAAAAGCCTCTGCCTTTTCCAAAGCAGTTGGAAACTCTTTATATATTTTTTAAAAGGGAAAGACTGTGTCCTGTTACTATTTTCTTTTACTTTTTTCGAAACCTTGTACATATCTTTTGATTCTGATATCTCATATATACAAAAATGCTTCCCAATAAGTCTTTTTTCATTGAGCAATGATTTTTTGTGGCATAAACATTTTTGATGTTTCATAGACTGTGCCCGGGTGTGCGCGCGCGCATGTGAGTGTGAGTGTGTGTGCGCGCACGCGCGCTGGTGTGTGTGCACGAAAAGTGATCGGGTAGGCCTACCATAATCATGAGGTGCGTCTTCAAAGAGTTAGCCTAACACGGACAGTACCATATATGGGCACTACTACATGGACACTACATTAATAGCATCCGGATCATAGTACTTAGTAGTAGGCTTA
>CM065697.1:14840793-14843293 GCA_017654935.2 Phymorhynchus buccinoides | reverse complement strand
AGAAGATATCATTAGGTCTACCAGAGTGATTGGTAAGTAATATGATGAGGTCCACTAGAGTGATAGGCAAGAAATATGATGAGGTCTACTAGAGTGATAGGCAAGAAATATGATGAGGTCTACTAGAGTGATAGGCAAGAAATATGATGAGGTCCACTAGAGTGATAGGCAAGAAATATGATGAGGTCCACTAGAGTGATAGGCAAGAAATATGAGGTCTACTAGACTGATAGGCAAGTAATATCATTAGGTCTACCAGAGTGATAGGCAAGTAATATCATTAGGTCTACTAGAGTGATAGGCAAGTAATATCATTAGGTCTACTAGAGTGATAGGCAAGTAATATCATTAGGTCTACTAGAGTGATAGGCAAGTAATATCATTAGGTCTACCAGAGTGATAGGCAAGTAATATCATTAGGTCTACTAGAGTGATAGGCAAGTGATATCATGAGGTCTACTAGAGTGATAGGCAAGTAATATTATTAGGTCTACTAGAGTGATAGGCAAGTAATATCATTAGGTCTACTAGAGTGATAGGCAAGTAATATCAATTAGGTCTACTAGAGTGATAGGCAAATAATATATCATGAGGTCTACTAGAGTGATAGGCAAGTAATATTATTAGGTCTACTAGAGTGATAGGCAAGTAATATCAATAGGTCTACTAGAGTGATAGGCAAATAATATCATTAGGTCTACTAGAGTGATAGGCAAGTGATATCATGAGGTCTACTAGAGTGATAGGCAAGTGATATCATGAGGTCTACTAGAGTGATAGGCAAGTGATATCATGAGGTCTACTAGAGTGATAGGCAAGTAATATTATTAGGTCTACTAGAGTGATAGGCAAGTAATATCATTAGGTCTACTAGAGTGATAGGCAAATAATATCATGAGGTCTACTAGAGTGATAGGCAAGTAATATCATGAGGTCTACTAGAGTGATAGGCAAGTAATATTATTAGGTCTACTAGAGTGATAGGCAAGTAATATTATTAGGTCTACTAGAGTGATAGGCAAGTAATATTATTAGGTCTACTAGAGTGATAGGCAAGTAATATCAATAGGTCTACTAGAGTGATAGGCAAATAATATCAATAGGTCTACTAGAGTGATAGGCAAATAATATTATTAGGTCTACTAGAGTGATAGGCAAGTGATGTCATGAGGTCTACTAGAGTGATAGGCAAGTAATATTATTAGGTCTACTAGAGTGATAGGCAAGTGATATCATGAGGTCTACTAGAGTGATAGGCAAGTAATATCATTAGGTCTACTAGAGTGATAGACAAGTGATGTCATGAGGTCTGTTAGAGTGATAGGCAAGTGATATCATGAGGTCTGTTAGAGTGATAGGCAAGTGATATCATGAGGTCTACTAACGTGATAGGCAGGTGAATGGATTCGTGTGTGTTGTGTGTGTGTGTGTGTGCGTGCGTTGTGTGTTGGTGCGTGCGTGTGTGCGTGTGCGTACGAGTGTGCGTGTGCGTGTGCGTGTGTGTGCGAGTGCGTGCGTGCGTGCGTGCGCGTGCGAGAGTGCGGTGCGTGTGTGTGTGTGTATGTATGTACGTTGCGTGCGTATGTGTGTGTTTGGTGCGTGCGCGTGTGCGCGCGCGCGAGCGTGTATGTATGTGTGTGTGTGTGTGTGTGCGTGTGCGTGCGTGTGTGTACGCGAGCGTGTGCGTAAACAGGTATTCGGCGACGGCGAGCCAGCATCTAGGAGAAAACTGACTATACGAACAAACGGACTTTTTGATTGACGTCCTCTTGACCCGAGGGTTAATATAAAACTTGACCCTGAATGAAAAAATGGTGCTTTACGTCCTCTCGGTCTGGAAAAGACACATATGGGACATTTGTAAATGCCCTAAAGATGGTTAGGAAAAATACTGGTGGCAATATCCGGAAGCAGTGCTTAACAAGTAAAGTCCCGATTTTCCAACAATACGGATAGGTAACATAGAAACTTGACCCTGTGAGTGAAAATAGGGTTTTACGCCCCTCTTCGGCCTTTCGGCCATGTGGGGCATTTGCAAACACAAAGACGGTGGGAACAATACCGGAGGCAATAATGCCCGGAGGCAGTACTGCTAAACCAGTAAATTCCCGATTTTTAAAAATAATACAGATATGTGTAGCAGTAATCACGCCTCGGTTAAATCTCATTGGCTATGGTACCGCCACAAGATTGTATGATTAGAAACATGACCCTAGTTTTGCTAGTCCCTTTTATTTGCTGCGTCCGGTCCCCTTGTTCAATTTATCCACGACTGAAGTATCAGAGTTGACATAGTTATGCAAGAGAGCAGGGCAGAGCAACGAGTAACAATCAATCAGTCAAATCAATCAATCAATCAATCAATCAATCAATCATCACATTAGTGTCCATTTTAAAAAAGCATGAAAGGAAATGTGGTAGGTGAGTGCCGTCTCTGTTTCTGTTGGTTTTGTGTTTGCTAGCGTTCTGTCTCTGCCCACCCCCCCCCCCCCCCCCTCTC
>CM065697.1:14830808-14840293 GCA_017654935.2 Phymorhynchus buccinoides | reverse complement strand
AAAACTTATATTCCCGGTGAACTTGAAATCACAAACCTCGTATCTCAATTTTGTAGTTTTGAGAAAAATGAAAAAAAAAAAAATTAACTTTTTAAAAATTAACCAACTAAAAAAAAAATTTTTACCACAAGTTATTAACTATGATGAATATGTCGTTCAAGACATTGCGAGTTTAGTCCTGCATTTTGTTAAAATTTTTTTCTTTTTATTTTTTTAAATACTTGAAAAGAACGAAGATACGAGGTTTTTGTCCTTAAACTAGGTATCTGAATTTGGGACTTTACAAGTTTTTCTTCTATTTTCACAACCTCATTTACCCCAGATAGAAAGTCGTTAGAGATACGAGCTTTTGGTGGAAGGTGGCGGGAAAAATTAGAGAGCTGACTATGTATCTAACTCAAAAACAAAAAAATCGAGATACGAGGTTTTTGAATTTCACCGACGATATGTTATTTGTTGTTGGCTGTTGTCTTACCCTGGCTTAAAGTTAAACTTAAAGACTCCAGGGATCATCCCAACAGCCGAAGCACTTGAACACTATGGTACAAATGCACCAGCTAGGGATGAGAACATTACGTGTGTGACCGTTTTTGATTGCCCCGCCACGTGCGCAGCCACACTCCGACTTTGGAGGATAGTCTATTTGATATGTCTCCTTGCTTAATTTCCTAACCCTAACCTCGTCCCCAACCCTATCCCTAACCCAAACACTAACCTTTTTAACAAATCCTGACCCTATCCCTAATCATAATTCTAATCAGAGGGGGCACATAGAGACAAGGGGGCACATAGAGACGGGAACATTCAGAGACGAGGCGCATTGATGGTGACACATAGACGGGGACACATAGGGACGAGGACACATAGAGATGGGGACACATAGAGATGGGGACACATAGAGATGGGGACACACAGAGACAGGGGACACATAGAGACGGGGACACATAGAGACGGGGACACCTAGAGACGGTGACACATAGAGATGGTGACACATAGATGGGGACACATAGAGACGACGGGGACACATAGAGACGGGGACACATAGAGACAGGGACACAGAGATGGGGACACATAGAGACTGGGGACACATAGAGACGGGGACACACAGAGATAGGGACACATAGAGACGGTGACACATAGAGACAGGGACACATAGAGAGACAGGGACACATAGAGACAAGGACACATAGAGACGGGGACACATAGAGACGGGGACACATAGAGACAGGGACACATAGACACGGGGACACACAGAGATGGGGACACATAGCGACGGGGGACACATAGAGACGGGGACACATAGAGACGGGGACACATAGAGACAAGGACACATAGAGACATGGACACATAGAGATGGGGACACATAGAGACATGGACACATAGAGATGGGGACACATAGAGACAGGGACACATAGAGACGGGGACACATAGAGACGGGGGACACATAGAGACCGGGGACACATAGAGACAGGGACACATAGAGACAAGGACACATAGAGACGGGGACACATAGAGACAAGGACACATAGAGACAAACACAGGAGACATAGAGACGGGGACACATAGAGACCGGGACACATAGAGACGGGGACACATAGAGACGGGGACACATAGAGATGGGGACACATAGAGATGGGGACACATAGAGACATGGACACATAGAGACGGGGACACATAGAGACAGGGACACATAGAGACATGGGACACATAGAGACAGGGACACATAGAGATGGGGACACATTAGAGACGGGGACACATAGAGACAAGGACACAGAGACAAGGACACATAGACAGGGGACACATAGAGACGGGGACACATAGAGACCGGGGACACATAGAGACGGGGACACACAGAGATAGGGACACATAGAGACGGGGACACATAGAGACGGGGACACATAGAGACGGGGACACATAGACACAAGGACACATAGAGACAAGGACACATAGAGACGGGGACACATAGAGACAGGGACACATAGAACACGGGGGACACACAGAGATGGGGACACATAGCGACGGGGACACATAGAGATGGGGACACATAGACGGGGACACATAGAGACAAGGACACATAGAGACATGGACACATAGAGATGGGGACACAGAGACATGGACACATAGAGATGGGGACACATAGAGACAGGGACACATAGAGACAGGGACACATAGAAACGGGGACACATAGAGACCGGGGACACATAGAGACAAGGACACAGAGACAAGGACACATAGAGACGGGGACACATAGAGACAAGGACACAGAGACAGGGACACACAGAGACGGGGACACATAGAGACGGGGACACATAGAGACGGGGACACATAGAGACGGGGACACATAGAGATGGGGACACATAGAGATGGGGGACACATAGAGACAGGGACACACAGAGATAGGGACACATAGAGACGGGGACACATAGAGATGGGGACACATAGAGACGGGGACACATAGAGACAAGGACACATAGAGACGGGGACACACAGAGATGGGGACACATAGAGACGGGGACACATAGAGACGGGGACACATAGAGACGGGGACACATAGAGACGGGGACACATAGAGACAAGGAACACATAGAGACATGGACACATAGAGACGGGGACACATAGAGACAGGGACACATAGAGATGGGGACACATAGAGACAGGGACACATAGAGATGGGGACACATTAGAGACGGGGACACATAGTGACAAGGACACAGAGACAAGGACACATAGACAGGGACACATAGAGACGAGGACACATAGAGACGGGGACACATAGAGACCGGGGACACATAGAGACCGGGGACACATAGAGACCGGGGACACATAGAGACAAGGACACATAGAGACGAGGACACATAGAGACAAGGACACATAGAGACAAGAACACATAGAGACGGGGACACACATAGAGACATGGAAATGGGGGAACATACAGAGACAGCGAGTCAGTGACACATCCATTGAGACAAGGAAAAATAAGACTATAATAAGAGATGGGGGCAGGTCAATATGCCCCTCCTTGGCCCAACCTGCATGCATTTCCTTCCTTCCTTTCCCTCAAGCAGACATGCATGCATCCTTTTGATCAGCCTCTCATTTCCCGAAGTTACCAGTACATGTGCTTGCATACTTTTGATCACTAATCTTCACACAGCATACAGAACTTTCTGCTTTAAAAAAAAAATCACACCAAAAAAAAAAATCACAAAATAGTTTGCGAGCGAGTAGAAAACATTGTGTGTCAGACTTAAAGGTGCATTTGTACCATAGTGTTCAAGTGTTTCGGCTGTTGGGATGATCCCTGGAGTCTTTAAGCCAGGGTATGACGACATCAACAACAATAACAATTAACAAAGTTAAAAGTATTTCTTGCTAAGCCGATGAGCAGACAATGTCATCAAAGGGTGTGGTCCAATGAATCACACAAGTTTAATACAGACGATACATGCGTGCATGCATACAAAGAAATTACAAGTCACAAAAATCAATCCGCCATCTTCAATAAGAACCACCCAAAATCACTTATGAGGAAAAAATAAAACACATGCATAGACTTTTAACCCTTTCGCCGCCAGCCATTTTTCAGCCAAAAAAATACCATTAAACTTAACTGGGTAGAGAAAAAAACCCACTGCAGTATTGGGAATTGCTCTGTGACATGTATAACATTAGGCCTATGGTTACCTCCCAAAATGAAGAAAAAAGGGTTTCAGATAACCGGCCCAGACTTGATGCCTTTTTAATGACACTAGCGCAACGCCTAGTACTGGCAATGCACCGTACTGGTAACGCCACGTACTGGTTTCGCCGCGTTTCTGAACCGATTCGCTTCCGGTTTGGCACACCGATAGTCACCGTCCCCGGTCATCTACCTACCACATTGGAAGGCAATGGGTCCAGAAACGCCGGAGATACGGGCGCCGAGAGTCCGGCGGATACGCGTTTCGCGCATTTGCCGAACCGCGCAAATGACACGGCCGCCTCGGTTGCCGTTGCCATCGCCCCGTTAGGGCTCACAGCAAATTTGAAGTAATTCGGTCAAAAAACGTCGGAGACACACACACACACACACACGGACACTTGGCTTTTTACTATATGATGATGGGTGTTAAACCATTGTGGTGCAAAAAATGCAACATTGGCGGTGAAAGGGTTAAGAGAAAGTGAGAGAAAGTGAGACATGGGACCACGATTTGTGACACTGACAGCCAACCAATATAGCCGCAAAACAACTTATCTGTAAGAGAGATTAATAATAATAATAATAATAATAATAATAATAATAAACGGACACTTATACAGCGCTTTTTATCAAGCACAAAGCGCTTTACAATCAGCATTGAAACACTCGCAGACATGCATACACACACGCACACAGACACACACGCATACAGAGACACACGCACGTACCTGCATGCACGCGAGTGAGCGCGTTCTTGCACACGGACTATGTTTACACACAGACCCACACACATTTCATAAAAAATAAAAAATAAAAACATTCTCACTGAAACGCACACACACTGCACTACAAACATACACTTGTACAAACATGCACGCGCGCACACACACACAGACACACACGCGCACTCACATATACACAAACACACACGTGCACTCACACTCACAGACACTATACTCGCACACACTCACTCTCCACCCTCTCTCTAGCCGGACACAATCTCTCCTGCGCACACATACACTCATACACATGCAATCACATACAGTGGGACCTCTCTTATAATAAGACCTTCAAAAATAATCCAAAATGAGGTCTTATATTATAAGGGAGGGGTCTTATAAGGAAGGGCATAAGGGAGGGGTCTTGTATGGGAGGTAATTTTAATACTTACAAAGAAGGGCAATGTCTCAGAGAAGTAGGTCTTATATGGGGGGGGGGGGGGTCTTATAATGGGAGGTCTTAAAGGGAGGTTCCACTGTATACCCACACAGCACACACACAACACACACCTGCTCGGAAGAGCGGACGTGTATTCTTGACCCAGTAATTGAGTAAACCAACACACGTATCAAGTTGACTGTTTTGTCACCAGCTGTCGCAATTGACAGCAGTATATTATATATATATATATATATATAGACCTGTTTATAAGCTGGCATGACACGGCATGACACAGCACAAGAATCCACAGACATCAGAGTTGATCTTCTGTCACTTAAGCACATTTTGTAAGAGGGAAAGAGAAAAAAAAAAGAATGGGGGGAAAAAGATGGGAAGCAGCATTTTTGACAAGCTTCTTTCAGGGGAAAAGACCACACCTCTTAGGCATTTAAGCTTTAACCGATGCTCTGACACAGACGAACACACACACTCATGCACATGATACAAACAGAGAGAGAGAGAGAGAGAGAGAGGGGGGGGGGGGAGGGAGGGAGAGAGAGAGAGAGAGAGAGAGAGAGAGAGAGAGAGAGAGAGAGAGAGAGAGAGAGAGAGAGAGCGGGGGGGGGGGGGGGGAGGGAGGGAGAGAGAGAGAGAGAGAGAGAAAGAGAGAGAGAGAGAGAGACAGGACTGACAGACAAACAGACAGATCATAAAGACAGAATAACAGACACAGACACACATACAGACAGGCAGAGAGAGAGAGAGAGAGAGAGAGGAGAGAGAGAGAGAGAGAGAGAGAGAGAGAGAGAGAGAGAGAGAGAGAGAGAGAGAGAGAGAGAGAGAGAGAGAGAGAGAGAGAGACAGACAGATCATAAAGACAGAATAACAGACACAGACACACATACAGACAGGCAGAGAGAGAGAGAGAGAGAGAGAGAGAGAGAGAGAGAGAGAGAGAGAGAGAGAGAGAGAGAGAGAGAGAGAGAGAGAGAGAGAGAGAGAGAGAGAGAGAGACAGACATACAGACAAACAGACAGATCAGAAAGACAGAATAACAGACACAGACAGACAGGCAGAGAGAGAGAGAGAGAGAGAGAGAGAGAGAGAGAGAGAGAGAGAGAGAGAGAGAGAGAGAGAGAGAGAGAGAGAGAGAGAGAGAGAGAGAGAGAGAGAGAGAGAGAGAGAGAGAGAGAGAGAGAGAGAGACAGACAAACAGACAGATCATAAAGACAGAATAACAGACACAGACACACATATACAGATAGGCAGAGAGAGAGAGAGAGAGAGAGAGAGAGAGAGAGAGAGAGAGAGAGAGAGAGAGAGAGAGAGAGAGAGAGAGAGAGAGAGAGAGAGAGAGAGAGAGAGAGAGAGAGAGAGAGAGAGAGAGAGAGAGCTCCGGAGAGAGAGAGAGAGAGAGAGAGAGAGAGAGAGAGAGAGAGAGAGAGAGAGAGAGAGAGAGAGAGAGAGAGAGAGAGAGAGAGAGAGAGAGAGAGAGAGAGAGAGAGAGAAACAGACAGATATATAGACAGACATGGAGTACAACAAAGTTTTAAAATCAAGTCAAGAAACTGATAGTGATCAATAGTACTGATAGTGACACAGACTGTGCACAACAACGCTGACTCTTGAGAACAACAGACTTGAAACAAAACTGTGAAATACAGTATACATTGTACACAAAGAAACACTTGCAGGGCTCCCACTCCCAGGGACCCCCACTTGGGGGTCTATGAAGCACTAAAATTCTAAAGGACCCTCTAAAAGAATGTGCAGGGGGTCCCAGGGATGCACTAGAAAAAATATTTTTAGCATTCGAAATGCCACTAGGAGTAGGACCCTCTAGTCTATCCCACCTCCGGGACCCTCTATACTGTAAGTGAAGGAGTCCCTGGGACCACAGACGGTACTGGGACCGCTTGTTTTGCGGGATGATTGGGAGCCCTGCGCTTTTTAGTTGATTAATAATTTACAAAGAACAAGACATGACAAACAAAGTGGTGAATAGATAGATAGATAAACCCACCTGTATCGTGGGCACCTTGTCGGAATCGCAGACCCCCATCAATCCCATCAGTTCTGGGCATGTCGCCGGGGCAAGTTGAGCATTCCACTGACACCTCGCCTGAAGAATGGATGTATACAAATTAATCAATCAATCAATCAATCAATCAAATCAATTTATTCTCTTCAAACAGAAGAAATTTGTTGCCCAGCTAACGAATAAAATACAGAATAAATAATGTGCCACCCCCCCTACCTATCTCGGTTAATTCTATTTTTTCGTTATTGCCTTTCTTACCATACATAAAGCTGTATTTTAGGAACATTTTAAGCTAATAACCTTTTTGGAATACTAACCCTAGCCCTAAACCTAACCCTACCCCCCACCCTATAAGTATAAGAGGGAAAAACGCAACGAACCACAACTGTGACAAATCGCGGTGTACTGCAGTACATAGTGGGGGGTAGGGTTAGGTTTAGGGCTAGGGTTAGGGATAGGGTTAGTATTCCAAAAAGGTTATTAGCTACAAATGTTCCTAAAATACAGCTTTATGTATGGTAAGAAAGGCAAAAAAGGAAAAATAGAATTAACCGAGAAATGCAGGGGGGGGGGGGGGGGGGGGTCACATCTTTACCTTATTTTTAAAATGTCATGAACTGGTCAGTTAACCCTGTATACATTGAAGAAGACAATTCAACACTAAACAATAGGCACAAGCAGACAACATGGAAACAATGAAAGTTAACAGGAACACACACACCAGGGACCCAGGTCTATGATTATGAAGCACTAAAATTCTACAGGACCCTCTGAAAGAATGTACAGGGGGACCCAGGGATGCACTAGATAGAAAAATTATTTTTAGCATTCGCTATGCCACTGGGACCCTCTATCCCGCCTCTAGGAGTAGGACCCTCTATACTGTAAGTCCCTGGGACCCCTTGTTTTGCGGGACGATTGGGAGCTCTGCACACACACACACACACACACACACACACACACACACTGACACACATACACACACACACACACTCACACACACAAAATAAGTTAAAACTAATAAAGATAGCCCTTATAGTTAAATGCACTTTTCATAAAAGCTATTATGCATACATGTGTTCAACTGTTACATACGGTCAAAATTGGAGGGACTGGTTTTTCAAGGTCTTAACTATTCTAGCAGTAGCACCGTGCAAGTTTTCTGTTGCATCTCCACCAACAAGAGGAAAGTAATTTTTTTTTCGCGTATGCATGCATTGCTAGTAATAACCCTTTCGCCGCCAGTCATTTTTAAGCAAAACAATTCCATTAACACTTGTAATCCCGATTAAAATGACAACTCTACTCCCTGTAACCACCAAATTAATGTTGGTAAACTGGGCCCGAAATGGGGTACTGTGTTTTAAAACATATTAAAAAATAACTACCTGATGGATTGACTTCAAATGTTCAGGGTTTGTGTATAAATGAAGAATGTTTAACTTGCAATGTTTTTTTTGTTATGTGATATTTTTGATTTTTTGATATTGCAATTTTAACTCCAAAATACATAACGAAGTGGGTGTACGGGGGCGGTTTTAGACGGCTTGGTAGGAGAACGTAATGGATGTCATGGGCGGAATCAGGCTATAAGGGTCTTAAAAAGTTAAACTTACCTCAGGGGTAGAGAAAAAAATGCCTGCAATATTGGGGATTCCTCTATGACATAACAAAAAAAAAAGATAAAGTAAGGCCTATCCTTACCTCCCAAAATTATGAAAATAGGCTCTTTGGATAACACTAACAGACCCTGGCTTGAGGCCTTTATGTAACACTAGCGCAACGCCCAGTACCAGTAACGCCTAGTAACGGTAATGCCAAGTACTGGTAACGCTGAGTACAGCAAATTTGAAGCGATTCGGTTAAGAAACGGCGGAGTCATATAGCGCGCGCGTTTCTGAACCGATTCGCTTCCGGGCTGGTACACGGATAGTCACCGTCCCCAGTCATCTTCCTGCCACACCGGAGATACGGGCGCCAAGAGGCCGGCGGATGCGCGTTTCGCATTTGCGAAACCGCGCAAATGATACGGCCGCCTCGGTTGCCGTTGCCATCGCCCCGTTAGGGCTCACAGCAAATTTGAAGCGATTCGGTCGAAAAACGGCGGAGTTATAAGGCCCGTTTTGTGTTTCAGACACACACACAGACACACACACACACACGGACAGTTGGCTTTTTACTATATGATGGGTGTTAAATATTGTGAGGCTAAAATGCGACATTGGCGGTGAAAGGGTTAATGGCAGGAAACAATGAAGAAAAAAAAAGCTCTATAAACACAGACAAACACATGGCAGGGTGCTTGGCAGTGAATGTTTGCATAATTTGGTAAAAGTGTACAGTGGTACTTGGGCGAATTTGCCCATGGTGCTACAGCTAGCAGAGATCATTTCTTTTGTGATACTGACAGTACATTCTGACTTTTGCCCTTGAAGAAGAATGATACTAACTAATGCACAAATCTACTTTCAAAGTACATGTATCTGAATCACTATAGCTGTAATCAGGGTTTTCATTTTTAACCGATTGCCGATCGAGAACATTGTTTAAAATCGGCTTTGAATCGGTTGTTTTTGTTGGAGCCTCAAAGTTTCGTGCGTA
>CM065697.1:14813308-14818308 GCA_017654935.2 Phymorhynchus buccinoides | reverse complement strand
ATATGGCAGCTATAGTCAGAAAAGACAGACCGGCTTTATGAGCAACTATTAGGCTAGTAGAACATGTGAACCCCAGCAACCACGAAAGGGACATTAAGGCCGTGTACACACATAAGCGGATATTCCATGCGGAAACCCGTGCGCAATCCATAAATAACAAAGAAGGGAAAAGATTTGCGCACGTGTCCGAATGTCCCGTATATGCGTAAACTTTTATTGTTCTTTCTTCCAATTATTTAGGGGTTTCCGTACGGAAACTACGCGTCTAATGTGAACCCAGCTTTAATTGAAAAGTTGGTAAGGTGACTGTCACGGCCATTTTGAGAAATCGCAGTCTAAAACATCTAGCCTATCCTAAACTGAAACAAATATGCATCAGCCTTCTAATTTCAAAGCACTTTTTTTGAATATGTAGAGACCATAGTTAAATTAAAGATTATCCGTTATGGATATGAGAGATAAGATATGTTGGCACAACAATACCCGTAACTCAAAATGTATGAACAAATGAGATTTTTGACTTTGCAGGCCTGTTGTGAGAAACTAGCCCAGCGACTTAACTCTTTCATTTTCGCATCGCAATGATTTTGAATTATCAAAAAAAACTCACAAATCACTCCAGCCATACACACAAACAAAACATACATAAACACAAGAGAGAAATGAAAGAAGATGACAGGGTTTTTACTTCAGGTTTAGACGTATGGAAGTGGTAGATCAGACCTTTTATATATATAGACTTTATAATATAGACAAACTCTCTACAGCCATTGGTTCCCCCCCCCACACACACACTAGAAACCACTACAAACGCAAAGCAAGAGACCAAAAATGTGCTCTTAGTAGGGAGGAGCGAAGCGAGTTTTAGAAGTGACCAAAGTGTGAGTGTGGTGTGCACACGAATTTACTTCCATTGCAGTTGGTTTAAATGATTTTTTATTTTTCAAATGCACATTAAACAAATATTAAACAAACATAACGGCAGCAACAAGCTTAAAGCTTATACTGTGCCACTTTACTTCATATAAATTTGAGCATGGTTCCATTGCAGTTGAAGCAAAGTCATCAAACTGACAGCTTTGTATTAATTCCCGCACATATTGGGGTCTGCAACGAACACCTTTTGCAAGAGTGAATGCCCTTGGAGGGTGGGGGAAGATGGTTCCAGACAGGGGGATGACTCTCGCCAATAACCCCTATTTGATGCCACTGAAAATGGCTGCCTTTCGCAAGAGTGAATGCCCTTGTCAGTACTGACCAGCAAGAGCAATTACTCTCACTGTCAAGGGCGTTAATAACCCTAGTTGCAAAGGCCTATATGGGTGGAACAACTTGAATGACTTTAATGTCCTTCTTCGTGTGGTGCTGGGGCACGCATGACATCACTCCCCACAATAAAGCCCATTAGTAAGCTTACTAGTTAGTCATATAATGTAGGACCCTATCGTTTTAGGCTTACATAACAATACCGAACGATTTTTAGTAACGCAGTTCAGTAGCAAATGCATTATACATACTTACTATAAGCATACGATCAATGCAACGCATACTTCTTTCTTTTCTGTGAAGGTCACCAATACACGTTGCTATTTTTCGCTCTTTCCCCCTCATAGCAACGCAGTGATGCTGATGATAGGCAAAGTAAATATCATTAGAGGAAGGCTTCCAACCGTGGGGATACCGGGGGGGGCGGGTCTTTTGTATAAAATAGTTCCCCCACTTTCTGGAAGTTCTGTGCTTGTAACTTCCTCTTAATCTATCACTCTCTTTCACTCTGCCTTTTCCACTCTGCCTTACCATGCTGCTTACTGACATCTACTATCTTTCTGCCTTTCCGGTCCATTCTCCTGCCTTTTTTTGTGGTTGTCAAGAAACACTTTCAAAAAGATGTCCTCCATGACCGAAGTCGGACTTGCCTGGGGCCCTAACCATTTCTTAGTTAGGCGCAAATATGTTATTTTTTCACAAAATAATGATGCAACAAATTATGAGCATTTTTTTTCTTCTTTATTAAGTTGAAGTTGAAGTTGAATTCCTTTTCATCAACCCAGCATACATTTGAAAGAGAATTAAACAAGTCACAATACTAAATACTCAGATTAATATTAGTTTTAATGACTAGTAATTAAGTGCAGTATTAAAATATTTATAAACTGTAATTTAATATAATAAGAAGAGAACACAATGTATTAGTCTGAATGGGTGGGGGGTGGGGGGGGGGGGGGTGAATAGAGAAAAGAGTTTTTTTCATTGTCCTGCTATTTAAACTCTTGTATTCCATTGTTAAGCTAAATAATACAGATCTTTTCTTATTATAAGCACATCATCAGGGTGAATATTTCAGTGAAATTTCAATGTCCTGTAGTGACAGGCTTGCAGTGTTGTTTTTGCGGCCACCTGAGTTGAGGGTTGGTTGAACTGCGCCATGCTGCTTATAATGCTGGCTGAGCCGTGTCAACCTTTTCCTGTTCATGCCACTGCAACAGAACACCATTGATGAGTTTTAAAACACACAACATATTTTATGGACCACAAGGCACACCTGATTATAAGGCGCCCCCCCTCCCCCCCCCCCCCCCCCCCCCCCCTATTTTGACACAAACTTTGGATTTTGTGCCTTTCGAATGAGACAATAAACCGAGGTCCTGTGTGCCCATGCATATAGCACACATTAATCCCAGTGGCAACGAAAATATTGTTAATATTTGGTTAAAATTTATACCCCCCCAACAAAAAAGAAAAAAAGAAGAAAAAAGTGGGAGCGCCTCTAACTGTGGCGCGCTTTCATGCCCGAATTCCTGTGGCCTCTCAAATTAAGCACTTTAACTTCAAGGTTGCCTGCAAACGGCAAATTCCTTATTGAATGAACTATTGAACAAAAGAAATAAATGCATATTAAAAAAATGGGTATGGTGGTTATTTCAGTTTTATCTCTCTTACCATGTTTAAAAAATCAGACAAACGTGCATTCAGCATGTAATCAACCTTACCATAACTTTTTCAATACCCCCGGGGCCTACCTTGTTTAATGATTATTATAGTCTTTATTGATGAAAAGTCAGCATTCAGATTGGCTAGAAATAACACAAAATTTGGAAATGAACCTACTTCAAAAGAAACAGGAAAGCCTTTCTCAGTAGCTGGTACTCTGTACGGGACTTCTGCCGCTCCTTCTGGGCTTTCTTCTTGCTCCTGGCAGTCTGTTCACCATTCCGCATACCAGCATTCAGCACACCCAGCACCAGCATGTCCACTGAAGTTGGAAAAACAGGATGAAATGTCATTGCGATGTTAACAATAATAATAATATTAAACATTTATATGCTTAATTTTAAGCAAGTGCAAAGCACCAAAGACAGAAAAGAATAAAAAGAAGAATTAATTAACATAAAAGAACACACACACACACACACCACACACAAAGCCCCCCCCCCCACACACACACACACACCAGGGCTCCCAATCATCCCACTAAACAAGGGGTCCCAGGGACTCCTTCACTTACAGCATAGAGGGTCCTAGAGGCGGGATAGAGGGTCCCAGTGGCATTATGAATGCTATTAAACTAAAGATTTTTTTCTAGTGCATCCCTGGGACCCCCTGCACATTCTTTTACTAGTTTTAGAGGGTCCTTTAGAAGGTTAGTGCTTCATAGACCCCCAAATGAGGGTCCCTGGGGAGCCCTGCACACACACCACACACACACACATGAAGACAAGAAGTTTGTATAGACCTACCTCTGTCCATATCCTGTACTGAAAGTTGAAATGCCACGAGCTGGCAAAAACTGCAGCAAGCACCCTCTGG
This sequence comes from Phymorhynchus buccinoides, assembly GCA_017654935.2. Lineage (NCBI taxonomy): Eukaryota > Metazoa > Mollusca > Gastropoda > Neogastropoda > Raphitomidae > Phymorhynchus > Phymorhynchus buccinoides. The sequence continues at coordinate 14,814,501 of CM065697.1, read as the reverse complement.
GCCTCTCCTGTCGTCTGCACACGCGTTCTGTGGTACTGGAATTCTCTTGCATGATTTCTGCCTCGCCATCGCTAATAAGGCAGCATCTTCTTGTAGATTACGTGTCATGTCATCTGGCACACAATCAGCTCCCCCTGAACTTGCACAATGGGCGTTTCATCTTCTTTTTCGTCACCACAACTGCTTTCGTTATGTTCGACATCCGTCACATCGGCAACATCGCCTTCGTTGTCACTGCTGTCTGATTCAGATTCTGACTCGCCATTCGACCACCCTAAATCTTGGGTGAAGTAATCAGCAATTACTTCATTAATTTGAACACGATCTGTATCCAAAATATTGCTAGAAGTACACGAATTTAGAAGACTTGCAATTCTTCGCTTCTCCATCTCGATTGCACGCGTCGCTGTCGAACGGAGCTGGAAATACCCGCTAACCAATCACAATCGCTGTCTGATACGCGTTACTAAGAAATTTCCATTTCAGCGATTCTGATTGGTCACAAGAGCTAGGTCTGTGTACACACTTTAAAGCTATAACAAGCTTTCTGGTTGGTTAATTTTGACAAAGGAAGAGGTCAGGGACGTTCCTCGTCATTCACTGATTCCAGTGATATATAATACATGGGGCCCTGCACGGGTTTTATTTTCCAAAACATTGCTTGAAAAGTGAGCTGTTTTCACTAATAACTATAATTTTGTGAAAGCAATGCTTGTGGGTACATGTATAAAATGCTAAAATTAATGCATTTACACGCCGAATATCGAAGAAATATTTTAAGAGGTGACAGCTAGAACATTAATAAACATATTTTTGTAAAAAAACGAATTTCACCCAGATAGACCCCCAGCCCTTTCTCAGCCCGTAGCGCTGAAGCTATGCCTGCGAATTTGGCCCCCTTTCGTGAGAACGCGTCACACTGTCATCTACTATCTTTCTGCCTTTCCGGTCCATTCTCCTGCCTTTTTTTGTGGTTGTCAAGAAACACTTTCAAAAAGATGTCCTCCAGCCGAAGTCGGACTTGCCTGGGCCCTAACCATTTCTTAGTTAGGCGCATAACGGCAGCATGACGCATCTGCGCTCATAATTGACAGGAAACTGTCTGAGCGATCGAAGAAGAAGAAGAAGAAGAAGAAGAAGAAGAAAAAAAAGAAGAAGAAGAAGAAGAAGAAGAAGAAGAAGAAGAAGAAGAA
>CM065697.1:14800808-14803308 GCA_017654935.2 Phymorhynchus buccinoides | reverse complement strand
AACCACATTCTTACCCTCAGCTTGACATGCTTGACAGAGCAGAACTAGGACAGTGGGTGGATGCCTCTGCCTCCATACGGGGAGCTGGAACATTTTGTCAACCAGATTCAAAATCTTGGGCAAATGTTACGACCAAACCCCTAACCACATTCTTACGCCTATCAGCTGCTTGAAAGAGCAGAACTAGGAATGGATGGATGCCTCGCGCCTCCATACGGGGAGCTGAAAAACGACCCCGCCCCCTCCACGAGTATCTCCCGTGGGGATACGGTGTGGTGGTGGTGGGGGGGGGGGGGGGGGGGGTGTATTTTTTGTAAAAAAAAATAGTTCCCCCACATTCTGGAAGTTCTGTGCTTGTAACTTCCTCTAATCTACCACTCTCTTTGGCTCTGCGTTTTTTCCTTCGCTTTCTGTCATCTACTATCTTTCAAACTTTGTTGGCCCATTCTCCTGCCTCCCCCTCCCCCCCCCCCCGAAAAAAAATCAAAAAAACAAATCTTCCGAAATAACGTTTTCTCCTTTGAGCTCCTCCGAAATCGGAATGTGTCGGCTGTACGCAGCGGGGCAGACCAGTGAAAAACTGAAAAACCGGACAAACATGTACGGTGTGTTTTTTAACCCATTATGGCCTTTAGGCCTGGGAACGCAGAAGAAGAAGAAGAAGAAGAAGAAGAAGAAGAAGAAGAAGAAGAAGAAAGAAAAAGAAGAAGAAGAAGAAGAAGAAAGAAGAAGAAGAAAGGAAGAAGAAGAAGCAGAAGAAGAAGAAGAAGAAGAAGAAGCAGAAGAAGAGAAGAAAGAAGAAGAAGAAGAAGAAAAGCGGAGACTGCAAGCTTGAATAGGAAGTTCGGAAAATAAGAAGGGGAGAAGGGGTGTGGGAGAAGTGATCTTGCCTAATTCAATCGAAAACAAGGGGAAGAAGACCAGAGCTCTCGTAGCCTATCGCTACTCGTGCCAAGCAGCTTACAACTTCAAGGACATTGTTTCGAAATAATTAAGGGGAGTATATTTCATACGTGTGTTTTGCAAGTTTTATCAGTTTGTGCCTAATTCAATCGGTCCACCACGTAACCTTGTTCTAAAAAAAATGTTTGCAAGTCTCTGACTCGCATCCTGCGGTTTGAAGCTTCGACGCCATTGTTGCAATGGTATTTGACCGAGTAATGGAGATAAACAACTCTAATTTTCACGAAGTGCTCTCCCCTAGTTTTTCCCCCCGAAAATCGTGTATTGACTCATTCACAAGCGCAAAATCGGGAATCGAGTTTCGGCTATGTTCAATTACATTTTCTTATCTTAAATTTAAAATTGCTCGAATTAGGGTTAGGTTTAGCATTATGTTAGGGTTATTATTTTCTGAAACGGGAAAGAATGATACCTTGAAATTGAAAGCCAAAACACATTGTGAAGGGGGTATAGCTGAGCCATCCACACTTCCTCCAATATTTGACTCTGTGAAGGAAGCTAATTCATTGATGAAAGGGGGAAAAAGCCTCAATTGACTTCTTTCCGTCAACGAATTATCTCCCTTTAAAGAATGAAGAAAGAGTTATTATTGGCATATGAGCCCGTTTAATAATAATAATAATAATAATATTAATAATAATGGATAGCACTTCCATAGCGCCTTTCTATAATTATTTTACACTCAAGGCGCTTCCATTCACTGATACACCCGCAGTCACACAAAACATTATCACCCAATCATTCACCCAGGTACAAGATCAAGAAGGAACAATGTACAAGTCGAATGAGCTTCGCAAATCCTTTTTTATAAACTTTTAGTCTCTAAGTACGCAGAAACACCAAAGGTAATCGGACATTTTCCCGACAATTGACTTGGTCTCTGTTTTCAGAACCCTACTGAACAAACAAATCGACCCACTCACCCTTATTGTGTCATTTAAGCTAGCTCATGATATCTTACCTGTTGCTTATCTCCTCAACATGCCTATAGATCTCAAGTGCAGCCTTTGTAAACTTGAAGTCGAAACTGTTCCCCATTTGTTCTACTACTGCACGTAGGGCCTAGCCTACATTCAAAAGACAAAACTAGCCAAATGGTTTAAAGACCTTGGAGTTATTATCTCAGTTGTGTGTGTAGGCTACGCGTGTCTGTTCTTAGCAACACCGATATTAGCCTGTATCAGAAATCAGCGATGTATGTATTGCTGTCTGAATTCCGCCATTCCATCTGGCCATGTAGAAACAAGGCGCGTTTCGACCAGAAAGCTGTTAGTCCAGATGACATGTACTCTCCTTTTATCTAGAATCAAGTCCCGTTCAAATACATTGACTTTGAGCGTCTCAGTCAGCATGAATTCATTCTGCTTTGGGAAATTCCTAGTATGTAACTACTTGAACCGGTTGTTTCACTAGTCTGTATTTCATATTGTAACTCACTGATGATCTGGTGATGAGTGCCTGCAATTGAGTTTGCGAAAGAGCGAGTGAGGGAGTGTACACATGTTGTGTACATGTATCGAGGATGCGCAACTCTCTC
>CM065697.1:14795808-14798308 GCA_017654935.2 Phymorhynchus buccinoides | reverse complement strand
AAAAAAAAAGAAGAAGAAGAAGAAAAAAACATGAAACAAAAGAGAGAAAAAAAGGAAACATACCCGGGGTGGATAGATACGTACCCGACAACAAAACGTAAAGGGTAGGGTGTGGGGTGGGGTGGGGGATCGATAATGTTGCTGACAACTTCGTTTAGTTATTCTATTCCCCAAGGGGTTCGTTCAGTCGACCGACAAGCAACAATGGAGATTGTTCTAAAAATGCAGCTTATTACACAAAGCGAAGAAGACTAAAAATACTTCCAAAGCAAACAAGGAAGCCTGGCATTGAATGTTAATGCTTGCAGCCTTAAGGCTGGGTTGGTTGACCTTTTGCACAGCCTCGTCCCACCCCTCTCCAAGGCTCTCCAAGGCTCTCCAAGGCTCTCCAAGGCTCTAGCGTTGAATTTAAATGCTGCAGCCTTGAGGCTGGGTTGGTTGACATTTTGCACAGCCTCCCCCCCCCCCCCCTCCAAGGCTCTAGCGTTGAATGTGAATACTGCAGCCTTGGGGCTGGGTTGGTTGACCTTTTGCACAGCCTCCCCCCCTCCCCCCCCCCCTCTCCCTGCCCTTGGGGCTCTCCAATGGCACAGCCCCCCCCCTCTCTCTAGCGTGCAGCTTGTTGAATTTGAATGCTGCAGCCTTGGGGCTGGGTTGGTTGACCTTTGGCACAGTCTCTACCCCACCCCCCCCCCCTCTCCAAGAATTATCTACTGACCGACAGAGCTCTAGCGTTGAATTTCCCACTATAAACGAGGCACCACTGCAGCCTTGGGGTTCTGGGTTGGTTGTTCCCACTATAAACGACACCATGGCACATAAACGAGTCAGCACTGTTCCCCTATAAACGAGTCACCACTCTTCCCACTATAAACGAGTCCCCTCCCACTATAAAGAGTCTGCAGCGTATAAACGAATTTTAATGCTGCAGCACTTGGGGCTGGGTTGGTTATAAACTTTGTTCCCACTATAAACGCACAGCCCACCCCCCCCTCTCCCCACTCCCCTCTCCCCGCCCACTCGAGTCACCACTGAGAGTCACCACTGCCAATAGTTGATGAATTATCTACTGACCGACATAAGAGCATGTTTATATCTTTGGCACCACTGTACCCACTATAAACGAGTTGCAGCGCAGTTTTCAGGAAATAGCTGTGGCACCACTTCCGAGTCTGTTCCACTGGAGGTCTGTTGGGTAATAATGAGCTTGCTAGGCGACTATAAACGAGTGCCACTGTTCCCAAAAACTTTGTTGAAGGTCACCACTGTTCCCACTATAAACGAGTTAACTGTTCCCAGAGTTGGCGCAGTTTTCAGGAATAGCTTACCTTCCTCCTTACTTTGCTTTTGGGTAGTACTACTAGTAGTAGCCTATCTTTCGCATAATGCATAGGTTCTTACTGTTGTTCTTCTTTCTTCTTCTTCTTCTTCTTCTTGTTCTTCTTCTTCTTCTTGTTCTTCTTCTTCTTGTTCTTCTTCTTGTTCTTCTTCTTTCTTGTTTTGTTCTTCTGTTCTTCTTTCTTGTTCTTGTTCTTGTTTCTTCTTCTTCTTCTTCTTCTTCTTCTTCTTCTTCTTCTTCTTCTTCTTCTTCTTCTTCTTCTTCTTCTTCTTCGTGTGGCACAGTGGTAACGCGTTCGCCTCGTGTCAAGTAAACCCGAGTTCGAACCTGGGTAGCCTACAGAAGATTTGTCCTCTCACTTTGCACTAGGCCTTACGGTCTGACCGTGGAGTCTTTCGGTTGAGACGATAAACCGAGGTCCCCGTGTGCCCATGCACTCAGCACACGTTAAACCCAGTGGCAACGAAAAAAAAAAGTTGTCATTTTAGTCAAAATTTACCCCCCTCCCGCCCCAGCTTCCTTCCGCATCAGTCACACAAAAAACGCATGAAAAAACCCACCCACAAACAAAATGTGTGGTGCGCCTCTGGCTGCGACGCGCTCTCCAGGTGGGAGTAACCCGAATTTCATAGGAACGCCTCTGTGACTATAAAGTACCTAATAATAATAATAATACAGAAGAATGAATGACAGTTTAGTTTTTTTCCGTCCACTCGGCTACAAAAAATCCCCCAGCACAATACGGGACGAGCCATCAACCAACCATAATTCAAAGCTCTGAGCAGATCCTGGAGGTACTGTAATAGCAGGTCTGATGTTGAGATCGAAGCTCAGCATCATACAGGAGACCGAACAAACAGCTTTAAAGGGGCACCCCGACGGATGAGTTTTTTTGGTAAGAAACACGTCGAGATCACCAGGAAAACACCCTTTACAGAGATTGCAACACTCATTTTGCTCTGGTTTCCTAGAAATCAAACCGTCAAATCGGCGATTCCTCCTTGGCGGAGGTGCTGGGAGTCAAATTATTTCACCTAAAGAGAAGTCGTGTGCCTTCTCTTTCCAATGTCCGCCTGCGTTTAGACCAAATCGTTTGCACGAAATTTTCGCAATACAAGCCTGTTTTAAAATTATTATTTTATACAGTTTATCTAAAGGAGT
>CM065697.1:14778308-14780808 GCA_017654935.2 Phymorhynchus buccinoides | reverse complement strand
CTGACTGAAACAATTAATGATAAATTTCCGAAGAAAAAAAATCACTGACCTCTAAAATGGTTTTTTTTTCTTCTTATTTTTTTTAACCTCTAAATATTTAATAATGAATCCTCTCTACTCTTCCAGCAATGCCACCAGACCGCCCATGAATGTATTTCAGGGGCGAATATTTCCCCCCCAAACAGCAAACGATTCGAATTCAGAGGACACGGGGCGTCATTTCATGCGGGACGTATTTTTCAACAAAACACCGGTACACCTCCACTACTGTCCCACGGCCTGACTGGATCATACAGATGTGCACCCATCTTTAGTTCCTGAGTCCCCGGCTTTCTGTGTCACTTTCGATGTAAGACCCCCTCCTCTCCTCAACCCCCCCCCCCCCCCCCACCCCTCCTTGCACCTCCCCCCCCCCCCCCCCACACCTGTCTCAATGTTGTTGTTTTTTTGTCCTTTGCCCCGATATAGATCGGGCAAAGGAGTCTAAGTTTGTTGCGTTCTGTTTTGTTTGTTACGTTTCTTAGGTTTTCTGTCCGTCCCAAGGAGGATAATTATCTCCCGAACCGCTAGACAGAATCGCTTCAAATTTTGTGCGGTGGTGTGGTACCATGAGAGGAAAGCATCGCGCGCATAATTTCTCTCGTGTCCCCGTCGTGAAGACGCGTGCACATCGCTACGTACACATAGCTACGTACACATAGCACGGCACCTCTGGTTTTGGGGGGCCACCCGCTAATGACGGTTCCTGTTCAGACCTGCGCAAGTTAGTTGAAAGAAATGGGTTGTTAACACAGATTAAAGCTCGCATTCCGCAGCTGACTGAAGCCGTTTTTTGTCCGTCACCATAGGTGATCGGACTTTGCGATGGGCTGGTTTGCATTTCTTTTTCTTTTATTTTTTCTGTCTGTCCCAAGGATATCTCCCGAACCGCTTGACCGAATCGCGTCAAATTGTGTGTGCTGGTGTGTAACCATGAGAGGAAGGCATCCGCGCAAACATTTTTGCCGTCGTGACCTGGACCTTGGCGTACGATCTTGAAAACCGAAAATCTTTAAGGGGCCATAACTCCCACACCGTTGGTATTAGAGTCTTCAAATTTGGCATGTAGGTACTTTGGCTTATGCCCGTTCTGATGGTGGCATACTGAGCAAGGTCAAGATCACGGTCCGGGAGAGCGGTAGGCCTTGAAAGTGGTAGGGGTCTACAAATTGGGTTTAAGCCATATTTTCCACATTTGTACTTGACAGAAGCGCTTCAGATTGTGTGTGGTACTGTATACCCTAGAGAAGAACACATCCGAGCATAAATTATCACCATGCTGATCTTGACCTTGAAGTGTGACCTTGAAAACTGAAATTTCATTCTTTGCGCTATATGTTTCTTCTTCAAGCTGTATCTCGTGAACTAGAAGACAAAATCCCTTCCAATTTTGTGTCAGGATGTGACTGCTACGGGATGTCGCAAGTGCGTGGCATTGCTGGTGACGGACATGTCTGCCACTCGGCGACGCCCTTGTTTAATATTTGTACTCCCACCCTTTCACCTACACTACAGGTGGGGGATCATTGTGAACTCACTCACTGCCTACAAGTTACAACAACGCTAACACTTCTCACCTTCCACCTTTTTCACCTTCCAGGTGGGAAGTGAGAAAGTTGGCTTCATTCTTGGCAAAGGTTTGGTGGGCTGCGAAGTTATCACTCTTTGTAACATTTAGGCTTTTTGGTCGCACTCGTTGTGACCCCGTCTCTGTATGTCCCTTTCTGTATGTGTCCCCGTGTTTGTGTCCCCCATCTCTATGTATCCCCGTCTCTTTATGTCCCTGTCTCTATGTGTCCCCGTCTCTATATGTCCCTGTCTCTATGTGTCCCCGTCTCTATGTGTCCCTTTCTCTATGTGTCCCCATCTCTATGTGTCCCCGTCTCTCTGTGTCCCCATCTCTATGTGTTCCCGTCTCTATGTGTCCCCGTCTCTATGTGTCCCCATCTCTATGTGTCCCCATCTCTATATGTCCCCATCTCTATTTGTCCCCGTCTCTATGTATCCCCATCTCTATGTGTTCCCATCTCTATGTGTCCCTTTCTCTAAATGTCCCCATCTCTATGTGTCCCCGTCTCTAAATGTCCCCATCTCTATGTGTCCCATCTCTATGTGTCCCCATCTCTATGTGTCCCCGTCTCTATGTGTCCCCCTCTCTTTATGTCCCCGTCTCTAATGTGTCCCCATCTCTATGTGTCCCCGTCTCTAAATGTCCCCATCTCTGTATGTCCCTGTCTCTATGTGTCCCCATCTCTGTATGTCCCTTTCTCTAAATGTCCCCATCTCTGTATGTCCCTTTCTCTAAGTGTCCCCATCTCTATATGTCCCCGTCTCTATGTGTCCCCATCTCTATGTGTCCCATCTCTATGTGTCCCCATCTCTATGTGTTCCCGTCTCTATGTGTCCCTTTCTCTAAGTGTCCCCCTCTCTTTATGTCCCCATCTCTATGTGTCCCCGTCTC
>CM065697.1:14770808-14773308 GCA_017654935.2 Phymorhynchus buccinoides | reverse complement strand
CTTGAAGAGCCGTGATTCGGATTGCCGTGATTCGGACAGTCGTGGTGCCCCGGTTGACTTAGTTGGGGTGGAGGGAGGGACCCTTCATCTTTTTCCTCCATAAAAAGACCAAACAAAAAATGGAAGTGGAGACGGGGGGGGGGGGGGGGGGGGGGGGGAGGCAGTGTGTTTCCTCATGCAAGAAATTGACAAAGGTGGGTTTTTTGTGTGGACAGAAACACTTTGTGACAGGAGTCGGGACTAATAAGACAATTAAGTCGCATTCGCTTAGTCTACTAGGGGAGACGGGGTAAAAAGCGCGGGCGGGTAAGAAGCCCACCCCAATTATCTCATGAAAAAAAAAAAAAATTCAGTCAAATTTGCCCATCGCGAATTCTAGCATTAACACTCGTCTCATGGGCAAAATGAGACTGAAATTTGCTTCATTTCATGAGATAATTGGGGTGGGCTTCTTACCCGCCCATGCGCTTTTTACCCCGTCTTCCCCTACTACGTTTTATTTAAAAAAAAATAGTGTCACATGTCTGTCGATCCTTGTTATAAAGGAGAAGAAAGAAAATGGTGTGCGAATGTGTAAACGCGCGGTTGCAAATTCGCGGGATCCTGAACCCTTCATCTTTTTCCTCCATAAAAAGACCAAACAAAAAATGAAATAAAGAAGACAAAAATGATGAAGAAATGCAACCCCATCCCATAGTTTCAGCTTTATTCTCCCAGGCGATGCCTTCGTTGCATATTTTACACTTCATTGTTAACTTCGGTGGGTGGAGGGAGGGTGGAGGGAGGGAGGAGGGGTGGGTGGAGTGCTGGGTGGGCCACCCAGACCCCCCACCCCCACTCCACCCCCCCCGCCCCAACCAGAGTCTTGTAACCCCACCCCCCACCCCATGACTGACTGATCTGTCCTTCCCCTTACCTCCCTTCCTCCCTTCCCCCACACTCTCTCTTTCTCACACTACCTTACCCGCGGCTATTCATTATTTTCTTCTAATGTCTTTCCCAAAATAATCCAGTTCGTTATGTGTTTTTTTTGTTGTTGTTTCCCTTTTCGAGCTAGCTGGCTACAGAACAAGGCAGAGCTTCGTAATAAATTCTGTCACGGTTCGACAAGTTGTATAGGTCGAAAACACAATGGCTACACGTAGAAAACACATTGGTACAAGTAGAAAACACATTGGTAATGGCTACACGTAGAAAACACATTGGTAATGGCTACACGTAGAAAACACATTGGTAATGGCTACACGTAGAAAACACATTGGTAATGGATACACGTAGAAAACACATTGGTAATGGCTACACGTAGAAAACACATTGGTAATGGCTACACGTAGAAAACACATTGGTAATGGCTACACGTAGAAAACACATGGGTAATGGCTACACGTAGAAAACACATGGGTAATGGCTACACGTAGAAAACACATGGGTAATGGCTACACGTAGAAAACACATTGGTAATGGATACACGTAGAAAACACATGGGTAATGGCTACACGTAGAAAACACATTGGTAATGGCTACACGTAGAAAACACATTGGTAATGGATACACGTAGAAAACACATTGGTAATGGCTACACGTAGAAAACACATTGGTAATGGCTACACGTAGAAAACACATTGGTAATGGCTACACGTAGAAAACACATTGGTAATGGATACACGTAGAAAACACATGGGTAATGGCTACACGTAGAAAACACATGGGTAATGGCTACACGTAGAAAACACATTGGTAATGGATACACGTAGAAAACACATTGGTAATGGCTACACGTAGAAAACACATTGGTAATGGCTACACGTAGAAAACACATTGGTAATGGATACACGTAGAAAACACATGGGTAATGGATGCACGTAGAAAACACATTGGTAATGGCTACACGTAGAAAACACATGGGTAATGGCTACACGTAGAAAACACATTGGTAATGGCTACACGTAGAAAACACATTGGTAATGGATACACGTAGAAAACACATTGGTAATGGCTACACGTAGAAAACACATTGGTAATGGCTACACGTAGAAATCACGTGCGAAAAAAAAAATGCTGACGACTAAAGCAATCGCAAAACTGCACGCATACGCATTCGAACTGAAGCTGACGATAATTTGAATGCAAAAGAAGCATTGGAGGCCTCTCCTGTGAGATTAAGATGCGAATATTATTTTTTTACGACCCTTATTGTTCTTATAGGTAAAACTCTAGCAAGGAATTAATTCATGAGGCATGATGAAATCAAAGCTGTCGGCGTGGTTGTCATGGATTTTCTCCCCGGTCATCCTCACCCCCTTTCTGTTTGGGAAGGGGGGGGGGGGGGGGGGGGTCAGAAACCCTGTAACCCCCCCCCCCCTATCCTCCAAGATCCGCCTTTGCATGGCCTTGCAATTTTGCCGGGTTTATTAGAATCTCTCCTAAAATATGTATGGAAATTAATGTGGTTTTTTTTCTTCTTCTTTTTGTGTGTGTGTGTGTGTGTGTGTGTGTGTGT
>CM065697.1:14710808-14713308 GCA_017654935.2 Phymorhynchus buccinoides | reverse complement strand
ACAAACAAGGCAAAACAAAAGCAAACACATCAACAATACAACAAAGAAACGAAATACAAAAACATTTTTTTTTTTAAATACCCCGAAAAATAACAGGAAACCGGAAAACAACAGTACGGAACAGTTGTTGTTTTTTAATTGGAGAAAGCTATTTAACTGACACACGTCAGGCAACATCGACGTGACTGTGCTTTCAACACAGATGATTTCTATTCATCCGGGTCAAAGATATACTGTCCAAAAAAAGATACGCATAACTTGTAGGCCTAGTCAAAGTTTAATCTTAATTTCAAAACTTAACAGAAAATCACACAAAGCGAATTTCTTTTTGCAATTTGACATGGTGATAGCTGAATGTATGGAGAGTTCATATGTATCCTCAAATCATTCAGTCAGTTGATATCCTTGGGTGTGGGGGCTGTCCAAACAGTAGGGTGTGACCGCCTTGAACAGCAACAAGGAGCGTGCCATATTATGGGAGACCGCCATCTTAGACAGTAACTTTGTTTGAAAAATGCCAGATCGATGCTGTTTACACACAAATCTGACTAAGATGGCGACACTTCCGTTGGAAGGGTCGAGATGCGCACGCAGGTGGGGGGGGGGGGGGGCCATAGGGAAAAGAGACCGGATGTTTATCTTCCCCTGTACAGTCTTTGTCCGGGTTCTGCGCATCAGATCCGCACCACCATTTTAATGTCATGCCCTGACCCGGAAGTCGCACTTTCATGGGGTGGTGGGGGTGGGGGGTGGGGGGGAATTTCATTCTTTAATTCTTGTAAACTAACGCATTGTAAAATCGTTCGAAGGTTGTGCAATTTTGATGCAGAATGCATAAATATAGATTCTCTCTCTGTCCCTCTCTGTCTCTCTCTGTCTCTCTCTCTCTCTCTCTCTCTCTCTCTCTCTCTCTCTCTCTCTCTCTCTCTCTCTCTCTCTCTCTCTCTCTCTCTCTCTCTCTCTCTCTCTCTCTCTCTCTCTCTCTCTGTGTGTGTGTGTGTGTGTGTGTGTGTGTGTGTGTGTGTGTGTGTGTGTGTGTGTGTGTGTGTGTGTGTGTGTGTGTGTGTGTGTGTGTGTGCTCTCTGTGAGTGAATTAATAAGTGAGTGAGTGTGTGTGTGTGTGTGTGTGTGTGTGTGTGTGTGTGTGTGTGTGTGTGTGTGTGTGTGTGTGTGTGTGTGTGTGTGTGTGTGTGTGTGTGTGTGTGTGTGTGTGTGTGTGTGTGTGTGTGTGTGTGTGCTCTCTGTGAGTGAATTAATAAGTGAGTGAGTGTGTGTGTGTGTGTATGTGTGTGTGTGTGTGTGTGTGTGTGTGTGTGTGTGTGTGTGTGTGTGTGTGTGCGTGTGTGTGCGTGTGCGTGCGTGTGCGTGTGTGTGTGCTCTCTGTGAGTGAATTAATAAGTGAGTGAGTGAGTGTGTGTGTGTGTGTGTGTGTGTGTGTGTGTGTGTGTGTGTGTGTGTGTGTGTGTGTGTGTGTGTGTGTGTGTGTGTGTGTGTGTGTGTGTGTGTGTGTGTGTGTGTGTGTGTGTGTGTGTGTGTGTGTGTTGTTTGTTTCAACAGACTTACTTACGGTACAATAACTGCAATTAACAGGCCTGCATAGATCGATTCAATAGAACAATAGTTGATTCCATTAACGCTACCTGTTTATGAACAATAAAGAATCGGCTTGCCTTGATCACCCCCCCCCCCCCCTCTCCTCCCCCCCCCCCCCCCCCTACGTCTCTCCTCACCCCCCCCCCCCCCCTTATTACACCCACAAACCCACACATACACACAAACAACAACGGAACCCGGCGGGGGAAATTGTGACATCTGTGCCAATATTTCTCCACGGTATTAGGATTATGACCAGCAACCCCCCCACCCCACCCCATTCTGATCTCTCTACCCCCACCCTCCCTCCCGAACGTTCATTACTTCTATTGCTCAGCCCCCACCCCCCCGAATCCTACCCACCCCCTCTCCCACACACTAACACCCCCCCTCCCCCCCCCCCTTGTCTCCAAACACTCACTAAGTTAAGTCACCACAGCTGTCTTTTTTGTTGTTTCTTTCCTTCTTTTTTTTAACCTTGTAACAGCAGGAGTGACTTCCCTTCGCTCTCTCTTGAAAGTTAGTTATATTATTAGTAGTGTCGTCTGCTTGTGGAAAACGCTCCCTGTGTGTGTGTGTGTGTTCAGTGTTGTGCTTTGAACAAGATTGGACACAAACGTTTATGAAGAGAGAGACTTCAAGTCAAGCTTCCAAACAGTTTGGTGACAATGAATGTGTTTTGTGCACATTTGTGAGAAAATGAATGACCTAGGCCGTAAACGTCGTCGTTGAGAGAATTTGACGAGCAGAAGTGGTAGTAGACGTAGGCCTAGTAAGTAAAAACAATAGTGAGTTGTACTAGAGAGAGTAGCCTCAAGGCTTTAGTAGGTATGTCGGTCGAGGAACTGAGGTAACAGCTGCTCGCACATTTTGATAGAAAACTCGACCGAGGTACAGCAGAAATACA
>CM065697.1:14688308-14695808 GCA_017654935.2 Phymorhynchus buccinoides | reverse complement strand
CTGAAGTATACTGAAATATGAGGTATCATTTAACCCTTTCACCGCCAATGTCGCATTTTAGCACCACACTGATTTAACACCCACGCTACTAAAAGGCATCAAAGTTGGATCAGTGCTGTAATTTTGTTTTTGTTTTTAGTTTTTAAAAATGATTTGTAATGCATTTATATTGTTGTAAAGCGCGATGAGCCCATTGTGGGGTATCGCGCTATATAAGTATCCCCTATTATTATTATTATTATTATTATTATTATTATTATTATTATTAATTATAAAAGTTGGATCAGTTATCCAATATCCTTATGTTGTTAATTTTAGGAGATAAGGTAAATGGGTTTATTTGATGCATGTCACTTGGGGGGGGGGGGGGGGGGGGGGGGGGGGGGATTCACAGTACTGCAGATGCCAACTTTTCGTTACCTAGGTAAGTTTGAGAGAAAGTTTTGGATGAAAAATGGCTGGCGGCAAAAGAGTTAAAAAATTATTTTAAAAATGGGAACGATATATAAAAACTGAACTGAGCCTTTGCCTTACCGTCGGGGTAGTTTGGTATTGTCTGTAACTTTTATTGACCCGAGTCAAAGATATTCTAAAAGGGTAAGATGGATTACTTAAAAGCTCGGCGAACCGGGCTGATAGAGTTATCGTTAGTGCGGACGTGTACACTATTCACAGTGGAGGCTATCCAAAAACTCGGGACTGGAACTTGAACGGAGAATTCAACTGGCCTATCGATGTGTAAAATGTGTCACGTTTCAAAGGGACATAACCAGTGTTTCTGAACTACTCATAGTGTTTTCTTCCCCTGTACAGTCTTTGCCTGAGTTACCAACCTCTTTGGCCTTTCGGCCATGTGGGGCACATAACCAGTGTTTCTGTCCTCACTACTCATATAGGGAAAAGAGACCGGATGTTTATCTTCCCCTGTACAGTCTTTGCCTGAGTTACCAACAACATCCATTCATATAATAATAATTTTTATATTTTTATAGGCAAAACGATGGTAGTAACATAGATAGGGAAACAAACAAACACACACACACGAACGAAATACACGAGATCAAGTTCTGATAGTAATCTTTTATTCCACGTTTCTGTATAAAATCCACAGAACTATTTTAATTGGTGATGAAATCGTGAAATCGTCATCATTAATGATGACTGTAACGAATAATGTTTCAAAAGCGACGTCGGTACTTTTAAAATGGGTGTAAACAGCAACAGTGCAATAACAAATCACCGTCATCGTCATCATGATCATCATCATGATCATCATGATCATCACCATCATCATCATCATCATCATCACCTTTGTTGCTGCTGATGCTGTTAAAAGCAACGCGTTCTCTCCCCACCCCCATCCCCACTCCTCTCCTTCTTTTCCCCCCTCACGGAGATAGATCTAACTAACTTATACCTCTTAATATAGTATAGAATATTGATGATAGTGTCGTCAACTACAGCGTGTGATGTGTTTTGGGTTGAACTGAAGTATAGAATAATAATGATAGTGCTGTCCAAAAAACAACAACAAAAGAACAACTTATACCTCATATTTAAATACAAATGTTTGGACTTGAAAATACTTCATCGCTTGGTCTAACGTTTAACTCACTTCACTCGCTTCGCAACGATTTTGAATGATTAAAAACAATTCACAAATCACTCCAGCCATACACACAAGCAAAACATACATTTAAACAAAAGGAGAAATGAAAGAAGATTACAGGTTTTTACTTCACATAGGGAAGTGGTAGGTCAGACTTAAAAAAATTGACTTTATATATTAAAAAAACCTCAACACCGATTGGTTTTCCCCACAACAAACCACTACAAAAGCAAAGTCAGAGGCAAAATTATGGTCTAAGGGAGCGAAGCGAGTTTAGAAGTGACCAAGGTATGGTGTGCAGACATATTTACTTCCCTTGAAGCAAATGCATCAAATTGACAGCTATCTATTAATTCCGGACATATACGTTTTCTTTTTACTTGCTATGGTATATAGGTGAACACTGATTTCTTTATGTGTTGTTGAAACGAAACTCGAATTGGTGGTCTTTGCGTGCGTCTGGTCTCTTTTGAGGGTCTTGTGGCATGACTCGGTACCATTGGGCTTTAGATAAGAGGGTGAGAGAGAATGTGGGACACAGACAATTATGTAGGTCTACAGATCTACAGCATGATAACGAACGAGAGAGAGAGAGAGAGAGAGAGAGAGAGAGAGAGAGAGAGAGAGAGGGAGAGAGAGAGAGAGAGAGAGAGAGAGAGAGAGAGAGAGAGAGAGAGGAGAGAGAGAGAGAGAGAGAAGAGAGATGAGAGAGAGAATGAGAGAGAGAAGAGAGAGAGAGAGGAGAGAGACGAGAGAGAGAGAGAGAAGAGAGAGAGGGCATTGACTAATGTTCTTGGAGATAAGCTATATAGAAAATGTGTGTGTGTGTGTGTGTGTGTGTGTGTGTGTGTGTGTGTGTGTGTGTGTGTGTGTGTGTGTTTGGCCCACTGAGTCACTTGTCTATCTTTGGTCGGTTGATCCATTTTAAATTAAAAAAATGAATCGAAAAAATCGACTTCAGTCAGTTTTGTTTTTGAAGTCTTTTTGCTTGGTTGTTGCCCAGCTCCGTTACCTGACAGAGAACAGAAAGTTTGTGAAACAAAATTCAATTGGTTTAGCTTTACGTTTACATTTTTTACGGAGCAGTCGAAAAGAACGCACCGCTAAGAAGCGCGCGCCTAAAAGAGTGCATTTTGCATGCTAATAAGAGCGCGTGTTCATGCCCAAAAGAGCGCACGTGAATGTGTGGTTTTTGTGCTAATAAGCGCGCATAGGTGAAATCGTTCTCACCAGACATTTACCATTTGCACTCGTCTGTTTGCTAAACTTCAGTCTTCTTGCTGTGTTTTAAAGAAAGAAACTTTCGATATGGCTGGTGTAGATGACAACAACGGTTAGGGTTAGAAAGGGTTCGGGTTAGGGTTAGAAGGGTTATGGTTATGGTTATGGTTGTGACTAATGTTTTCGTCTTTCCATAAACTGACGATAAAGTTTCACATCACATTTTACAACGCGCTCCTTTTGACATCCTCGATCTTTCTTAGGTTACAAAGATGCGCGCTTATTGGACAAAACATTGCGCTCTTTCTAGCTTCATGTTTTGGACGCGCGCTTTTAGAGAGTAAATAAAACGCGCGCTTACGGGATGCACCCATTTTTTTTAATAGGCTTATTCATTTGAATGCTCGTTATTATAAACTTATGCAAAGCTGAGTTACATTACTAAGCTATAATTCGCGATATTGAACAAGCGTCAACTTTCCCGAAAGTCTGAATGAGTTTTAATACATCGACCTCGATGTTTGGGAATTCAGTATGTTTTTGTGTTCATGAGTTCTGCAACTGTGCAAACTTATTTCAACACAAAAGGACTTTAAAGAACATTCAATTTACAGACAGCAACAGGGGACAGACAACTGAAGATACTTAGCGCACAAAAAACAATGGAGCAACCGTGACTTCAGAAAGAAAGTGAGACAAGGAGAACTTTCGTTTTCACCAGAGCCTTTAAAAGCTGCAAACGGATGATAAAGCGCATTTTCCCCCAAGCTTATATGTTATGCGCAACAAGGAGCTCTTTTTCTACAGAACTGTCAGTGTTTCAACATAATTTTGGGAGAAGATTGAAATCGAAATCAAAGTCAATAGATAGAACACACAAAAGAAGGTGTGTTAACTGTTTGTACAACAGAAAAAGAAGAAGTGAAAATCAACAATTAAAATCAACGCAACCATGGGAGCACTTTTCTACAGAATTTGTCAATGTGTGTACGTCGTTATGAAAGAAGAATAAACAGCAAATCAGCATAGAATCAATAGCCACAGAACACCACAACGACGACGCTGTGTTAGGGGGAAAGAAACTCGACAGAAAGCTGGACAAAGCTGGTCTTCAGAGAAGACCCTCACCCCAAGTGTTTCGGGCCTGTGTTAACTATTACATATTTTTAAAGCGCGAGAAAAAGTGAAAATCAACAATAAAACAAACGAGGCTGACACCGAGCAGGTGCAAAGTTCTCTCACCACGCGCCGCTTATCCCAGGAGCTTCCGCTCGAGGAAAACTAACTAAGCCAAACCAATCCTCAAGGCAAACCATGGGATCGGAAGGCTGCGCCGCCACCGCGGAAACGCTCCTGTCTCGCCTGCTCTCCGTGAACGAGGACAGCCGCATCACCAAGGAGAAGTTCCTGGACCTCTCCGACAGCCTGAACATCGCCTCGGACGAGCTGGAGATCATCTTCAACGCCCTGGACCTCAACGGGGACGGCGTCATCTCCGTGGAGGAGCTGCGCCACAGCTTCGCGGACACGCGCCTCAAGGAGCGCCAGGAGGAGCATGAGGCGCTGGGCCCTTTGCCCACCATGCAGCAGCGCATCGCCGTGGCCAGGCGTCGGAGGTCCTCCGTGGCGGCCCTGATGGTCGGGGTGGATTTCTCCGCGCTCAGCGCTACACGGTGAGTTTGAAGGGCCTGCCACTCGACTGCATACGATTCTGTGTTCATGCGATGCGATTGTGACGATGCGAGTCACGATTCACGCGAAATTCGTGTATTGGGTCTACTGGAGTATATTATTATATAGAGCGAAGGTAATAGAATTGTTTTTAGACGGAACTATTTTCGTCGAAACGGGATGTCTCCGTAACAAGCGCGGATTCGCAATCGTTTGTGGCACGCTTTTCTTTCTCTTTTACAATATGTGCGACAATTTTGGACCGACCGACCGACCGACCAACAGACCGACAGACCGACAGACCGACAAAGTGAGTTATAGGTTTGTGGCTTGTGCCACAAACAAAAACTAACAGTAGGCCTATAACGACTGACGCTATACATCTATATCTCTAGTTTATTCTCTGCGTATTTCTCCATATGTCTGTCTGTCTGTCCGTCTGTGAACTGTCTCCTGGTATTTCTCTCTCTCTCTCTCTCTCTCTCTCTCTCTCTCTCTCTCTCTCTCTCTCTCTCTCTCTCTCTCTCTCTCTCTCTCTCTCTCTCTCCGTCTCTGTGTCTCGATCTCTGTCTCTGTTCTCATATCTCTCTGTGTCTCAATGTCTCTCTGCGTCTCCGTCTCTCTCTCTCTCTCTCTCTCTCTCTCTCTCTCTCTCTCTCTCTCTCTCTCTCTCTCTCTCTCTATATATATATATCTATATATATATATATATATATATATCTATATATACACTCTCTATATATATATATATATATATATATCTCTCTCTCTCTCTCTCTCTCTCTCTGTGTCTCTGTCTCTCTCTCTCTCTCTCTCTCTCTCTGTCTCTATATCTCTCTCTCTCTCTCTCTCTCTCTCTCTCTCTCTATCTATCTATATCTCTCTGTTTCTCTCTGTGTGTGTCTCTGTGTGTCTCTCTCTCTGTCTGTGTGTCTCTCTCTGTGCCTCTCCCCTCTCTCTCTCTCTCAAATGCGTTTCTTGTTTGTAGTGACTTTTTTTCATGTTACTAGTCCATTTTAATTGTTATTTTTTATTTATTTCTCTCTTTTATCCAAGGGCAGATTGTAAGAATAGGCATCGCCTAAAATCTTTATCCTTGTCAAATAAAGTTTCCAGTGTCCAGTGTCCAGTGTTTCTCTCTCTCTCTCTCTCTCTCTCTCTCTCTCTCTCTCTCTCTCTCTCTCTCTCTCTCTCTCTCTCTCTCTCTCTCTCTCTCTCTCTCTCTCTCTCTCTCTCTCTCTCTCTCTCTCTCTCTCTCTGTCTCTCTCTCTTAATGATCTTCTCGTTCTCTCGTTCGCCCTCTTTTGTTCTGTTTAGTACGTGTGTGTGTGTGTTGTTTGCTTCTCTTCAATTTGTTTTTCCCCCCTCGTGTTTGTCATTTTATAAGAAGGAACAAAAGCGAAGAAAGAATAAAAAATAAAAAGAAAGAGAGAGAGAGAGAGAGAGAGAGAGAGAGAGAGAGAGAGAGAGAGAGAGAGAGAGAGAGAGAGAGAGAGAGAGCACTGAACACTGAAAAACTTTATTTAACAAGGATGAAGATTTTAGGCAATTAAATGCCTATTCTTACAATCTGTCCTTGGAGAGAGAGAGAGACAAAGAGAGAGAGAGAGAGAGAGAGAGAGAGAGAGAGAGGGGGGGGGGAGGGAGAGGGAGAGGGAGACAGAGAGAAGAAGAAGTACAAATGTAGAAATGCGGATAATTAGTGTGGGAGTTTTTCAAATAAGGAACTCAAGTAATTGGGTTTCGGTATGGAAACAAATGCTCCGAACCTTCCCACGAAAATGAACCGATATTCTCCAGTCAGGCATACAGATGTCACCCCCCCAAAAAAACACCCAACCCCATCCAATAGCCAAACCTCTCCCTCCTTCATTTATAAGAATCAAATCACTATGCTCAAAACCGCAGAAAGAAACAAGGGTGTCGCCGATCGGCAAACATGTCCTTGATCCGTCGCTTTTTTCTTACAATACAAATCTTCATGCGATTCCTTACTCTTTCTTTCTCCCTCTCATCTCGCACGCCCCCCTTCCTCTCTCCCCTTAGGCCGTGTACACACATAAGCGGATATTCCATGCGGAAACCTGTGCGCAATTCATAAATAGGTGAAACACAGAAGGGAAAAGATTTACGCACGTGTCCAAATTTCCCCTATTTGCGTAAACTTTTATCCTTCTTTCTTCCACTTATTTAGGGTTTTCCGTACGGAACTTACGCGTCTAATGTGAACCCGGCCTTACCCCCTCTATATCTTTAAAACAAATGTTACACATACACACCAAGAAACAACCACCACCCCAACAATTCAGTCCCAAACGAAGATATAATCCTACCTCCATTACGTGGGCAGAGGACACGTTGCTGTGTCGTATACATTGTAACCATAATGATAAACGTATGACCAATAATTAGAGACTAGGTTGACTTCCAATTTGTAACCCAGCACCACGAAAGGGACATTAAGTGTCAAACTGACCGTTCTAAGAAAATTATACATTTGAACACTTCAGACAATTCTCTTTCTAATGATACAAGGATCATTCTCATATCTTTTTTCTTTCCAGAGTTGTTGAGCATTTAAAGTTGGTAGGGTGAGCGTCAGCCATTTTGAGAAAACAACACAGTCTAAGGTCTAGCCTAGCTGAAGAAAATGCATTGACCAGGGCCTGTATTCACGTTGAGATAGCATGAGACTTAGCATGATGCTAACTTAGAAGCTCTTCCAATGTCCTATAGGATTTAATAGGACTTTTGGAAGAGCTTCTAAGTTAGCATGATGCTAAGTCTCATGCTATCTCAACGTGAATACAGGCCCTGCTCATTTTAAAACACTTCGTAGACCATTTAGACACCATATTCACCCTTTCACCGCCAGCCATATTTCAGCAAACAATGTCCTTTACATGTACCTGGGTAGAGAACAAAAACCATCTGCAGTATTGGGGATTCTTCTGTGACATATATAAAATAAGGTCTATCCTTACTTCCCAAAACTAAGA
>CM065697.1:14643308-14673308 GCA_017654935.2 Phymorhynchus buccinoides | reverse complement strand
TAGCGAACAAGAAAAGGAAAATATACAAGTAAACAATTAATTAAAGAAACAAGCAAATATTCCACACACAAAAACAGGAACAAGGATGGGGACTGGGCGAATAGCATATTATGTACAATATATACATCAACATCAACAAGGAAACATTTAAAACATCACATTTACTTACCAAAATATGTGATGTAGGCTACGTTTCCATTATTTCAAATAATTGGAATAAAGTTATCAATTATGTTGTGTGTGTGTGTGTGTGTGTGTGCGTGCGCGTGTGCGTGCGTGTGTGCGTGTGTTTCTGTGTGTGTGTGTGCGTGTGCGTGCGTGCGTGTGCGTGTGTGTGTGTGTGTGTGTGTGTGTGTATATATAGTATATATATATATGTGTGTGTGTGTGTGTGTGTGTAAAGTACAAGGCTGTCAAAGTATGTATCTTGCTGACACATTATCATGATGTAATGCTTACATAAGCAACACAGAAAAAAAGCTCAACGAACAAACTAACCAACCAGTCAACCAAACCAACCAAGCAATTTTTACGGAATACAAGGCGCACCTGACTATAAAGCGCACACTGAAATATTACAGAAAATTCAAGAAGGGGGGGGGGGGGGGGGGGGGGGGACGATTGATCGCGTAAATGCAAGCGCGTGCAAAAATAATGTGGACTGTCACACACGTTAAAATTTCATTTAGAAGTTCATTCTGTCTGGCATTAAAAACAAACAAATCCATCCTGGATAATTTTACGGCTGATATTTGGTTTAAACAAAATCTTTATTCGCTCACTCGGAAACGATCAAACAAAAAGACAATTAGAGCAACAACAAGCTCGAAGCTTATACCGTGCTGCTGATATTTCATGCTGCCCCGTTAATAACATTGTATATAAAGTTGAAATGAAGCCAAGGCCATCCCTACCTAGGCTTATCATATAGTAATTTGGCAAGTGTCCCGTGTGTGTCTGTGTCTGTCTGAAACACGAAACGGGCCTTATAACTCCGCCGTTTTTCGACCGAATCGCTTCAAATTTGCTGTGAGCCCTCACGGGGCGATGGCAACGGCAACCGAGGCGGCCGTGTCATTTGCGCGGTTTCGCAAATGCGCGAAACGCGCATCCGCCGGCCTCTCGGCGCCCGTATCTCCGGTGTTTCTGGACCGATTGCCTTCGAATTTGGCAGGAAGATCACCGGGGACGGGGACTATCCGTGAAAGCGAATCGGTTTAGAAACGCGCGCGCTATACGACTCCGCCGTTTCTTAACCGAATCGCTTCAAATTTGCTGTACTCAGCGTTACCAGTACTTGGCGTTACCCTTACTAGGCGTTACCGTTACTAGGCGTTACTGGGACTCGGCGTTGCGCTAGTAAAATTAAAATATGGATTTCTACCTCTCCATAATAATTGTAATCTAGGTTAATTTGCCAGAAAGGCACTATCATTCTTCTCGAGGTGAAAAGCTGGAATGTTCTTTAAGTACAGGAATACTAAAGGAATGATGATAATAATGCCTTCTGGCTTTCATGGAAAAAGAAGGATAGTACCTTCGAGTTGCTGTGAACCGGTTTTTTTAACCGCAAACTGAAAGTCCGTTTTTCTTAGAATAACGCATTCTTTTCGAAAACCAACTCTGATTCTCAGCGCAGATTGGGTGTTTTGTAAACCAAGAGTAGCTGTTTCTAGTTTGTGGTGGTGTGTGGCTTTGACTTTGACTGAGTGTTGAGTTGAGTGTGTGTGTGTGTGTGTGTGTGTGTGTGTGTGTGTGTGTGTGTGTGTGTGTGTGTGTGTGTGTGTGTGTGTGTGTGTGTGTGTGTGTCATAAGTGATAAGTTTCTTTAGTGTGTGTGTGTGTGTGTGTGTGTGTGTGTGTGTGTGTGTGTGTGTGTGTGCGTGCGTGTGTGTGCGTGTGTGTGCGTGCGTGCGCGCGTGTGTGCGTGCGTGCATGTGTGTGAATATTCTGACAAATAAATATGTGTTTGCATAGGTGAAACTAGTGATGCGAGTACTGGTACAAAAAACCGGTTCGGTAAACCGGTTCGAAGAAGGAAAACCGGTTTTAAATAACCGGTTCGGATTTTTGAACTGGTTCTCAGCTCTAGTTGACAGCAGCCGGTTGGGAAGACCAAGAGTTAGGTGAGAGATGACACAACAAGGTTTTCTTTTACAGTGCTGGAAATTCATGGTACAGCTTGGGTCTTTTGTGGAAGACCATGACTCTCAAACGGGGGGGGGGGGGGGATTTTTCATCCTTTAGGCTGATTTCAGGCTTCTTGATGGCCCCAGAGGTCATTTTTGAGATTACAAACAGACCAATTGAGAATATAAATACTTCTTATAAGTGAATAAAAATGAACTAATTTCTACTTCAAAAGCTGTTTTTAAGGCTTAGATTACTAAAATAAGCTTCAGTGTCAGCCTTTCTTCAGCCTTTTTCAGCTGCTTTTCAGCCTAAATCATAATTTCTCAGTCTCATGCTTTAAAGTAGTATCATTGATGATAAGCATTTTGCTCATGTTTATTATAAATCGTTGATACTTTTTATAATAATAAAGCTATCGATTCCATTTTCCTCACATTTCTAAAGACGAAAACAAACGGTGGGGTGGGGGGCATTTGCACTGGTTTTAGTGCTGCACCCGAAGGGATGGGTTGGCCTTTGGGGACCTTCCCCAACGCCAGCTGTCTTCAAATCGATTCAGCCGAGATCTATTCCCATGGGCAAGGTATCTATCTCCCACTATGAACAAACTTAGCCCAGCCCCCTGGAATAGCCGCTGCTCTCCTCAAGTCACAGTCTGAAAATGGAGAAACAGGCATACATCATAATAATTATGATTGATTTTCTAGAGTTCTAGACTCGTCTTTTGTATTTTGCCCCTTGGCTCCTAGTTAATCTTTCTAGTTGTATAGAATGCTCTACTCTATCCATCTTTTTTTGTGTGCACGCACACACACACGCACACACACAGAGTTATGTAATCGTTATCATTGATGATAAGTATGATGCTCATTGCACAGGAGAAAGACAAACTGGAGCAAGAAAAAACGGAGCTGCGCGCGCAACTGGACGCGGAAGTGACGTCACTGCAACAAAACTTGAAGCGTCTTCAGCAGGTGAGAGAAACGTGTTTTGTGTGTGTGTGTGTGTGTCTGTGTGTGTGAAGTAATGAGAACAACAACAACACGCATCAAGAAAATGAAGAACAACAGCCACACACTTGCCCTACATCCGGCCATGTCCCAATCCATCCCAATTCACTTCGTTGTGTTTCATCTCATCCCGACTCGTCCCATCCCAGTTCACTTCGTCGTATTTCATCTCATCCCAATTCATCCCATCCAATACTGCTATCTCAAATCATCCCATCCCAACCCATCCCAACCCATCCCAATTCACTTCGTCGTATTTAATCTCATCCCAATTCATCCCATCCCATACTGCTATCTCAAATCATCCCATCCCAACCCATCCAAATTCACTTCGTCGTATTTCATCTCATCCCGACTCATCCCATCCCATACTGCTATCTCAAATCATCCCATCCCAACCCATCCCAATTCACTTCGTCGTATTTCATCTCATCCCGACTCATCCCATCCCATACTGCTATCTCAAATCATCCCATCCCAACCCATCCCAATTCACTTCGTCGTATTTCATCTCATCCCGACTCATCCCATCCCATACTGCTATCTCAAATCATCCCATCCCAACCCATCCCAGTTCACTTCGTCGTATTTAATCTCATCCCAATTCATCCCATCCCATACAGCTATCTCAAATCATCCCATCCCAACCCATCCCAGTTCACTTCGTCGTATTTCATCTCATCCCAATTCATCCCATCCCATACTACTATCTCAAGTCATCCCATCCCAACCCATCCCAGTTCACTT
Source organism: Phymorhynchus buccinoides (assembly GCA_017654935.2). NCBI lineage: Eukaryota > Metazoa > Mollusca > Gastropoda > Neogastropoda > Raphitomidae > Phymorhynchus > Phymorhynchus buccinoides. The sequence continues at coordinate 14,669,419 of CM065697.1, read as the reverse complement.
CGTCGTATTTCATCTCATCCCAATTCATCCCATCCCATACTACTATCTCAAATCATCCCATCCCAACCCATCCCAGTTCACTTCGTCGTATTTCATCTCATCCCAATTCACCCCATCCCATACTACTATCTCAAGTCATCCCATCCCAGTTCACTTCGTCTTATTTCATCTTTGCAACACTTTGTAAGCTTATTATAAAATAACTCATGGCAGTCACAATGTCATCAGGTCTATTTTTAGCACTGGACAACGGGTTGAACCCGAAACGTCGTGACTTGTGTTTGTTTTTGTTTCTGTGATTAAACCTTTTTTTGGGGTTTCAATTTCGACTTTGTTTTAAAAAGGTTGTGAATTTTACTGAACTCAGCAGTCGTCTTCGTTTCTTCAAAAGTCAACATGGGAGCTTAAATTGACGTCACTGGGTATGAGCAAGGTGGGCCATGCAGGACTACAAGCGAACCTCCAGCGTCGACAACATGCTTCAAGAGCTTGCCTGGCCTGTGCTGCAGGAGAGAAGGAGAAAAGTCAGACTTGTCACCATGTATAAATACACAAATGGCCTCCTGAAGATCCAAACAAAGTATGCCCCAACTACAAACCATCAAAAGAAAAGTGGGCGACAGACCAACACAAAGGCGTATGACATTAGAGTGCACCGAACACAGTACCGGCAGGGAACTTTCTTCCCCCGCACTACTCCAGATTGGAACAGCCTCCCAGAAGACATCGCTGCAGCACCATCCTTGGATTCCTTCAAAGCCAGGTTGCAGCGCCACCTCAGATGGACCGACACCTCAGCCCCTGGAGGAGAGCCTGCATCCGCAGAGCTCTCATCCACCGAAAAAGAATAAATTAGGGAGCTAGGGGGCCATAGGTCAAAGTAGTGGTAAATGAAGGGCATGAGCAGTGCCGGTCGGGGTTTGCCCCCGGGGACCGCTATGGTAGCCGGATTGGTCTTGCCTAGATACTGCGAAAAGGCCTATGGTTCACACTTTTTTGGTTTTGTTTTGTTTTATGTTTTTGTTTCTGTTTTTAAATTGAACTTAAATCTGCTTCATTAAACAACAAGAATGTGAATAACTTCAGCAGCTAGGACAATGAAGAGCTGAACTAAGATCTGCAGGCTCCTGAAGCATTTTCTTGTTTCATTTTTGTTCTGTTTTGTTTTGTTTCTCCTCTCTGTTTCCTTCTTTCTTCTCCTTTGGTCACACCCCTAAGTGCGTACGTTTACTTATGTAAATAGAAGTTGGTCGTCACCACAGACAAAGAAGAAGAAGAAGAAGAAGAAGAAGAAGAAGAAGAAAGAAGAAGAAGAAGAAGATGAGTCTTTGACGGAGGAGGTGGGGCCCACTGCATGGGATAGAATCTATGAGTCGTTTGATTTGTTTGATTCCCAGGAGGGGTTAAACAAGATGGACGAAGAGCAGGAGAAGCAGCTGGTGAACATGAGGAATAGGCTGGATGAGATCCAGTCGGAGAACCGCTCGTTGAAGAGCGAGCTGACCGACTCCCACACCAACCTAGCCCTGGTCCGCAGCGAGCTGACCGGCTTCAGACAGCAGTTCAACGAGAAGACCCACGAACTGGAGCAGTGAGAAAAGTCTTTGTCCCTCTGTCTATCTCTCTATCTGTCTGTATGCATATATATCCTCTTACATATATAGTTTGCTTGAATAAAACTTTTTTTGTGTCCAATATTTAAGTTTGTGAACCTAAGAAAGAAACTGAATAACTTTAATTTTAACTTTACAATTTATTCTGTGTTCTGAAAAGAATAAAAGAAAATACAGCTCCCATATATATATATATCTCCCTCTCTCTCTCTCTCTCTCTCTCTCTCTCTCTCTCTCTCTCTCTCTCTCTCTCTCTCTCTCTCTCTCTCTCTCTCTCTCTCTCTCTCTCTCTCTCTCTCTCTCTCTCTCTCTCTCTCTCTCATCTCTCTTTCTCTTGTATATCTGACTGTTAATGTTATAGTATATGTAGTATTGTAAATCCTTTGCATACTACTGTTTTATTATTATTATTATTATTATTATTATTATTATTATTATTATTATTTTTATTATTATTGGTGTTACTATTTCGTCGTTCTTTTGCTGTCGTGTTTAATGATGATGTTATAATATTGCTGTTTGTTTGTCTATTCATTTCTCTATTTTGCTTGTTTATTATTTTATTTGTTTGAGGACCTGATGAAAAGAAGTGTTGTTATGCTTATTCAGTTCATCCTCATTAAACATGTCAAGTTCACGTTCAAGCTCTCTCTCTCTCTCTCTCTCTCTCTCTCTCTCTCTCTCTCTCTCTCTCTCTCTCTCTCTCTCTCTCTCTCTCTCTCTCTCTCTCTCTCTCTCTCTCTCTCTCACAAGGATTGGTTTTATTTTCTAGGTTTTTTTTTATGCGAATGCTATGTGTCATTATAACCCCCTCCCTCAGCCTCCCTATGATACGGGCAGAAGGCCTATTCATTAAAATTAGTTCAGACGAGTTGAGTTGAGTTGTCTCTCTCTCTCTCTCTTTGTCTCTCTCTCTCTCTCTCTCTCTCTTTCATCTCTCTCTCCCTCTCTCTCATCTCTCTATTCTCGTCTCTCTCTCTCTCTCTCTCTCTCTCTCTCTCTCTCTCTCTCTCTCTCTCTCTCTCTCTCTCTCTCTCTCTCTCTCTCTCTCTCTCATTCTTCTCTCTCCTCTCTCTCTGCGCGCATGTGCATGTATTATAATGAGTTTGTGAGTATTCTCCATGTATTCGTCGTCTGTCTGTCTGTCTGCCCCCCCCCCCCCTCTCTCTCTCTCTCTGTGTGTCTCTCTCGTCTCTCTCTCTCTCTCTCTCTCTCTCTCTCTCTCTCTCTCTCTCCGCGTCTCGCTGTGCTGCTGCGTGCGTGTGTGTGTGTGTGTTTGTGTGTGTGTGTGTGTGTGTGTGTGTGTGTGTGTGTGTGTGCGTGCAGCGATGTGCTGTGTGAAAAGTGTGGACGTGCAGACTATGTGTGTGTAGGACAATATCCTGTGCGTGTAATAAGCGCGTGTGTGTTAAACAAGCGCAAAATCGCGTGCGTTTGTGGCACGCGGTCTGTTTTTACCACTCCAATCAGGAGTGTCTCCCCTGGCTTTTCAATAATTTTAATCGTAAACCAGAATGTTATCTCTGCACCATTTCGTGTTTTTATGCGTTTGGAAAACGTTTAAAACTATGTATCCTGCTTATACTCATCGTGCGTGCGTGTCGTCGTGTCTGTTGTAGTGTCTGTATTACGTATGCACTGAGGATACGAAAAGTGATAGGACAAACTGTCCAATTAATTTTGAAGTGTACATTTGAAATGCGACAATTTTGTCAAAATGTGCGACAATTTCCTGGCTCTTGCAGAAATTAATAACAAACCGACAAAGTGTGCCAGTGTGGCTTGAAAAAAAAAAATCAATCAGACATTTGTCCTGACAGGGGAGAACACAATCCTACATTTTCAACTTTGATAGGTCAGTGACCTATGACCGGCCCCTCGGGACATCACTTCTGTGTATATATGACTTTACGGTTCCTATTTCTATATGTATGATACTATTATGTCCTCTTTTTGAGGTAAAATAAGCCCTTGCTCGTTCGCATGTTGGTCGTGCGAAGGAATATCTTAATTACAATTAATACCCGCATTAGTCACACGTTGTACGTCGTTTCTTTTTCATTCATCCAACTCTAACCTCCATATTTTCCTTGTTTTGCTTGGCCTAGTTTTATAAAGAGGGTACATAAAACAAGATGCAAGTGCTTACATAATTATGTGACCCAGCACCACGAAAGGGACATCAAGTCGCTGGGCTAGTTTCTCACAACAGGCTTGCAAAGTCAAAAATCTCATTTTTTGTCCATTTTGAGTTATGGTTATTTTTGTGTGTTCTCTAACCTCTTATCTTTCATATTTATAAAGGATAATCTTTAATATGGTCTCTAAATGGTCTTCTACGTGTTTTAAAATGGGTAGGTCAATGCATTTTCTTCAGCTAGGCTAGACTTTAGACTGTGTTTTCTCAAAATGGCCGATGCTCACCTTACTAATTTTAAATGCTCATAACTCTGGAACGGGAAAAGATACACGAATGGTTCTTGCATCATTAGATAATAATTGTCTGACGTTTTCAAATGTATCATTTTCTCAGAATGGTCGGTTTGACACTTCATGTCCCTTTTGTGGTGCTGGGTCACATATATGCGGACACTCATCCGCAATCGAACGTGGAAGTAAGAAACGTGAAGAAGTGAGCAAGTGACATGCGGAAACCCATCCGCGTATCTCATCCTCATATTTCTTTAAAATGTGAAGAAGTGTGCACGTGACACGCGGAAACCAATCCGCGTATCTCATCCTCATATTTCTTTAAAATGTCAAGAAGTGTGCACGTGACACGCGGAAACCCATCCGCGTATATCATCCTCATATTTCTTAGAAATTTGAAGAAGTGTGCACGTGACACGCGGAAACCTATCCGCGTATCTCATCCTCATATTTCTATCTTCCAGTAGAATGGGGGGTTTCTCCTGCGGTATGCATGTGAAACTGACACAGCTGTCAATCGTGTTGTCTTCTCTGTTTTGACAGGCAGAAATCGACGGTGATGGACTACGTGAGAGAGCAGGACAACCTAACTCGTCAGTTGCACATGCTACAGTAAGTGGGAATGATTCGTCTTCTTCTTATTACCAATGTTATTATTATTATTATTATTATTATTATTATTAATCACCTCTTATAGAGGAGAATCCTGTTGTCCCTGTACAAATTATTTTTTCTTTTTTGTTTATTGTGTTTTTGGGGTGGTTTTTTTATAATTTCGTTTCTTGTGATTTCTTGAATTAGAATAGGGTAGCTGGTCCAGCAGCTTCTCCATCTTCTCCTTGAATTAGACTGTTATTAGTTCAATGAGTCTGATGTGTGTCAATAATGAAAGAAAGTAAAATGTGTTGTTAGTTCAAAAAAAGAAAGAAAAAAAAGTGGAAATGATCAACCCATAGTTAGTTAGTTAGTCTGTTATAATCCCGTCAACAGCTATGGTTATCTCAGGACTGTCACCGCATAAAGTTCGACCACGTATAACAGAACACACATCAACGATTCTTAACAACGTCCCCAAACCTGAACACCACCACAAACAAACAAAACAGTACAATTCACGACATGGCATCATCATCATTGTACCCTATAGCTCATAATTTCACACAGTGCTGGAAACTTTGAGCCACTCTACTCTATTTATCGGATCGAAGTTATAAAAACAAAGAAGTAAAAAAGGATAACAAACACATCCTAGTTTAAAAAAACACTCATCAATTTAAATTATACATATAAGGATTTAGGTACATCGCATTTCATGAACATAATCCCCGGCATATCAGCATGCAATATTACATGCAAGCGAAGTTAAGGTTTCTGTACACGTTCACATCTTTCACTCTGTCCCCATGGCCAACGCAGTGATAGGCCAGTCATGACACGACTTGCATAATTATATCACTGTGTTGCTATATTATGGGGAAAGAGTTTTGCTGTTGGCGTACCCTGTCTAAAAGACTCCAGGGATCATCCCAACAGCCGAAGCACTTGGACACTCTATGGTATAAATGCACCAGCTAGGGATGAGAAAAAATGTACGTGTGTGACCGGTTTTTTTATTATTACCCCGCCACGTGCGCAGCCGCACTCCACCTTCGGGGGATTTTGGAGACTGATGATGTCATGCTAGGAGCTTGCCATGGCTAGAGACAACCCCTGCTATAACTATGCATAGCACAACAGCATTTTGGTGTAGCCTTGGTGTTCTAGCCTATGTCAGTTGGTCTGACACAGCCTTAAGCCAAGGCGATGGGGGAAGAGTGAGAAATGTTCATGTGTACATAGATCTTTAGTGTGCCAGTATTATGCCTGCAATGCCTTGAACGTGCTATAGGTATTAGGTATTAAGTACTTTATGCTATAGTCACAGAGGCGTCTCTGTAAAATTCGGGTTGCTCCCACCTGGAGAGCGCGTCGCAGTCAGAGGCGCACCACCCAATTTTTTTAATATTTTGTTTTTGCATCAACTACATGCGAGTTTTGTGTGACTGATGAGGAAGGAAAGGGGTGGTGGGGGTAAATTTTTGACCAAATGACAACTTTTTTGTTGCCTCTGGGTTTAACATATGCTAAGTGCATGGGCACACGGGACCTTGGTTTATCGTCTCATCCGAAAGACTCCATGTTCAGACCGTAAGGCCTAGTTCAGAGTGAGAGGGAAAATCCCCAGTACCCAGGTTCGAACTCGGGTTTACTTGACACGAGACGAACGCGCTACCACTGTGTCACTCTACAGTGAGTGGAGACAGTCACACTCACAAAATAAATACTTACAGTTAAGCTACACTGTTTGTCGTGTACAACATATTCATTTACAACGCATTTTTGCATGCAGCATTATATGCTAGCAAATTTTGTGTTATTATGCAAAATATCATGCACTAGCACGCATGTCTGTGGTCATGTTTATTTTAAATTAATCTGCCTTAGGATTAGCCCACACGATTGTGTGTTTAATTGTTAAAAAAAAGCATGCTTATATATGCTTTTAAAAATTAAAAATAAAATTATGTTGACACACTATGTACGAGTTATAATGGAATGTGCATGCATACATTTACACATGCTATTATAATTATCATTATTATTGATAAATGTAGAGTGTATGAAAATAGCAAGAGTACTTCGGGTTGTGTGTGTTTATGTGAGTGATTGTGTGTGCGTGTGTGTGTGTGCGTGTGCGTGCGCGTGTGTGTGTGTGTGTGTGTGTGTGCGTGCGTGCGTGCGTGCGTGTGTGTGTGTGTGTGTGTGTGTGCGTGTGCGTGTGCGTGTGCGAGCGCGTGCGTGTGTGTGTGTGTGTGTTGCAAAGAACAATTTATGAAGACAGAGGGTTAGCTTAGATCTGAACAGATGTGATTGAATCATTACCTCCACCAACTGGGTTATGTTTTTGTCTTTGGTGTCTCTGTATAATTATGTCTATATTTTTTCTTATCCCTTCAGCGAAAGTATTAAAAAAACTTCTGAACAGATATCAATGAAATTTGCTGGAAGAGTAGGGGTTTACTAAGACAGTTGTTTTCTGTTTCCATTGCAGGCCCTATAAATCAATTTTTGCAGAAATCTGAATTTCTAGTAAATAGTCCTATCCAACAACAGTGTTTTAGATATTTCGACTAGACTTTAAGCAATTCTTAAACTTCTCGTTTGTTGAATGAAACCAATAGTGAAATGTTCAAATGTTCATTACGGATGTATGTAAGTAAAAATATTATTCATGTAATGCTCTGAAAATATATTTGATTGTATTGCAAAACTCGTGTAAGAGAAATCATCTTGTTGGATACAATAATGAAGACAGCTTTAAAAAAAAGAAAAAAGATGAATTTTGCGAAGAAATAAATAGTTAAAAAAAGAAAAGAAAACCAACTACACCAACATTAACAAGAAGAAAACCAAGATGGTGGACATTTTGGTTTTTTAATTTATGCAGACAGCAAGTTCAGCCCAGGAAAAAGCGTGCCGTTAAGTCAAGGTCAAGGTCAAAGAGAGCCAGGTCGGCCATTGAAAAGCATGAATGCATGCGTGTAGCTTGAAACCTGCATTGTTTTGTTTTTTCTATCATTGTATTGTGATCTTGACACACATGTTGGTGTATTTGGGTATCATCTTTATTTGGTGTGGAATTGGTTTATGCTTAAGGGACCCTTTACACTGCATACGATTCGATCGCAATGCGATCCGATTGTGACATTTGTGAGGTATGATTCTTGTAAAATTCTATTGTCTAAATGAATCTGATGAAATCCTACTAGCGACCAAAAGTTAAGGCCCAGAAAGACAATCAGCTCCGAAAACTCACGAACTCAATAAAACGCACCCAGCTCATAACAATACTGAATTTATTCTTTTAACATTAAGTTCATTCCAAAAAATCATTCATCAGAACGAGTTCAGTCAACAAAATGCCCCTTTCAACAACTTCCCCCTCCTCTTGAAAAGTCACACTCAGAATCAATGCACTTTGGAACAGTCAGTACACATTACTGAATTGTTTTTGCGCGGATGCCTTCCTCTCATGGTGACACATCACCACACAAAATGTGCAGCGATTCGGTTAAGCGGTTCGGGAGATATCCTTGGGACAGACAGAAAACCCACATTACTGACTGTTCCAAAGTGCATTGATTCTGAATGTGTGACTTTTCAAGAGGAGGGGGAAGTTGTTGAAAGGGCATTTTGTTGACTGAACTCGTTCTGATGAATGATTTTTTGGAATGAACTTAATGTTAAAAGAATAAATTCAGTTTTGTTATGAGCTGGGTGCGTTTTATTGAGTTCGTGAGTTTTCGGAGATGATTGTCTTTCTGGGCCTTAACTTTTGGTCGCTAGTTTTTATGTTCACTATTATTTTGTAGTCCCCTGTACACGAATCTGATGAAATGTGACCCGTCGCCACAGAATGAGTCGTGTTGTCCCTAGCTCACTTACCCCCTAGGGGCAATTTGAGGTGGAAGGGGATCAACTCTTCGATTCTCAGATTCTGACTTATTATTGAACCATAGGTCTTTCTCTACCTCATACTGAAATATTGAAGTGTAAGAACAACCCTTTCTGCCTTAAAACTGTGTTTTTATCAGAAACATCTGGTGAGTTTTGTACACATTTTGAAACTTTCTGGTTGCATTTTCTCATTTCTCCGATTCCCTGAGTATACGACTTCAAATCTTCATAACTTTGCAACAAAGAGTCCGATTTACAAAATGTTTGGTTCTTGCAATGCAGATTAATGATTTGTTAACCTTTACCGGATCATGCTTTTGACTACACGGACACGATGGCGCGGGTCTTCCACGACCCCCTACTCAGCAAAGAGCAAATTCCGAGGTGTTTATCCCTATCCGGATGGCGGGGGTCTCCCACGACCCCTACTTGTCAAAGAGGCACCATGTGTTTATCCCTGTCTGGATGGCGGGGGTCTCCCACGACCCCTACTTGTCAAAGAGGCACCATGTGTTTATCCCTGTCCGGATGGCGGGGGTCTCCCACGACCCCTACTTGTCAATGAGTCACCATGTGTTTATCCCTGTCCGGATGGCGGGGGTCTCCCACGACCCCTACTTGTCAATGAGTCACCATGTGTTTATCCCTGTCCGGATGGCGGGGGTCTCCCACGACCCCTACTTGTCAATGAGTCACCATGTGTTTATCCCTGTCCGGATGGCGGGGGTCTCCCACGACCCCTACTTGTCAAAGAGTCACCATGTGTTTATCCCTGTCCGGATGGCGGGGGTCTCCCACGACCCCTACTTGTCAAAGAGGCACCATGTGTTTATCCCTGTCCGGATGGCGGGGGTCTCCCACGACCCCTACTTGTCAAAGAGGCACCATGTGTTTATCCCTGTCCGGATGGCGGGGGTCTCCCACGACCCCTACTTGTCAAAGAGGCACCATGTGTTTATCCCTGTCCGGATGGCGGGGGTCTCCCACGACCCCTACTTGTCAATGAGTCACCATGTGTTTATCCCTGTCCGGATGGCGGGGGTCTCCCACGACCCCTACTTGTCAAAGAGGCACCATGTGTTTATCCCTGTCCGGATGGCGGGGGTCTCCCACGACCCCTACTCAATGCACTGCAGTGCTCTTTAAAGTAGGGGTCGTGGGAGACCCCCGTCATCCGGACAGGTATATGAAAATTACGCGTCATATTACGTCATTTATATTTTATACACATTAATGACATTTAACACACGTAAAGCCACTTACGTTTTTGACAAAGTCATGAAGATGGAGATTGCTTAAATAGTTTTAGAGATATAACATGTTTTGTGTGTCAAGGGGTCGTGGGCGACCCCAGAAGTCCGGTAAAGGTTAATGAATAAATCAAAAGTGAGTTCAGGGACAACATTAATGTCTGTATTTTTGCATCAGACATTTGATTGGATTCGTGTGTTGGGTCTACTTGAGTATTATTATAGTGAGCGAAAAGAGTACATGCTATTTTTTATGCGGACGTATTTAATAATAATAATAATAATGGGAATTTATATAGCGCTCTTTCTCACATGAGCTCAGTGCGCTTTACATTGATAACAAGAACATTAAATTTAAAGGCAAACAAATAATTAATCATTAGAAAGTAAAATAAGCACGATGCCTACACACAACGTTCTCTTACTTCCTTACTCACACACACACACACACACACACACACACACACACACACACACACACACACACACACACACACACACACACACACACACACACACACACACACGTACACACACACACATGCATGCGCACACGCACACTCGCACACTCGCACACAATTAATTATGCAAGTAGTTACAACATGAACATTCTAAGAAGAAACATAGAGACCACATTCACATTCCCAATCAAGTTTGAATACAATACACGTGAATCACGACTCTCAGACGTCAATTGCCTTATGTTCTGCACGTTTGTTTCATTGAATGTTTATGGGGACAAATTTGTTGTGAGTGTTTGTGTTTTATGGCTTTGAAGCCCTCTGGGCTGGAAGTTGAAATAAAAAAAACTTGAAACTTGAAAAAAACTTGTCATAATCGGATCGCATTGGGATTTAATCGTATGCAGTGTAGCGGCCCCCCTTAAAGACCCCCCACGTCACGTGTCAAAATCATGGTTTTCACGTGTTTTCCCTCTTATAGCTGGTAAGAAATCTAAAGAAATCTTAAGAAATCTTCCAAGTATAAGAGGGAATGTGACACGTGACGTGGGGGGTCTGTAAGTGTATATCGGACCTGACGAGTTTCTGGCTTATATATATATATATATATATATTTGTTTTTTTAGTGAATTGATATGTGAATGAATTCATTAAACCAGGTTCGCTCGCCTCTTAGTTTCAAGTTTTCTTTTTGCTAACTTCGGTGTGTATTGTTTTTCAATAGAATTTTGTTTCTTTAAAAAATAATAAAGCAAAAAAAACCCCCCAGCACATCACTGGAATGGAATGACGTTAAAACGCGCCTTAGTGGGTTTTTGTTTTGTTTCTGTTAATCAATTAATTAATTAATTGAGGGGGAGAGATGAGAGAGAGATTCAGATCCACCATCGAGAGTGTTTCTTAGAAAAACAATATCCGACTTACCATTAAAAAAAACCACACACACAAATTAACATCACTGGAATGGAATGACGTTAAATCGTCCGTTAGTGTTTTGCTTTGTTTTTGTTAAGAGAGATGAGAGAGAGAGAGAGATTCAGATCCAGCTTTGATAGTGTCTCTTAGAAAAACAATATCCGACTTACCATTAAAATATTCGATTCAAGAATAGGTATTGAACATTTTTTCCCATTAAAGGGGCACTCTGACGGATGCTTTTTTGCAAGAAACACGTCGAGATCACCAGGAAAACACCCTTTACAGAGATCGCAACACTCGCTTTGCGCTGGTTTCCTCCTTGGCGATTCCTCCTTGGCGGAGGTGCTGGAAGTCAAATTCTTTCAGTGAAAGAATGGCCGCCTGAGTTAGACCAAATCGTTTGCATGAAATGTCCACAATACAAGCCTTTTTATGCAGTTTTTATAGTTTACCAAAAGGAGTTTCGCTCACAACCAAGGAAATAGTTCCACTACTGCACTACACAAGAATATAAAAAAAAAGCTTCAACCACACTCTCAATGGCCTCCACCATTCAAAATGGCTTCTCTCTCTCTCCGGTAACTCCGCCAAGGAGGAATCGCCGTTTTGACTGTTTGATTTCTTGGAAACCAGAGCAAAGTGTTTCGATCCTTGTAAAGGCTCTCTTTCTGGTGACCTCGACGTGTTTCTTGCAAAAAATAATACGTCAGGGTGTCCATTTAATAGACTTTGTGGACAATAATTATGAAGGTATTAAAATGCTTGAAATAATCTCCTAATGTTTGAATTAATCGAATAGTATGTTGCCTTTCTAAGATTGTTCAATGTACCCCCCCCCCCCCCCCCCCCTACCAAAAAAGTCAATTAAAACGTTAAAACGTCTTCAAGCCTAGCAAATCTTAGCTGCACATCATAGACTTGCTAACTCGGTAACTGGTAACTGTGGTTTTCATTTGTTCCCCTCTTCTTTTGTGCTTGATGTACTATACGCTTCACATAGGCTTTCAACAAGTTGAATCGAATTTACCCCACTCAGCGGAGGTTTGCACTGGTTCCGTGCTTTATTTTGTGTGTTTACTATCACCATATCTGTTTTATTATTTTAAAGAAGTTGTACAGTTTGACACTCACAGTAATTTTGTGGCTGTCCATGACTGGAAGGTTTACCAGCAAATGCATTTTATGATATTTTCCCTCACACAAGCTTTGGGTCATCTTTAAATTATAAGCATGCATGGCTATGTTGAGAGGGGTTGTATTAAACTGTGTGTCGCTGAACAACTTAAACATTATTTTCATCTTCATGGTTGCAGTTATTCACTCTTTTATTTCAACTAGCTTTTGACCTGAGACTTTGTTCTTCGGGAAAATTCCAGTTTTACAATTATGTACGTTTTCGCATGCAATGTATTTTGCTTTACATTTTGTATGTCAATGCTTTACACAGAGAATAGCGACACGCCTTGCTATGATAAGAAATGGAACAAAATGTGAGAGGGTGAGACAAGAAGAAGAAGAAGAAGAAGAAAAAGAAGAAATGAACAAGAAGAACAAGAAGAAGAAGAAGAGTGAAGAAGAGAAAAATAAGAAGAAGAAATATAATTTTAATGAAAAGAAGAAGAAGAAGAAGAGGAGATCAGGAAAACGAATAATAACACTAATAATAATAATAAACCGTAAGAAGAAGAACAAGAAAGAGAAGGCAAGAAGAAGAAGAAGAAGAAGAAGAAGAAGAAGAAGAAGAGGAGGAGGAGGATAGACCTTTTTTTTCTTTAGAAGAAGAAGAAGAAGAACAAGAACAAGAAGAACAAGAAGAAGAAGAAGAAGAAGAAGAAGAGGAGGACGAAGAAGAAGAAGAAGAAGAAGAAGAAGAGAAAGAGCAAAGACCTGCCATGCAAAATGGATGTTGCAGCGGGCTTATTTGACGAGTGTCAAACAGAACAGAAAAATAACAAAATTCCGCATAATATAATTTTGATGTGATGTTGTTTGTGTGTTAAAGGGGCACCCTGACGGATGAGTTCTTGCAAGAAACACGTCGAGATCACCAGGAAAACGAGCTTTACAGAGATCGCAACACTCACTTTTGCTCTGGTTTCCTAGAATTCAAACCGTCAAATCGGCGATTTCTCCTTGGCGGAGGTGCTGGAAGTCAGATTCTTTCTGTGAAAGAGAAGGCATGTGTCTTCTCTTTTCTAATGGCCGCCTGAGTCTCTTAGAAAAAAATTACGAAATGTCCACAATACAAGCCTTTTTATTTACAGTTTACCAAAAGGAGTTTCGCTCACAACAAAGGAAATCGTATGCTCCACCATTGTTTTGTGTACTGCATGTACAAAGAAAAAAAAGCTACAACCACTCTGAGTGTCCTCCACCCACCCCGTCCAAAATGGCTTTTCTCTCTGGCAACTCCGCCAAGGAGGAATCGCCGTTTGGACCATTTGATTTCTAGAAAACCTGAGCAAAGTGAGTGCTCCTATCCTTGAAAAGGCTGTCTTTCTGGTGATCTCGACGTGTATCTTGCAAAAACTCATCCGTCAGGGTGCCCCTTTAAGAGTGGTGTTATTCTGCACTGCACGATGCTATGGTTTCTGATTGTCGTGTACCCTTCTTTATGGAACACCATACCCTGTTTTGTGTCCAAGCTCTGTACTTTTGAGTCGCATGGTACACCATACCCTGCTTTGTGTCCAAGCTCTGTACTTTCGAGTCGTATGGAACACCATACCCTGTTTTGTGTCCAAGCTCTGTACGTTTGAGTCGTATGGTACACCATACCCTGTTTTGTGTCCAAGCTCTGTACTTTTGAGTCGTATGGTACACCATACCCTGTTTTGTGTCCAAGCTCTGTACTTTTGAGTCGTATGGAACACCATACCCTGTTTTGTGTCCAAGCTCTGTACGTTTGAGTCGCATGGTACACCATACACCCGTGCTTTTCCCACATTCAGAGACGCCAACAAGGTGATCATCGATACTAACGATGACCTTCGTGAAGCTCTGGGCACGGTCAAACAAAAGCTTCACAAACGAACGATATCCACTGATGTAAGCCATGGGAGTCCAAAGCAGATTTCTTCACTTTATTATTATTTTGTTTTCATGGTTGTTTTTCTTTCCCTGCACCCTTAAAACAGGTTTCTTTTCTTGTTGGATTTTGCTGGTATTTTGTCGTTGTTATTGTGGGATTGGTGTATTTATGAGCACACGGGTCGAATCTTTGATTAAGGGGCTGGAAACCTCCACGACGGTTTATTTATTAAGACAAGTTTCATATCGCTTATCCTTCAATCTCTAAGCCTTGAATTTCGTTGCAATCAAGCTCAAAGCGCTTTAATGTCATCATAAAATTCATAACCTCGATTTTGGCCTCAGGTTGTAGTTTTATACTCATTGTTTTTCACTCTGAAAAGGAACGAAACATTTACATGTCAAGTTCATAAGTATCACCACGTAAGACAAAAAAAAAGAAGAGAACTTTTAAAATATGATTTGCTAATGGACAAAGTCGCCATTTGCAAATTTCCGTTTCCACTCGAGACACATTATTTTTTAAATCTTAGATTTCGATTATAGGGACAAAAATCCAAGTCCACACGCTCAAAAATTAACGGAAACAATAACGGATTGAGCATTGATCTTAATTCAATTATATGATTTGTTTTATGCACACGACAAATTTTCTTTTTCTTTTTTAAAGACCCACCAGATCCATGAGTGAAAATCACGGGTTTCACGTGTTTCATTCTCTCGCTGGTAAGAAATCTTATTTTGACCAGGTTTGACTCCCATACAAATGCCCCCAAATTGAAAATGAGACAGAGACTTTAAAGAGCAGCCTCAATTTCAAGTTGGGGGCATTTGTATAATATGGGCCACACGTACTCCCCCCAAAAAAAAAACAAGGGACTTAATCTTGCCGGATCCGTGGGTCTTTAAAGATAAAAATCAAAATAATGAAAGTTTGGTCATGACCAGAACGTAACACAATTGGTGGTCAAAATCGAGTCTGGAGGTTTTTAACTCTGCTTCCGATCTAAAGATTTGAACCTGGCTTTAAACCCAGAGACGCACCTGCCCCATCTGCCCTGCCCCATCTGCCCTGCCCCTAACCAGAGCAGCTCTCGTGTTAGTAGGGCAGGTGGGCCCGGTGCGTTTCTGGATCCCATCATCCAGAAACACCTCCGGGTAGTTGTTTTGTTTGTTTTTTCATTGTCCTCAGCTTATTTTTGTTGTGTGGTGGTCACTTTATAGCAAGGATTTTTTTTTTTTTTTTTTTTTTTTTGGCGTATTGTTGTGTGCTTTGCAGCGAAGCGAACAAAAAGCTGCACGATATCAACGACGACTTGCGAAGCGCCGTGGAATCCACCGCCCGAAACTCTTCCTTGCACAGGCGCTCGCTTTCCAATGACGTAAGCACTTTTTGTGTAGCAAAAAAGCGCAGGGGGGGGGGGGGGGGGGGGGGGGGGAAAGAAAAAACAAAAAAGTAGAGCAGAAAATAGAAGCGATTAGCTTCAAACAAAAACGTTTTGATGACTACGGCGGAGCTCTGGTATTCGCCTTTGAGCCAGTAAGATAATTTCGGAGTCCTACTGTAACCTTAAACAAATTGCAACAAATCTAAACTAAGTTGTTTCTTGTTAACCACCCATCTGGTAATCAGATCGCGAAAGTTCATCAAAATATATCCGGAAGTAGGTACTTAGAGGGGGGTCTAAAGATCTGGTACCGTGCCGTATATCTGGAAATTGGGTCAACTCCCAGTACGCGGGTATGGGAAACTAAACATAGTGTGAAACACTTCCCAGACATTCATTTGATGCTATCAGAAAAAGAAATACAGCAACTAATATATTTGATTACTTTTTATTACTATTAAAACATGTTTAAAAGACGCAATTAAATTTCTTTTTAAAGTCGATCTGTTGAAACCTGCTCGCAGTGTTATCAATAAGGCACAAGTCTTCAATGTTAGCAGACCTTGGGGTGTACGCCGCAAATTTTGAAAAGCGTTCGACGTAGCCTAAATCAGACTTCTGCTGTCAATCAGACTTCTGCTGTTTATTCAAAGAACTGTCCCATATGGTTCTTTGTAACCGAGAGGACGTAAAACATAAACATTCATTCGCTGTTATAGCTCAAAATTGATACTCAACTTTTTAAATTCCAAACTTGTTCCAGTACCTGTTCTTGGTGGGTTTTGTTTTAATGAATAAGGCAACACATTGCATCAAGATTCCATAACAATGTGACCGAGCACCACGAAAGGGACATTAAGTGTCAAACTTACCATTCTGAGAAAATGACACGTTGGAAAACTTCAGGCAATTCTCTTGCTAATGATATAAACGGCATGCCTGTATTTTGTTTCCGTTCCAGAATTATGAGCATTTAAAATTAGAAGGGTGAGTGTTGGCCATTTTGAGGAAACACAGTCTAAAGTGTAGCCTAGCTGACGAAAATGCATTGACCTGCTCGTCTTAAAACATTTATAAGACCATTCAGAGACCGTATTAAAGATTATCCTTTATAAATATGAAAGATAAGATGTTAGAGAACATACAAATACCCATAACTCAAAATTGACGAAAAATTAGATGTTTGACTTTGCAAGCCTGTTGTGAGAAACTAGCCCAGTGACTTGATGTCCCTTTCGTGGTGCTGGGTCACATATTTCAGACCACTCACATGGGTGACCAGCGGGATTTACGTCCTATTAGACGTTGCCTCTTTAAGGACAAATGGGTAACCGGGTATAAATAGTCTCGTTTTCTCAACTAGATATAAATAATACAAAACCGAACAATAAATTCTGATTTGTGTGATTTAGGGTTTTTTTCACTCTAAGAAAACACAAAGAAACAAAGGTGGAAGAAGTGGACGTAAAACAGGGCAAAATAATCTCACGCAAAGACGAACGAAGCAGTCTAATGCAAGCGATGGAAATGATGCGTACAAATTCGTGAGGACTATTTAGGCTTCAAGAAATAGAAAGAAAGAGAAACTCTCAAGCGTAATACTAACAGACGATTTTCGGAAACAAATTAGGGGAGAGCACTTCGTGCAAATTGGAGTTGTTTGCCTCCATTACTCGGTCCAATACCATAGCAACAATGCAAAAGTCGAAGGTTGAAACCGCAGGATGCGAGTCAGCGACTTGCAAACATTTTTTTTACAGGAAAATGAGGGGTGGCCAGTGGCCACAAACTGATCAAACTTGCCAAATGTGACGTAAAAATATAAATGACATCAATTTTAGAATGACCGCGCGGTGTTCTAAGTGCTGTATGTCTGCTCAAACACACGAGGCGAGAGCTGATGGTAGAGTAACTTCCTCTGTTTGACCGATTGAATTAGGCAAGATCACTCCCACACACCGTGAAATTACTCCCCTTAATTATTTCCGAACAATTCCTATTAGAACGCAAGGCTGGAAAGGCAAGAATGATCGGCTAATAATGAATCGCAATCGTTGTTGTTTTATGTTTCAGAAGTTTCATTTAAAAAATCGTGTGCACTTTTGTTAATTTAACAAGGAAATACGAATGGCGTTTCACTGATATGACATGGGCAAAGTAGAACATGTTGGGAGTCGTGACACAATGCGTGATTGCCAATGATGTTAATGTGCTTTTGGTTTGATTATTCCCCTTTTTTCTCCCTATTTATATCTTTTTTGTTCCTGGTTTTTAGAGGTGGGTGCAATGTGTGAGTGAGTGAGTGAGTGTGTGTGTGTGTGTGTGTGTGTGTGTGTGTGTGTGTGTGTGTGTGTGTGTGTGTGTGTGTGTGTGTGTGTGTTTGAAAACAATGATGTTCCTTCTTTCTTCTTCCCGTATGTGCGTTTTGTTTAAAATGTTATCCCACATATTCTGTATTCTGTGCGTGTGTGCGTGTGTGTGTGTGTGTGTTCGTTCGCGCGCGCGCATGTGTGTGTGCGTGTGTGTGTGTGTGTGTGTGTGTGTGTGTGTGTGTGCGTGTGTGTGTGTGTGTGTGTGCGTGTGTGCGTGTGTGTGTGTGCGTGCGTGCATGTATGTTTAAAAAACCTTATGATCCTTCTTTGTTATTTCACCCGTATTTATTAGTTTTGTTTATAGAGTAGTTCGTTATCCCACATTATTCTGTATTCTATTCTCTCTCTGTGTGTGTGTGTGTGTGTGTGTGTGTGTGTGTGTGTGTGTGTGTGTGTGTGTGTGTGTGTGTGTGTGTGTGTTTTTTAAAACATGATGATCCTTTTTCTTGTTCCCCGTATTTATTAGTTTTGTTGATAGAGTAGTTAGTTATCCCACATATTTCTGTATTGCTTCAGGTTTTGGAAACCACGCAATCGCTTGACACCTTCTCATTTTTTTGCAATCATGGTTGCGTATTTAAACGCACTGCAAATATTGTTGTGAATTTCGATAGTATTGTTGCAATAATTGCAGGCTTTAAATTGTGTTATTTCTTTAAATTGTCTTTGTGTTCTTTTGTTGTTGTAAATTAAACAAAAAAATTGTATATTATATACCTATATATATATATACACCAGTATGAAAAAATCTCAGTTTACTGCTGACACCGTTCCTCCAGCCTACAGGACTCAAAAGGTAGAGCATTTGAAATGCAATAATAGTAAAATTGTTTAACCCTTTCACCGCCAAAGTCGCATTTTAGCACCACAGTGATTCAACACCAATGCCACTAAAAGGCATCAAATTGGGGTCTATTATCTAAAGACCCTATTGTCTTAGTTTTGGGAAGTAAGGATAGACCTTATCTTATATGTGTCACAGGAGAATCCCCAATACTGCAGATCGCTTTGTTCTCTACCCAGGTAAAATTAATGGAAATGTTTGGCTGAAATATGGCTGGCGGTGAAAGGGTTAAAACTTTGTTGTCCCTATGCCTTTGAAATGAACATTAAAACCAACACCAGTTATATTAACTTGGTATTTTGATCTATGTTCTAAAAACATAAAGAGTGCTAGCTTACTTTCTCCTCCTTATTAGGGAGGCAATGGCAGAACCCAAGCGGAGGACAGCTGTTTCGACTCTAGGGAGTCTCATCAGCTCGGCACTGGATGGGGTCTTAGCCTACCAAGGTCATATAGGCACATATGCACCGCAGAATGGGCAACATGTGCCCACTCAAGTGCGTAAGGTCTCACGCGTGAAAGCCAGTGAACAATAAAAACAACAACCCTGGCATGTCATAAATTGTAAATGAGGATGGAGAGAATGAAAAATGGGGATGAGGGGCTACTCTTAGTTTAAAGCTCCCCCACCACGACAAGGTGGAAGCCTGCGGGGGAGTATTTAGGGCATATTATTTATGTCTATGTTTGTGCATTCTACCAAGTATCCACAACATGAAAGACAATTTTGAATGATTTATTTGCTTATTTGATAGTTTTCTGAATCAAGTCAGTAGAAAAAACAGAGGCAGAATTGTATCTTCTATGCCCGATTTCTGCAAAGGTTCTATTTTGAATGCCAAACTTTAAAAATTATAAAAATAAAAACTAGACAAGATATCTCAATTCTGTTTTCTGTGTATTAAGAAAGAATTTTTGCTCCAGCATGAAAATTTAAAATCTCAATTTATGCCAAAATTCCATTATGTCTGCTTTTCCCATGCACTGTTACTGTTGGTGGAATTTGGTATTTGGTACTTTATAGTCACAGAGGCGCCTCTGTAAAATTCGGGATGCTCCCACCTGGAGAGCGCCTCGCAGCCAGAGGCGCGCCACCCATTTTTAAAAAAAAATTTGCATGCGATTTTTGTGTGGCTGATGAGGAAGGAAATCCAACACATTCCGATTTCGGAGGAGCTCAAAGGAGAAAATATTTGGAAGATTGTTTTTGAAAGATAAAAACAAAGGGGCAGGAGAATGGGCCAGTAAGTCAGGAAGGCAGTAGATGACAGGAATTAAATGGAAAAGGCAGAGTCAAAGAGAGTGACGTTATTAGAGGAAGGTACAAGCACAGAACTTCCATAAGGTGGGGGAACTATTTTGTACGAAAGACCACCCACCCATCCCCCCCCAGGTATCCCCACGGGGAGATAACGGTTATAGTTATAATTCTAAACCTGTGCTACATTGCTAGTTCGAACCTGGGTACAGGTGGGGTTTTCCCCTCTCACTTTGCACTAGGCCTTACGGTCTGAACGTGGAGTCTTTCGGATGAGACGATAAACCAAGGTCCCGTGTGCCCATGCGCTTAGCACACGTGAAACCCAGTGGGAACGAAAATCACCTGTCATTTGGTCAAAACTTACCCCCCACCCCCCCCCCTTTCCTTCCTCGTCAGTCACACAAAAAATCGCATGCAAAAAAAAAAAAGGTTGGGCGCGCCTCTGGCTGCGACGCGCTCTCCAGGTGGGAGCAACCCGAATTTCACAGAGTTGCCAGTAATGCCTGAAAAAGACCTACCTACTACCTATCTCTTGGAACAGTCCGGAGGCAGCAGGAGAAGCGAGTCTCCCCGTTTGAATCTGACCCCCCAGTCCAACATGTCTCGGGTCACCACCTATGTCAGCGACCACGCCGGCATGGATACCTCGCCAGGGTATGCATGCTTGTCTGTCTGTCTGTCTGTCTCTGTCTGTGTGTGTGTCTGTCTCTCTCTGTCTAGTGTCACCACCTATGTCAGCGACCACGCCGGCATGGATACCTCGCCAGGGTATGCATGCATATCTGTCTGTCTGTCTGTCTCTGTCTGTCTGTCTGTCTGTCTGTCTGTCTGTTTGTCTGTCTGTCTGTCTGTCTGTCTGTCTCTCTCTCTCTCTCTCTCTCTCTCTCTCTCTCTCTCGTGTTACCACCTACGTCAGCGACCACGCCGGTATGGATGCCTCGCCAGGGTATGCATGCATATCTGTCTGTGTGCGTGTATGTGTGTGAAATATAGTGTGTGTGAGTGGCGTGTACGCATTGCTTGCTTGTGTGTGTTTATGATTGAATGTCAGAACTATGTGTATATTATCTATCTGTGTGCATTTCAAATAGACTGTGCGTGAGTGGCGTGCACGCATTACTTGCTTGTGCGTGTTTATAATTGAATGTTAGAACTATGTGTATATTATCTATCTGTGTGCATTTCAAATAGACTGTGCGTGAGTGGCGTGCACGCATTACTTGATTGTGCGTGTTTATAATTGAATGTTAGAACTATGTGTATATTATCTATCTGTGTGCATTTCAAATAGAGTATGCGTGAGTGGCGTGCACGCATTACTTGCTTGTGCGTGTTTATGATTGAATATCAGAACTTCTGCGAGCAAACAATAAAAAATAAAAAACCAAAAAACCATAGTGCGGACGATTATACAGGGTACTGTTACATTACCTAACTAGCATACACAACTTTCATTCCAATAATATAGGGGGTGGGGTGGGGTTTGGTTTACACAGTACTGTTTCGTTTTCCAAGTGCACCGAAAATTGCTCCAAAACTTGGGAGTGGGCGCGTGCAAGGTATTTTACCTGTATTAATATGGTCTCATGAATACATGTGAACATTTTTCACTCATTCCCCATGGCAACACAGTGGTATCCCAGTCATAAGATTACTTGCATAAAAAATCATCACTGTGTTGCCATTGGGAAAGAGTGAAAAATGTTCACGTGTACGTGAACATGATGAACCAAGGTAGAAGACTCTCCTTTAACTAACTCCCCCGCTCCCACCAAACTTGCTTATGACACCCCCTGCCTAGCACTGCATGGATAACAGCCCAAAGTCTTTCCGATGAGACGATAAACCGAGGTCCCGTGTGCCCATGCACTTAGCACACATTAATCCCAGTGGCAACGAAAAAGTTGTCATTTGGTCAAAATTTACACCCACACACACCTTTCCTTCCTCATCAGTCACACAAAAATCGCATGCAAAAGAAAACAAAAATGGGTGGCCAGCCCCTGGCTGCGACGCGCTCTCCAGGTGGGAGCAACCCGAACTTCACAGAGACGCCTCTGTGACTATAATGTACCTAATACCTAATACCAAAGGAAAGCAAACCCAAAATCGTCCTCGGCTTTAGAGCAATCTTTTTGGCTTCCGAGTAAAGGACTGGGCGTTTATTTACAAAGCAGGAGTTTTCTGTGATTAACTCAGTTGACCTTTATTATCTCTAATTCAGAGAAATTACATAATTTGAAAAGAAAAAAATGCTCCGTAGTTCATACAAACGAAAATACGAGAGAGACTGAGAGAGAGAGAGAGAGAGAGAGAGAGAGAGAGAGAGAGAGAGAGAGAGAGAGAGAGAGAGAGAGAGAGAGAGAGAGAGAGAGAGAGACGAAATACGAATGTTTTATTGAGGGTAAAAAGGATAAGCTACAATAGATTCTTTACACCTTGCCCTCTCACTCACACATTCATACCATTCATCAGAGAGAGAGAGAGAGAGAGAGAGAGAGAGACAGAGAGAGAGAGACAGAGAGAAAGAACAAAAAATGCAAGACCGCCTTTACAACAAAACAAAAAAAAGAAAGAATTTAAAAAAATAATAAAAAGAAAGAAAATAAAACAGAAGAAAAGATACCCCCCAAAATGAGAACATTAAATTTTAAAAAACCCACCCCCACAAAATATACAATTTCTTTTTGTAGAAGCGGGGGTAGTGGAAGGGGAAAAAAGTTCCAAAATTGGATGGGCGTTTACAAGGTACATTAAAATGTGTTTTTATTTTTTGGGGGGGTTGTCAGGAGTCGACCTAGCAGCGCGGGGGCCGCTGCCAACTCTTCTCTGTTCGAGGAGCTGAGTTCCACGCAAGTCGCAGGAGCCTCGCGGTGTCTGCAGCTGCCTTCCTTCGACGACGACTTTGTTGAGGACATAGGTAGGCACTCCTATAGACAAGATCTGAATTTTCATAGTGTTATCAATGAAAAATCTCAGTTAATATGGGGAAAATTGTGACTAGTTGCAAATTTGCTGCCACCCTATTTATTCTTTTACGTGCTCGAAAATTCTTCTTCTTCTTCTTCTTCTTCTTCTTCTTCGTCTTCTCCCCGTTCTTCTTCATCTTTTTCTTCTTTTTCTTTGTCTTATTCTTCTTCTTCTTCTTCTTCTTCTTCTTTTTCTTCTTCTTCTTCGACCACTCGGACAGTTTCCTGTCAATTGTGGGCGCAGATGCGTCGTGCTGCTGTTATGCGCCTAACTAAGACAAAGTTAGGCCCAGCAAGTCTGACTTCTAGGGCTGGAGGAGGAAATCTTTTTTTGAAAGTGTTACTTGAAAAAAGGCAGGAGGAGAATGGACCGGTAAGTAAGGCAGAAAGATAGTAGATGAGAGCAAGCAAAGGGAAAAGGCAGAGTCAAAGAGAGTAACAGATTAGAGGAAGTTATAAGCACAGAACTTCCATGATGAAAGTCCGTTTAACGTCCTCCGGCTTGGAAAAGGCACATGTGGGACATCAGTAACTATAAAGATAGTGGGACGATCCTGGAGGTACTGCAATACCAGGAAAGCCCCAAAGTTGTTCTTTAATAATCAAGATAGTTAACAATGCAATCTTAAACTTGAATTTCAAAAAGGTGGTGGAACTATACACAAAGAAAAAAGTTAAGCACCCCTTAGCTATTACAAGGCTACCATTATTCCGTTATAAGCAGGGTTGAAGCAGTCATCCAGGCACAGGGAGGAAACACACGCTACTGAACTTTGATTTGCCAAATGAGTTTTGGACACTCCTCATGACGTTTTCCCACAATAATTAACTTTTCAGATAGCCATATGAAATTGTTACATTGATAATTAAACATGGTATTTTTTCATTTGAACATGACAACCCTTTTTGTTTCAGAATATCAGAATGCATTTGTAAAACCATACATTAAATGATGCGTTTTCTTATAGTCAGATAGTCAAACTTTCATTTACCAATCAATGTTGTTTCATTCTTTAATGATTATTTGCAATAAATCTCGATTTCATCTCATCTACAGCAAAAAAGTGGTGGGGTGCTTAACTTTCTTCTTTGTGTATATTTATGCAAAAGAGCTACCCTCTGTATCCCCACGTGTGAGTGTGTGTGCGCGTGCGCGCGCGCGCGCGCGCGCGCGTGTGTGTGTGTGTGTGTGTGTGTGAGAGAGAGAGAGAGAGAGAGAGAGAGAGAGAGAGAGAGAGAGAGAGAGAGAGAGAGAGAGAGAGAGAGAGAGAGAGAGAGAGAGAGAGAGAGAGAGAGAGAGAGAGAGAGAGTGGGTGAGAGAGTGTGTGTGTGTGAGTGAGTTAGTGTATGTGAGTGAGTTAGTGTGTGTGTGTACGTGTGCGTGCGTGTGTGTGTGTGTGCGCGCGCGCGTGTGTGTCTCTGTGTGCTTGTGTGTTCGAAAATGAACTAAGACTGCACCCCTGTGTGCGTGTTTCCCTCCTGCAAGCAGACAGCGGCATCTCCACCAACCGTGACGTGGAGGTGGACACAGAGGTGGACAGCGTGTCCGTGGATGGTGACCCCCAGCAGAGGGTCACGCGCCGCGTGCGGAGGTCACGGGGTCACGTCATGGAGGAGGAGGTAACTCTCCTTTGATCAGGGTACAGGGGGATTTGTCCTCTCACTTTACGCCAGGTCTGAACGTGGAGTCTTTCGGATGAGACGATAAACCGAGGTCCCGTGTGCCCATGCACTTTAGCACACGTTAAACCCAGTGGCAACGGAAAAGTTGTCATTTGGTCAAAAGTTAGCCCCCACCCACCCCCATCCTTCCTTCCTTCCTCATCAATCAATCACACAAAAATCGCATGCAAAAAAGAAAGAAAAAAAAAGGTGGTGCGCCTCTGGCTGCGACGCGCTCTCCAGGTGGGAGCAACCCGAATTTCACAGAGACGCCTCTGTGACAATAAAGTACCCAATCACGTTGTATGAGTTACAAGGCAATGTTGTTTTCTGTTTCTGTCTGGATACGTCGCAGACGCCACTTCTGACGGTAAATCGCGACGGAACTTGGAGGGAGCATGAACCTACTAGAAAACATAGAAGGAGAAAGACCTACTGCTTACCCTGGGTTAATTTAATACCATTACCCCCCCCACCCCAGTTCAGCTGGAAGGGCCCAGGCCCCACTTCCAAAAGCAAGCACAATTTTTTGTTTTAAATTGCAGACTTCCTGAAGTTGGGAGAGAAAACAATACACACTGAAGAATACTGTATTGCCTTTTAATAAAATAATAATTATTAGTCATTATTTTGGTCTAAGCTTTTCAGCTAAGTAATTATTGTGCCTTTTTCTTGAATGTGTGTGCGGTAGGAGCCAGATTCGCACGATGAAATGGAAACGGACACGGACATGCGTAGTGACTTGGATGTGCGCAGCTACCAAGTGAGTGTGTGCTTGTGCGCGCGCATGTGTGTGTACATGTGTGGGTGTTGTCAAGTCAAGTCAGGTTGAGTCAAAATGATCTTTATTGACGATAAAGGAATAAGCTAAACAAAGGTTTTTTTTTCATCTTGTCGTCATAAATAAATAAGAAACACAACCGAAGCAAACAAGATGAAAAACAAAAATTGTAAACAAAAAAATCCATTTGCAATTCGTGTGTGTGTGTGTGTGTGCGTGTGCGCGTGCGTGTGCGCGTGCGTGTGCGTGTGCGTGTATGTGTGTGTGTGTGTGTGTGTGTGTGTGTGTGTGTGTGTGTGTGTGTGTGTGTGAACTAAGATTGATATAATGTGATTTACAGAAACACCAACACCTATGCGCCCAGTGCGGAGTGTCAACTAAAACCCGAGTTCGAACCTGGGTACAGGAGATTTTTTTTCTCTCATTTTACACTAGTCCTTACGGTCTGAACGTGGAGTCTTTCGGATGAGACGATAAACCGAGGTCCCGTGTGCCCATGCACTTAGCACACATTAAACACAGTGGCAACAAAAGAGTTGTCATATAGTCAAAATGTACCCCTCCCCCCTCCCTGTCCTTCCTTGTCAGTCACACAAAAATCGCATGCAAATAAAAACAAAATGGGTGGCGCGCCT
>CM065697.1:14610808-14630808 GCA_017654935.2 Phymorhynchus buccinoides | reverse complement strand
CGTGATTTTTTTCCAGGTTGCTGCGCA
Source organism: Phymorhynchus buccinoides (assembly GCA_017654935.2). Taxonomy (NCBI): domain Eukaryota; kingdom Metazoa; phylum Mollusca; class Gastropoda; order Neogastropoda; family Raphitomidae; genus Phymorhynchus; species Phymorhynchus buccinoides. The sequence continues at coordinate 14,630,781 of CM065697.1, read as the reverse complement.
CTAACGAAGACCTGGAAGTGAAGTCAGTGGGCATGCAGCTCCAGGAGATGAGGAACGAGAAGAAATCCTCCTGCTGCGGTGGAGGGAAATGAGTCCACCATCATCATCACCATCATCATCATCATCACCATCATCATCATCGTCTTCATCATCATCATGTCATCGCCCTTCGCGTTTTCACCTTGACTATCATATCTTCGTTTTGCCCTTCATTTTTTTTTTTTTTCCATTTATTTATTTATTTTTTGCACCTTCATTTTTTTGTTGACATTGACTTCTTCACTTTTGAACTTCATCTTTTTGCCGTACATTTTTTGCCCTTTGTTTTTGTTGTTTTTGTTCTTGACCTTTGCCTCTTCGCGTATCTTTCTGACCTTGGCATTGAGTCTTCCCATGCCTGTGTAATATATAAAGAAGACAAGACGAGACAAGAGGAGAATGATGAAGGCATGACGCCGAAATATCCAGTAGTTTTGTTTTGTCTCTTGTGACTAAAGTAACGTCACTTTACACTAAGTCTTGCCGTGTAGTTGTTTGTTTGTTGCATGCCTGTACATGTTTACAACTTGATCTCTTCACTTTGACGTTGATCTTTCTGACCCTGACATTGAGTTGTCCCTGAATGAACTGGGTACATTTACGCACGTCTTTGTCCTCTTCGCTTTTATCTTGATCTTCCTGACCTTGACCTCGGATCTTCCCAGGCTTCTAAGTTTACTATTTGACCTTTTCACTTCGACCTTGATCTTCATAACCTTGACGTTGAGTCTTCCCCGGGCCTCTGCTTTAATAACTTGACATTTTCACCTTGACCTTGGTCTTCCCTGCCTTCGACCTTGAGCTCTGATTGACCTCTACGTTTAAAGCTTGATCGTTTCACTTCGACCTTGATCTTCCTGCCCTTTGACCCCAAGTCTTCCCAGACGGCTGCTTTTACAGCTTGACCTCTTCTTCGCTTTGACCTTGATCTATATGACCTTCAACCTCGAGTCTTCCTTGACATCAACATTTACAGCTTGACCTCTTCTTCACTTTGACCTTGATCTATAATGACCTTCAACCTTGAGTCTTCCTTGACCTCAACATTTATAGCTTGACCTTGATCTCCTGAGAGTCCGACCTCGAGTCTTCCTTGAACCTCTTACAATTTACCTCGAATCCCGAACTTCTTTGCATTCCTTTTTGCGACATCTCTATAAGTCACGCTTGTTTTTTGATTTTTTAATAAGAAGAACCAAATGCCAGAAAAGACTCTTGGGTTGTTGTTCCCGAGTAAAAGCCGAAATGTACTAAGTACTAACTCAGAAAACGAACAATAACGAAGGTGGATAGTAGTTCCTTTTGGGTTTTACCTGGCCCCCCAAAAAGATAATACTTTCTGGTATTATTTATTAACCCTTTGAATATTTAAGCAAGCCTTTTGTCTTATTATTTGGATGGCTCGGAGCAAACTGATGCTGAAGTGATCCCCTGTTTGCTGTGATGACCTATTTAATGACCTGACCTTTGAATGAACCTTGGATGGATTGTCAGTATGGATGAAGATTGTAACTATGAGCGGGTGCCTTTGAAATGTAATGAGTTGAGTGTGCTGGAACGCTCAAGTGGATTGGAAAGTGATATATTATGTTTTTCAAATAAATGGGTTTCCTTTATGTCAGAGAAAAGAATTATTTGTAAGTTCAGCGGAAATGGGTTGAAGTTGCAACACATTCATTCATTCATTCATTCATTCGTTTCATGCCCATTCGTTTGTTCATTCATTTAATTAATTTGTTCATTCATTCATTCATTTATTCATTTTCATTCATTCATTTACTCATTCATTAATTCGTTTCACGTCCATTCGTTTCTTTATTAATTGATTGATTGATTGATTGATTAATTGATTCATTCATTGATTGTTGTATTTCATTAATTATCGAACCATCCATTTAATCATTATTTTATTTATATGATTTCATGTTTTATATTTAAAGAAAGCGGTTTTGTTCTTTCTTGCAAAATATACTTGTACGGAGAAGGCAATGCTTTGCTTGCATGACAAAGACTGCTGAAGACTCTACGCTTCAAGCTCAAGAATCTCCCCAAAAAGTTTTTTTCGGGGTTTGGCAAATTAAATCTGTGTGTGTGTGTGTGTGTGTGTGTGTGTGTGTGTGTGTGCGTGCGTGTGTGCGTGTGCGTGTGTGCGTGCGTGCGTGTGTGCGTGCGTGTGTGTGTGTGTGTGTGTGTGTGTGTGTGTGTGTGTGTGTGTGTGTGTGTGTGTGTGTGTGCTGTTCTATTGTTGTTGTTGTTTTGTTTGTTTTAATTGAACTGAATGTAGTATATTCATAGTTTTACTCTTTGTTTTTTGCCTAAAGTATTTTGTCTTAATGTTTCACCTTTCTCTCTCTCCATTTTTTACTGATGACGCTTGGATTCTTGTGGCTTTTCACAAGCTTTGTTTATAGCACGCAGCAGCATTTTTTTAAATTTAATTAAAACATTCCATTATCTTTTTAAAACATTATTGATGGTTTTAGCTATTACTAGTAAAAGGTGATGGTTATAATTATTTTTTTAAATGAGAGACAATGCTATTAGTTTTGAGTGATAATTGTCCCCTCACCCCCCCGTGGGGATACCGGGGGGTCTTTCATATAACTAGTTCCCCCACTTTCTGGAAGTTCTGTGCTTGCAACTTCCTCTAGCGTGTAACTCTTTCTGACTCTGCCTTTTCCCTTTGCTTACTGTCATCTGCTATATCTCTGTCTCACCGGTCCATTCTCCTGCCTTTTTTCTATAAATTATCACCAAGATTTCCTCCAGCCGAAGTCGGCGGACATGCTGGGCCAAACTATTGTTTTTTAGTTAGGCGCATAATGGCAGCATGACGCATCTACGCTCATATGACAGGAGGACACAGTCTGAGTGAACGAAGAAGAAGAAGAGTGATAATGTTTTGACAATGTTGTTATTTTTGTGTAATAATTACTGGTGTTTGGACAGGAAACTGTCTGAGCGAAAGAGGAAGGAGAAGAAGAAGAAGAGAAGAAGAAGAAGAAGAAGAAGAAGCAGAGTGATAATGTGTTGACAATGTTGTTATTTTTGTGTGATAATTACTGGTGTTTGGACAGGAAACTGTCTGAGCGAAAGAGGAAGGAGAAGAAGAAGAAGAGAAGAAGAAGAAGAAGAAGAAGAAGAGTGATACTTTTTTGACAATGTTGTTACTTTTGTGTGATAATTACTGTTTTTTTGTTTTTAATGGATGCATTTGTTACTCCCCATTGTGATGCGTGTGTTTTTACATGTTCCTACATAGTTCGAGTTCTGCACATAGACATGTTTTTGCTTGATTAGTTGTCATGGCAATAATAAGGTAATGGGGTTAGGGTTAGGGTTAGGGTAATGGTTTAAAAAAAAAAAAACTTTTTTTTTTTTTTCCTGTTGCAATTATTTTTCACTGGTCTTCATTTCTCTCTTTCTGTCTTGGATTCTTTCTGTCTCAATAGCTGTCTCTGTTTCTGTCTCTCTCTGCGTCTCTCTCTCTCTCTCTGTGTCTCTGTCTCTCTCTCTCTCACTCTCTCTCACTCTCTCTCTCTCTTTCTCATGTATGACTGTTTTCCATGCTTTTTTTAAATTTTGCTTTGTGTCTTTTTTTAAATTTGTAACAGGGCTGGATGCAAACAAAAGCATGTACTGTTTGCTTATTCTATTATCTTCTACAAATAAAATTCATTCAATTCAATCATCTCTATCTCTCTCTCTCTCTCTCTCTCTCTCTCTCTCTCTCTCTCTCTCTCTTTCAGGTTAGGGGAAGACGGGGTAAAAAGCGCATGGGCGGGTAAGAAGCCCACCCCAATTATCTCATGAAATGAAGCAAATTTCAGTCTCATTTTGCCCATGAGACGAGCGTTAATGTCTAGCATTCGTCTCATGAGCAAATTTGACTGAAATTTTTCTTTATTTCATGAGATAATTGGGGTGGGCTTCTTACCCGCCCATGCGCTTTTTTTACCCCGTCTTCCCCTATATGTGATACCTGAAAATACACCTTTTCTTCTGTTAATCAAATCATGTAATTTTCTGGACGACAGCTTTGTTCCACTAATACTCATCCCTCCTTTGGCAGTTCTGGTTGATGGGCAGGTCTTTGTACAAGCGCGTTCATTGTTTTTCCTCCTTTTTTTTTTTCTTCTCCAATTTATCACATTCGGGAGAAGAAAACACTCTGTTTGTGTGTGTCTCTCTCTTCTCTCTTTCTCTGTCTGTCCCTCTGTCTGGCTCTCTGTGTCTCCGTCTCTGTCTTTCTCTGTCTCTGTCTGTCTGTCTCTCTCTCTCTCTCGTTCTCTTTCTCTCTCTCGTTCTCTTTCTCTCTCGTTCTCTCTCTCTCTCTCTCTCTCTCTATCATTATAAGTGTGGGTGTGAGTGTGATTTGTTAATAGTGTGGCCTGGGCGTCTTTAAGCGTCCATCAGTGTGAGTGTTTTAAGTTGGTTGCGAAAGTGTACTGTAGATGATGTCATTCATTATTTGGGCGTGATTGAGAAATTGACTGAGGGATCAGGGAAGGGGGGTGTTGGTCAATGTTTGATGTATACTTTTTGTTCATTGTGTTTATTTTAGTGATTTCTGTAAAGCGCTTAGAGCTTAAAGATTAGGCGCTATAAAAGTTGTCTTAATAAATAAATAAATAAATAAATAAATACAACACAAATGTGACTGCAGTATTTAACGTTGTTGTATTTGTGATTATTTTTTTTTTAAAGAAAAGTATTCCTACATTTGTGATACAGAGTTCTTGTTGGCTCCTTTCTTGCCTTACAATCTGTGCTCATTTGAACAGAATTCTTCTAAGAAATTGTAGAAAGAATTGCATTTAAAAAACACACCAAAAAAACAATCGGGTTAAAGGGATCAGACGGAATTGTCTTAAATTTATAATCTTTTAAGAAATTATTATGTTTAGATCAAACATGGTAGTCAAAGAGATGTGTGTAAACGTAAATAAATAAATAAATACATCAATAGATACATGGATACATACAAACGTAAATAGACAAATAAATGAATAAACTACATTAAACAAATTGATAATTAAGCACAACATAAATAAGTTTATAAATGAAGAAATTAGTGATTGATCAATTTTTATACATTTATTCATTCTTAATAGAGCTTTTAGAATTCGCGTTCTATAAAATTTCTTTATAGCTTCTTAATTGATCATCAAAAATTGAACGGGAAAAGTTGAGAGCATAGCAGGCGGTATTTTGTTTCTGTTGTCCGTTTGAAACCTGATTACTTAACTTGTCCAGTAGGCTTGTTTGTTGATTTACAGATTCAAAGAATTTTGTGATCCCTGAAAAATACCTCAATCTGAGTTTTTATTCCCTTTAAAAAACAATGGTAATTCAGATCAAAATCTGTTCGGGAAAAATAATGGTAATTACACTGAGAAGTAATAATTACCTGAATTATTTAGTTTGGAGTGTTACCGAAACATAGAGTACTTCTTGGTGAATACTTTATAATATCTCCCTCCCACTCACTCTCTCTCTCTCTCTCTCTCTCTCTCTCTCTCTCTCTCTCTCTCTCTCTCTCTCTCTCTCTCTCTCTCTCTCTCTCTCTCTCTCTCTCTCTCTCTCCCCCTCTCTCTCTCCTCTGTTTATTTTTCTCTCTGTCTTTTTCTTCACACTCTTTCCCTCTGTCTCTATGTCTCTGTCCCTGTCCGTCTCTTTCCGACAGAGGGCTGGATGTAAAACAGCATATAATTATTTTCTTATTATATTACCCTCTATAAATAAAACAAACCCTCGTTTATTTGTTCGTTCATTATCTCTCTCTCTCTCTCTCTCTCTCTCTCTCTCTCTCTCTCTCTCTCTCTCTCTCTCTCTCTCTCTCTCTCTCTCTCTCTCTCTCTCTCTCTCTCTCTCTCTCTCTCTCTCTCTCTCTCTCTCTCTCTCTCTCTCTCTCTCTCTCTCTCTCTCTCTCTCTCTCTCACACACACACACACACACACACACACACACACACTCATTTTATGTATTTGTTATGATTAAGATATATTTGCAGAGGATTGGAAATACAAAGATGGAGTTACAAAAAACGTTGTATAGTTTTTTGTTGTTCTGTATCTTCTGATTGTTTTTTTTTAAACTGCATTGTGATGGACATATCTTTTTTTTTAATCTTGTTTTATATTGTTTTCGTCGAAAGATGAAATACTGTAGCTTGATTTAAATGAAGGGGCTTCCAATGATACATATCGCATTGTTCATGTTTGCCTAAACAGCATACTGAGGTGCATTCCGTTTTTTGAGAATAATATAATAATTCTATTTTTGGATGAGCTGCTGATAAAATGTTTACACTCGTATATTTTGGATTTGTACCTTTTTTTAAAAATCTTGCAGCATGAATACATATCAATATGTTGTCCTTTGATTTTTATGCCAATTCACAACTGTTCCATTAAAACCTTTACCGGACTTCTGGGGTCGCCCACGACCCCTTGACACACAAAACATGTTATATCTCTAAAACTATTTAAGCAATCTTCATGAAATTTCATGACTTTGTCAAAAACGTAAATGGCTTTAAGTGTGTTAAATGTCATTAATGTGTATAAAATATAAATGACGTAATATGACGCGTAATTTTGATATACCTGTCCGGATGACGGGGGTCTCCCACGACCCCTACTTTAAAGAGCACTGCAGTGCATTGAGTAGGGGTCGTGGGAGACCCCTGCCATCCGGACAGGGATAAACACATGGTGCCTCTTTGACAAGTAGGGGTCGTGGGAGACCCCCGCCATCCGGACACGGATAAACACATGGTGCCTCTTTGACAAGTAGGGGTCGTGGGAGACCCCCGCCATCCGGACAGGGATAAACACCTCGGAATTTGCTCTTTGCTGAGTAGGGGGTCGTGGAAGACCCCCGCCATCGTGTCCGTGTAGTCAAAAGCATGATCCGGTAAAGGTTAAAGAGGGGGGGGGAATGTTTACAATCCCAATAAGGTTGTATGCGTTCTTCCGCTGGTCTGTCCATCATTAATTTTGTTTCTCTGTTCTTTCTTTCTGTCTTTCTCTCTTTCTGTTTGTCTGTCTGTCTGTCTGGGTTGATGGTTGTTGTGTGAGAGCACCTCTACATTTAAATCACCTCATTTTAAACGATTTTAAAATGATCGTAAAGAATTAGATCATGCAGAATATCGAAAAGACGAAGTCGGTTTTGGTTTTTTTTGTATTTCGAATTTTCCATTTCAATTACTTTCAAGATTTTGAAGGAAATGTTGGTGGCTGTTCTGGAATCATGAGTTCCTTGTAGCGTGTAAGATATGGCCATTTTAGAGTGGGGGAAAAATCCACACCAAAACAAATTTAATTTTTATAATGGGAAAATTATGTTATGCCGTCGAAACGCGCACACGAGATTAGCCAATAATTATATTTTACTTGTTCTATACAGAACGCGTTAAGAATTTAATTTGTGTGCATGCTTTGCTATTATATGTTCTTGGAACCATAGACAACTGTATAATATATCTTTGCCGTGTTCGTAATGAAATCGAAAGATCTATAGTATGTGTTTAAATTTTGTAAGAGACGAGATATTTATAGGTCTTGAGAGACGATGCAGTAGGTATGATGAATAATGATCATTATTTGACATGCATGGTAAATGTGTCATTGAATTTCTGTAATTGTACTCTCTCTCTCTCTCTCTCTCTCTCTCTAGTTTGTAAATATGTTTATAAAGCGTATCTAGTCCGAAAAAATGCTTTGCAAGGTCCTTAATATTTTGTTTTGATTACATGTTTTCCATATGTGAACTCTATTTGTATGGGCCTGTGGCCTAACAAATTACATATTTCAGACTTCTCTCTTAATTTCTCTCTCCAATTTTACTGTTGTAAAATAAAGGTTCATCTCTCTCTCTCTCTCTCTCTCTCTCTCTCTCTCTCTCTCTCTCTCTCTCTCTCTCTCTCTCTCTCTCAGACACGTTCGTCTGTTCCAATTTGTATTGTGGCCCAAGGCCAATGTGAAAATGAAACTATTTCAGTGTTCAGTGTCTTTCTCTCTGTCTGTCTGTCTCCCTCTGTCTGTCTGTCTCTCATTCTAATTCTGATCTCGCATCTATTTATTGCGTTTTGTTCATGATATATTTTCGTATTAATACCTGAATTAAGAAGCATTGTAGCCTAAAAAAAAAAAGCTTTCAAACTGTCAACTCGTTCTTGGAACGACTACGCAAATAATCGTGATAATTATTATGCTTTTTGACAATGAGTAAAGCTTTACTCACAATGATGCTTATTACATTATCATAGACTGACGTGCAATTTATTCATGAGTTGTTTGGTTCGATTATGTGTAAGTTACGTATAAGGAGTTGTTGTTTGTTTAGCTGAAAACAACAACAAAAATAACAACTTGATCGCTCATGTTCATCATGTGGGTCTACTATGTATGCTAGTCTGTCGTTTCCGACAATGACTGCCAGATAGCAGATACTATTCTGGTGGGCTGGGCGAGAATTTGTTTATATTGGAGATGCCTTGTCCAGGGTACATCCCCACTCTCTCGGCCTAAAGAGATTTGAGGACACAGCTTGCATTGCGGAAGGTCCCCAAAGGCCAACCCATCCCTTTGGCTGCAGCACCAGAGCCGGTGCAAAGGTCCCCCCCTCGTTCGAGAGTCATAGCTTTCCACAAGAGACCAAACTGTACCATGATTTTCCATTGCTGTTGAAAAACCATCTATTGTACAGCTCTCATGTTACTGTTGGCCCCAGCTACAGGCTATTGTCAACCAATGGTAACAGCCATTTGAGTAAAGGGCAAAGGGTCTACTATATATATACAAAGAAGAAAGTTAAGCACCCCACCACTTTTTCGCTGTAGATGAGATGAAATCGAGATTTATTGCAAATAATCAATAAAGAATGAAACAACATTGATTGGTAAATGAAAGTTTGACGGACTATAAGAAAACGCATAATTTAATGTATGGTTTTACAAATGCATTCTGATATTCTGAAACAAAAAGGGTTGTCATTTTCAATTTTTAAAACATGTTTAAGTATCAATTTCATATGGCTATATCAAAAGTTAATGATTGTGGGAAAACGTCATGAGGAGTGTCCAAAACTCATTTGGCAAATCAAAGTTCAGTAGCGTGTGTTTCCTCCCTGTGCCTGGATGACTGCTTCAACTTCAACTTCAACCCTGCTTATAACGGAATAATGGTAGCCTTGTAATAGCTAAGGGGTGCTTGACTTTTTTCTTTGTGTATATGTTACGCCCAATCCATGAAATTGCCTATTTCATGAAATGGGCAAAATGCTTTGCCCAATTTATGAAATGGACAATGTATATCACATTTTTTAATCCCCATTCACACAGGTACTGATTAAGATTGATTCAATGGAATTACACTTTTCTACATTGTATTTGCACCCCTATCCTGCCCCCCAACTCGACCAGATGCTAAGCTGGGGCATGCCTGAGCCACATGTTGAATCAAACGTTTTATCAAATAAAGTCTGAATAAAATAATTTTAACTCATCTACAGATGATATTTCTCATTCGTTTGAACCAATTCTTGATCTACATGTGCTAATGAACGAAAAGTATTTTTCAATCATATTGCTTTTCTCAATTGCAAGTTATAAATTGGCTATTTCACGAACTGGGCAAACAATTTTGCCCATTTCATGAAATGGGCAATTTCATGGATTGGGCGTAACATATATAAAAAATAAAATAAAGGCGCAAGCATATAAAGCGAAACGTACGGTAAAAGCTAATCTAACAGACTTTGCAACAAGTGTCCTCCGGTCTGAAACAGACACATATGGGACATTAGTAGATGTAAAGATGGTGGGAACGATACTGGAGGCAATGCCCGGAGTCAACGCAACACCAGTAAAGTCCCGATTTTGTTTTAGCAATACAGATAGTTTTGCTGTTTTTAGTTCGAACAACAGCTGATTTGCAACAAGCCAGCATTGGCCCTCTTTTATACTCGAACGGCTTTTATTATTGGTTGATGACATTAGCACCTAAAGTTAGGGCCAAAAGTACAGTGGAAACTGTACAATAAATTAACACTTTCGCCGCCAGCCATTTTTCTGCCACAAAAATACCATTAAGCTTAACTGGATATGGAGAAAACAAATTCTGCAATATTGTGAACTCCTCTGTGACATGTATAACATTAGGCCTATCCTTACCTCCCAAAATGAAGAAAACAAGGTCTTTGGATGCTGTTTAGTGACGTGGGTGTTAAACCATTGTGGTGCTAAAATGTGACATTGGCGGTGAAAGGGTTCATGATCTTGTTCAGTAACGGAAAATGAAGCTAGTTTGTGTGTGAAACACTATGACCCTCAACCCGGGGGTTGGGGGTGGGGTGCATTTTGCTTTGGCTCCTAAGTGCTGCAGCCAATGAGATGAGTTGGCCTTTGGGGACTTACCCCCCCCCCCCCCCCACTCCCCACCCCCAATGTCACAACTGTCCTCAAGTCCTCTTGGTTAAGAGAAGTGTGGATGTACCCCGGGCAAGGCTTCTCCGCTGCTATGAAAAGAGTTCCAGTTCCAGGCCTCCCGGATAGCTCTCACCGCCTATGCTATATGGAAGTCAATGGATTGAAGTCAATGGACTGACAAACGCCACCCACACGCACACGCACACACACACACACACACACACGCGCGCGCGCACTGATTTTTATGTTTTAGACAATTGTCTTCAGATAGATTTTTTTGGTGATGGGTTGTTGTGAGATTAATACGTTTACTTTGTTATAAAAAAAAGAAAAAGAAACAAAGTGTGGTTTTAATACAAGACAGCAGGTTTTCTGCTTGCATTTTATTTGACTTTATAATACGGTATGAGCTTCTGTTCTGTTACATTTCAGATTTTTCTGGATGCAACTGGAACTCTCGCAATCTATTTAAAAAGGGGCGCCTGACGGATGAGTTTTTTGCAAGAACCACGTCGAGATCAAAATGGCTTCTCTCTCTCTCTCTCTCCCCGGCAACTCCGCCAAGGAGGAATCGCCGTTTTGACGGTTTAATTTCTAGGAAACCAGAGCAAAGGGAGTGTTCCGATCCTCGAAAAGGCTGTCTTTCTGGTGATCTCGACGCGTTTCTGGCAAAACCTCAACCGTCAGTGTGCTCCTTTAATCATTTTATGAAGTTTTTTTTATAGTTTTTTTCCCATGCTGCCGCAAATTATTCATCGTTGTAATTATACATCCTTTGTATGGGTTTACTTTTTTGCTTCGACTGTAAGACGTTGTTTCTGTAATTTGCAATTTTGTGAAAAACTCGTTTATTTTCTGTTTGCTTATCTAAGAAATATCGGACAGCCGGCCTGTTTGAAATGTAACGCGCTTTATTTTTCGATTTGTTGTGTATTTTTGGGTTGTTTTGATTGAGCGGGTATTATTATTATTATTATTATTATTATTATTATTATTATCAAATGTTTTTTTCTTGCATATTGCAATGATATGTTCATAATTATTTTGGGGGACATACATTTTGGAAACGATATTAATTAAAGAAGCTGCAACAGGGACATGTTAACATTAACAGCATATGAGTCACACACACACACTCCATATTTACGCGCACTGAATCACGAGAAGTGGATAGACGTTAAATGAAACACACACACACAGACGTGTACGCATACACACAGACGTGCACGCATACACACACACACGTATACGCACTTAGGCTTATGCACATACTGCCACGCGCACTGAATCAACCCCCCCACACACACGCACACGAGAAGTGGATAGACGTTAAATGAAACACACACACACACACACACACACACAGACGTGTACGCATACACACATACGTGCACGCATACACACACACACACGTATACGCACTTAGGCCTATGCACATACAGCCACGCGCACTGAATCAACCCCCCCACACACACGCACACGAGAAATGAATAGACGTTAAATGAAACACACACACACACACAGACGTGCACGCATACACACAGACGTGCACGCACACACACACACACGTATGCGCACTTAGGCCTATGCACATACAGCCATTTGTTTTTAACTGCCCGCTCATGCAAAGATATAATTTTCCCCCATGAATGTATATATCCCCTTCGTTTGATAACTATCTCTCTCTCTCTCTCTCTGTGTCTATTATTATTATTATCTCCCCTCTCCCTCTTTCTCTGTCATGTTAATATATTTACACATTTTTTTAAATTTTAAATTCGTGCACATATCTGTTTATAAACCTTAGTGTGGAGCTAGTCATTTTTTTTTCTGCATCTCAGAATTTTTTTGGTTATGAAATAAAATAATTATTCTTGCATTGCTACTGTACGTACAACAATGACAGGTGAGGAAAAGAATAAAGAGAAGAAAAACACGTTGTGGTGTTTTTGTGTGTGTTTTTTCTCTCTCGCTCTCTCTCTTGGTTATGTATATGTATATGTAAATAATTTTCTTGTTTTTGTATTGTTTTGTTATTTTCTTGCTTTTCTTTCTCAATTTTATTTGTTTGTTGCTTTCTTGTTCGGCCTCAGGGCTGAGTGGAAAAAACCCTGTAACTAATTAGCTTATATCATTACACTGAATAAATAACTCTCTCACACACACATTAACGCACGCACACACACACACATACACAGACATCCATAGCACACACACACACACACACACACACACACACACACACACACACACACACACACACACACACACACACACACACACACACACACACACACACACACACACACACACACACACACACACACACACACACACACATACACACAATATTCGAGCACATCAGATTGGTTTAATGGATTTCAATCAAATGAAAACACATAAAAACATATCAATCACATTGTGCGCAAAAAACACGTAAAAAGCGTTTTTGATAAAGTAATGGTTCTGGGGATAATACAAACACACAAAAGTGCAATATTGCTAGTTCTGATTAAGATTGTTGTGATCCAAGTATATTTTTGGGATTACAGTGTGCTTAAGATGAATTTTTTTTAGCAAAGAACAAGATCTGAGTGAATAAAAAGTTTCACACACGTGCATAAGCTCACGTGCGTGTGAACGGACGCACACACACACACGCGCACACATATACACACACGCATTCACACACTCACACACACACACATCCTAGTGATCCCACGTCCGTATGTGTGAACATTTCCTGGGCACAAGATAATAATTCATAGTTATTTTTTGATCAGATTAAAATAATACTTTTGATGCATATTAAAGTCATAAAGCAGTCTAACTGTAATTCAATTCACAGTATTTACAGTCACATCTCTTCATGAATATATGTAAAAACACACACACACACATATAGACATGTACACACCCGTACACACACACACACACACACACACACGTACACACACACGCGTACACACACACGCGTACACACACACACACACACGCGCGCGCGCGTACACACACACACACACACACACGCACGCACACACACACACACACACCCCACACACACACACACAGCAACTAACAAGTATTTTCTAAAAAGGAACTGATACCAACAAAAATGTCGCAAGTCCAAGAATCGTTTTAACATCCCGAGTACTTAAAAGTGGTTACAAGTCAATCCCAGACTTAAATGAATTCTGATCGCTTCTCGGCCTTTTGGCTAAGACAGTGATTCAGGAACATAACTTTTTGTTTATACCCTGGTTGGTTTGTTCAGCCCGTCGTACATGGCGAAAGCTGATACGCGACGTTAAACTGAACTTCCATCCAATCCCAGACAGCAAGAAAGATGATTCACTAATACTAATATCCTCTTCTTCTTCTTCTGCATTCCCGAGCCATTTGTCTTTGATGTAGGTTACTTCATGCCGTAGTTTTATCTTATTCTCCCGGGATAGGACGTCACCCCCCACCCCACCCGTTCTTCTTCTTCAGCGTTCCCGGGCCACATCGCCATAATGGGTAAGGTACGTATGTGTCCGGCTTTCAGTTTTCACTGGTCTCCCCCCCCGCTGCGTACAGCCGACACATTCCGATTTCGGAGGAGCTCAAAGGAGAAACATTATTTGGTTGATTGTTTTTGAAAAAAGGCAGGTGAATGGGCCAATAAGTCAGAAAGATAGTAGATGGTAGAAAAGGCAGAGTCAAAGAGAGTGGCAGATTAGAGGAAGTTACAAGCACAGAACTTCCATAAGGTGGGGAGCTATTTTTACAAAAGACCCCCCCCCCCGGGTATCCCCACGGGGAGAGACTCGTGGAGGGGGCGGGGTCGTCCAGCTTCCCGTATGGAGGCACGAGGCATCCACCCATTCCCCCCCCCCCCCCCCCCCCCCCCCCCGTGTGGATACTGGGGGGGGGGGGGGGGTCTTTTGCATAGATAGTTCACCCTCCTTCTGGAAGTTCTGTGCTTGTAACTTCCTCTCGTCTTTCACTCTCTTTGACTCTGCCTTTTCCTTTTTGCTTACTGTCATCTACTATCTTTCTGCCTTGCCGGTCCATTTACCTGCCTTTTTTTTAAAATAAAAGAAACGCTTTCAAAGACATTTCCTCCTAGCCGAAGTCGGACATGCTGGGCCTAACTGTTTCTCAGTTAAGCGCATAACGGCAGCATGACGCGCGTCTGCGCTCATAATGGACAGGAAACTGAGCGATTGAAGAAGAAGGAGGAGGCGCGAGGGGGTGGGTGGGGGTCTGGGAAGTGACACCCCCCCCCCCCCCCCCCCCCGCAACCGTGCCTTTGGGAACCCTCCTCCCCCGCTTAACGCTGCGGAAAGAAGAAAAAAACTAGAGCGTTAAGACGCTAGATCACCAGCCGCGCGGCAGTATTTTCGGCTGCAGTGTTTCGCCTCGCGGCTAGCTGGTAACGAACCTGACCTTGACCTTTAACCAATTACCTTCATTTTCACGCGAACTTGGCCTAGATATCTTTAGTACCTACCCGCATGCAAACTTTGAGCGAAATAGGTTCCTCCGTTTAACGTTATCGTGCCAGGTTCTCGGCTGTATTTTCGGCTCCAGTGACCTTGACCTTTGACTTATGACCTTCATTTTCCAACCTGGCCAAGATATCTCTAGAAGATATCCGCATGCAAAACTTGAGCGCCCTAGGTCCCTCCGTTCAAACGTTATCGTGCTAACATTGTCAGATACATAGTCAGATAGATAGGCTTAGTCAGGAACCAACAGAATTCGTTGAAAACATTACCAGCTTCGTTCATCCTTCGCTCGCGGCGGATACATAGTTAGATAGTCGGATAGATAGTTTTCAGGATCGAACAGAGTTCATTGAAAACATCACTAGCTTCACTCGCTCTTCGCGTGGCGGCTTCTAAATATGAATGATTATTTCTTCCCTTTCTTCTCCTCCTCCTCCTCCTTCCCACCACGTTCAGCCAGCAGGTCGATCACGGCGTCGTACAGCTCCAACTCGCCTTGGTACCCGTTGTCGGGTAAGGCTTCCAGGGTGTTGAGGTACTGCTCCGGCAGCCGGTTCTGGCGGGCCCCGCGGACGATCACGTCCTTGTAGTGGGGGGAAGGGAGGTTCAACTCCGCCCACTGGCCCGGAAGGCGGAGCTGGTAGGTCCGGCACCGGTAGGGTTTCTCTCCGGGCGATCGCGCGGGGTCTCTCACCACGTCCACCTCCATCGGAGTGTAGATGCCTTCTTGGCTGGTGGTTGTGCGAACGAGGGAAAAGAGGGAGAAGAGAATGAATGAGTGAACAACTAACAATCACACACACACGCACGCGCGCTCGCGCACACGCATACATATGCACACACGCACGCACATACACATATACGCGTGCACGCGCGTGCGCCCGCACGCACATGTTCAAACACACACACACACACACACATACATAGCATAAAAAACAACAAACCATGGCATGAACAATTCCAGAGTTAATAGAGATGTGCCGGATGGTACTGTTATTCTCCTCGAGTAAAAGTCAGAAGGTAGTATCACTGTCAGCCCTTCTTTTTTATCCCTTGTCACATTACCCTCTGTCTTTCCCCGGGACAAGAATCGTCGTATCTTCTGGCAGTACACAGAGGCGCCTCTGTGAAATTCGGGTTGCTCCCACCTGGAGAGCGCGTCGCAGCCAGAGGCGCACCACCCAATTTTATTTTTAAAAAATTGCATGCAATTTTTGTGTGACTGATGAGGAAGGAAAGGGGGGGGGGGGGGGGGGGGGTGTTCATTTTGACCAAATGACAACTTCTTTGTTGCCACTGGGTTTAATTTAATAACCTTTTCAACGCTAGCCATTCCTCAGCCAAAATGTACCATTAAACTTACCCAGGTAGAGACAAGGTTTCCGTCTGCAATATTGGGGATTCCTCTGCGACATGCATAAAATAGGGCCTATCCTTACCTCCCAACACTAAGAACATATTAAGGCCATTGGTCAGCAGACCCTCATTAATTCAATGCCTTCTAGTGACATGGGTGTTAAATCTGGTGCCAAGAGGCGACAATGTAGACGAAAGGGGCTTAACGTGTGCTAAGTGCATGGGCACACGGGACCTCGGTTTCATCGTCTCATCCCAGAAAGACTCCACGTTCCAGACCGTAAGGCCTAGTGCAAAGTGAGAGCAAAAAATCCCCTGTACCCAGGTAAAGGTTCGAACTCGGGTTTGCTTGACACAAGGCGAACGCGTTACCTCTGTGCCACTCTACACCTCTCCATTGGAGTGACAACACTTCGAAATCAAGTAAGCCTAAAAACAGGACAACAGCGATGCTCCCATGACGCATTCTATAGCTGACTAACGACAAGTTTGGCCAAATGCATCGAAGGAAGAGCTGAACTTCTTCTTCTTCTTCTTCGATCACTCAGACAGTTTCCTGTCAATTATGAGCGCAGATGCGTCATGCTGCCCTTATGCGCCTAACTAAGAAACAGTTAGGCCCAGCAAGTCCGACTTCGGCTGGAAGGAGGAAATGTTTTTGAACATGCTTCGTGAAAAAAGGCAGGAGAATGGACCAGGTAAGGCAGAAAGATAATAGATGACAGTAAGCGAAGGGAAAAAGGCAGAGTTAAAGAGAGTGACAGATTAGAGGAAGTTACAAGCACAGAACTTCCAGAAGGTGGGGGAACTATTGATACAAAAGACCCCCGGTATCCCCACGGGGGGGAGAGAGAGAGAGAGAGAGAGAGAGCTGAACTAAGATCTGCAGGCTCCCGAAGCATTTTTGTTTCATTTTTGTTTTGTTTCTCCTCTCTGTTTCATTCTTTCTTCTCCTTTGGTCACACCCCTAAGGCTAAGTGCGTACATTTACTTCTGTAAATAGAAATTGTTCGTCACCACAGAAGAAGAAGAAGAAGAAGAAGAAGAAGAAGAAGAAGAGAAGAAGAAGAAGAAGAAGAAGAAAGAAGAATAATCTACGTGACGTTGGGCCATGCACTGCGTAAAAGAAGGAAGAGACGAAGAAGAAGAAGAAGAAGAAGAAGAAGAAGAAGAAGAAGAAGGAAGAATCAGGAAGAAGAAGAAGAAGAAGAAGAAGAAGAAGAAGAAGAAGAAGAAGAAGAAGAAGAAGAAGAAGAATCTACGTGACGTTGGGCACTGCACTGACGAAGAAGAAGAAGAAGAAGAAGAAGAAGAAGAAGAAGAAGAAAAAAAAGAAGAAGAAGAAAGAAAATGAATAAGAATCTACGAAGAAGAAGAAGAAGAAGAAGAAGAAGAAGTCTACGTGACGTTGGGCACTGCACTGACTAAGAAGAAGAAAGAAGAGAAGAGAAGAAGAAGAAGAAGCAGAAGAAGAGTCTACGTTGGGCACTGCACTGACGAAGAAGAAGAAGAAGAAGAAGAAAAGAAGAAGAATCTACGTGAGAGAAGAAGAAAAATCTACGTTGGTCACTGCACTGATGAATGGGAGTGTTGCGCTACAAACAGAACCTACAATTTCCAAGTGCAGTCGGTCGTGCAAAATTAAAGACCCACCAGATCACGTGTCAAAATCACGGGTTTCACGTGTTCTCCCTCTTATAGCTGGTAAGGAATCTTGTTTTGACCAGGTTTGACTCCCATACAAATGCCCCCAAATTGAAAACGAAACATCATTTTAAAGAGCAGCCTCAATTTCAAGTTGGGGGCATTTGTATATGGGTCACAGTTACCCAGAAAAAACCCCAAGGGACTTAATCGTGGTGGGTCAGTGTATCTTTGAGGACACACCAGGAAAGTTGCTAGGCACGCATGGATGGTAGTAGTAGTAGTGGTAACAACGGGTGGTTCTTTCGATGCGTGGCAATAGCGCTACGCACCCAAAGGGATATGGCATTCCAAACGTCAAACAATTATTTGCACGAATTTTAGTGGTAAAATGAGGCACTTTCCTCATTCTGTGCACACAATTCATTCTGTGGTGCACACAATTCATTCTGTGGTGCACACAATTCATTCTGTGGTGCACACAATTCATTCTGTGGCACACACAATTCATTCTGTAGGACAGAATTAATTCTGTAGGACAGAATTCATTCTGTGGCACACACAATTTATTCTGTAGTACAGAATTCATTCTGTAGGACAGAATTCATTCTATAAGACACACATTTCATTATGTGCACCACATTTATTGTGTTAGATACACATTTCATTTTGTGCGCAGAATGAATTCTGTGTCCCACAGAATAAATTTTGTGCACAGAATGAATTCTGTCCTACAGAATAAATTCTGTACTAACAGAATTCATTCTGTCGGAAACACAATTCATTCTATGGAGAACGAGGCTCATTCGCATACAAAGTGACGTCACGGGTGTTAGACATTGACCTCCCAAGGTACCTACAATCAACGTCATATGCAAATGAGCCTCGTTCTCCATAGAATGAATTGTGTTTCTGACAGAAATCATTCTACAGGACAGAATTTATTCTGTAGGACAGAATTCATTCTGTACGACAGAATTCATTCTGTGGGATACAGAATTCATTCTGTGCACAAAATTTATTCTGTGGGACACAGAATTCATTCTGCGCACAAAATGAAATGTGTATCCCACAGAATAAATTTTGTGCACAGAATTAATTCTGTCCTACAGAATGAATTTTGTGTGCCACAGAATGAATTCTGTCCTACAGAATGAATTGTGTGTGCCACAGAATGAATTCTGTGCAAACAATGAATTGTGTGCACCACAGAATTTGTGTGCCACAGAATGAATTGTGTGCACCACAGAATGAATTGTGTGCACCACAGAATGAATTGTGTGCACAGAATGAGGAAAGTGCCTCATTTACCACTAAAAGTCGTGCAAATAATTGTTTGACGGTTGGAATGCCATAAAGGGAATGCGTGCGTGCCTAGCAATGTTCCTGGCGTGTCTTTAATTTTGTTACAGCCGACTGCACTTAGAAATTGTAGGCTTTACGTATCGAGACCCTTCCGCCTTACCTCTCCAGTGCTCTTCACACCTACACCCCTTCTCGCTCACTCAGGTCCTCAAACACAAAACTTCTGAAAGTTCCAAAAACAAATCTAAAATCATTAATTTTGGTGACCGCAGTTTCAGTTTCAGTGCCCCTGCTGTTTGGAATTCCCTCCCAGCCGATCTCCGTCATGAACCAACTATCTCTATACTCATGTAGACCGTAACACACGAAGCGAATAAAATGTCCCACGGATACAAAAATAAGATATTTGTGACAGACTATGTGAAAACCCGGCTAAAGTCGCTGAGAGACATTCTTAGCAATGCTCAAAAACAGGTAGCTTAGCTATACTTGATTCTGTGTATTTTGTCAACTTTAAAACATTATAGAAAAAAGACTATGCCAGATAGATCAATTCTGTTTTTTGCTTTTCAGTCTGTAGAATTTAAAGTTTCAGATTATATAAAAACGTCAAAAGTGGTAATTTCCGACTTTAGCCTGGTTTTCCTATACTCTGTCACAATTATTTTTATCAGATTCGTTTACGGGAAACTACAAAGCCT
>CM065697.1:14603308-14608308 GCA_017654935.2 Phymorhynchus buccinoides | reverse complement strand
TCTCTCTCTCTCTCTCTCCCTCTCTCTCTCCCTCTCTCTCTCGTTCTTTCACTAACTTACTCGTCGAGGCTGGGTAGATCCTGAGCATCCAATTTCCATACAACCCCCCACACGTTTCCCCCTTCTCTATCTCGTATATTGGCCACGCCCCCCTTCCATCGCGCTGATTGCCCTACGAACACTAGTTCATAGCCCTGAAACACAAAACAACAATAAGATTAATAATAATAATAATAATGGGAATTAATTTATATAGCGCTCTTTTTCACACGAGCTCGGTGCGCTTTACATTGATAACAAGAACATTGAAGGCAAGCAAATAATGAATTATTAGAAAGTCAAATAAACACGATGATTGCACGCAACGTTCTCTCTCTCTCTCTCTCTCTCTCTCTCTCTCTCTCTCTCTCTCTCTCTCTCTCTGGGTAAACTTTCTTTAAAGAAGCAACAGCCTAGAAATATTATTACTGTAGATAACTGGTTCCAACACTTTAAGGCTTTATTAGATAAGGAGATAACAGATGACCCTAACGTAATTTTAACAGATAGTGACGACGAGTTTATGAATCGTCCGTTCTCTCAAGAAGAAGTTTTGTTTGCACTAAGAAAAATAAAAAATAAAAAAGCAGCAGGTCCTGATGGGATAATTGGGGAAATGTTTAAAACTCATTGTGAAAAGACTGTTGATTTTTTTGTCAAATTTTTTAATGCCGTATTTAACGAGGGAATGTTTCCAGAACGTTGGTGTGAGTCAATAATCGTCCCACTTTTTAAGAAAGGTGATGTTAATAACACTAATAACTATAGAGGAGTGTCTTTGTCTGATATAAGCGGTAAGTTATTTGGTACAATAATTAATAATAGACTTAAGGAATATGTAGAAAATAATAACATTACTGGTGACCATCAAGCCGGCTTTAAAAGTGGATATTCAACAGTTGACCACATGTTCACTCTTTTGGCTCTCGTACAAAAGCAATTCTCGTTTAATCGTAAATTATACATAGCATTCATTGATTTTGAAAAGGCGTTCGATTCTATTAACAGACATTTATTATGGCCTATAATGATAAAAAAATGGCATTGCAGGTAAGCTTCTCAAATGTGTAAAATCTATGTATAATGTTGTTAAAACAAGGATTAGATGCAATGGAAATTTCACTAATTATATTAATTGTACACGAGGCGTAAAACAAGGAGATGCATGCAGTCCTATTTTATTTTCCCTCTTCATAAACGAGTTAGCTGCAGAGATAATTAGTAAGGGTAGGCATGGTGCTACATTCACTGGTGAATATTTTGAGCTGTTTATTTTATTACTCGCTGATGATATAGCACTGATTTCAGAAACTGTTGTGGGTTTGCAGAACCAACTGAATAATTTAGGAAACACTGCTAGAAAATTACAGTTAACAGTTAATTTAGGGAAAAGTAATATAATTGTTTTCAGGAAGGGGGGATATTTATCAGCAAGGGAAAAATGGCTGTATGATGGTAAACCAATGGCTGTTTTGAATATGTATAAGTACCTTGGGATTTTCTTCTCTACTCGTTTGAGTTTTGCAGCTGCTTGTAGGGATTTATGTAGTAAAGCTAAGAACAGACTGATCAATATTATGAAAAAACTGCGTGTGTTGAATAACAATTCATTAGATCTTTTTGTTAAGATTTTTGATAGTCATATCCAGCCTATTATTTTATATGGATCAGAGCTTTGGGACTTGATGCAAGAGCTGTCATGTACTGTGAGTCTGCCCATCTTTTTGCTCTTAAGAAATTTATGTGTGTTGATATGAAAACACCAAACGACCTAGTTTATGGAGAGACTAATAGGTATCCTATATTTATAAATTCTAGAATTAAATGTATTCGCTTTTGGCTTAAACTTTTGAGAATGAATACTGATCGCTTACCACGGAAATCTTATAATATGTTATGCAAATTAGATCAAAGAGGAAAAACTAACTGGGCGTCAAGGGTTCGATTATTTCTTTTCGAGTTTGGGTTCGGATATGCGTGGGAATATCAAGGGGTGGGTGATGAAAAGATGTTTATAAACATTCTCCGTCAAAGGCTGATAGATTCAAGATGGCAGGACTGGCACAGTCATATGCAATCCAGTGAGAGGTTTAGGATGTACAGGAATTTTTGCACAACACATATAGTTAAAAGTTATTTGTCTGTTAATATGGATAAGAATCTACGTTGTGTTCATACAAAATTCAGATTTGGGGTGTCCGTCATCAATGTACACGCTTATCGTTATAAAAATGTGACGAATGCAGAATTGTTATATCCTTTTTGTAGGGAATCAGCAGAAGATGAAATCCACTTGCTCTTGACGTGCCCTGTATTGTATAATCTTCGTAGAAAATTCATTGCAAGGAAATTTTATACTAATCCATGTTTGTTTAGATTCTCTTTGTTAATGGCATCAGAAAATGAAAAGACTGTACGTGGTGTGGCTCTGTTTCTTTATCAAGCTTTTCAGTTGCGAGAAGCGATTTTGTCATGAATAATTTGATTGCTAAACTGGTTACGTTTGTACTTTGTATTCAGTGGTTATTGCTTATTATGTGTACAATGCTAGTGTCCTTTGTTCATATGGGGCTTTGGCCTTTTTGTGAATAAAAAATTCAATTCAATTCAATTCAATTCTCTCTCTCTCTCTCTCTCTCTCTCTCTCTCTCTCACACACACACACACACACACACACACACACACACACACACACACACACACGCATGCTTAGAACCAAGGACAGAATGGAAGACTAGGCCCAGCCTAAATTCTTATCCTTGTAAAAAAATAAAGTGTCTTAACTCTCTCTCTCTCTAATCTTATATTAGCTCGTTTACTGTATTTAGTATATTCTTATGTTTCTTTATTTGCTACTTTCCTTTGCTTGTTTTTTTCTTATTTATTGCGCTTTGTTGTTGTTGTTTTCTTGATAATATTGCTTTAACCTAAAACCTTAATGATGTAAATCAATGCTGCAACCTCATGTCATTAGGGCTGCACAGCTGTTGACATTAAAAGTCGTTGCCATTGCCATTCTCTCTCTCTCTCTCTCTCTCTCTCCTCTCTCTCTCTCATTCTCTCTGTCTGTCTGTCTGTCTCTCTCTCTCTCTCTCTCTCTCATATTCTCTCTGTCTGTCTGTCTCTCTCTCTCTCTCACATTCTCTCTGTCTCTCTCTCTCTCTTATTCTCTCTCTCTCTCATTCTCTCTGTCTGTCTGTCTGTCTCTCTCTCTCTCTCATATTCTCTCTGTCTGTCTGTCTGTCTCTCTCTCTCTCTCATATTCTCTCTCTCTCTCTCTCTCTCTCTCTCTCTCTCTCTCTCTCTCTCTCTCTCTCTCTCTCTCTCTCTCTCTCTTATTCTCTCTCTAATGACAGACTTTGTGAATTCCAGTTAAAAATACTTTGTCCATTTTGATCTTACATTGGATTGATATTGTTAAGTGATTGTGTTTTCATTTGTTTTGTGAAGTGTGTGAGTGCATGCGTGTGTGTGCATATATATATATATATATATATATATGGAGTAAAATTAGAACTTACGAAGGATTTGTTTGTGGTTTTTTCCTTCAGAGAGAGAGAGATATATATATATATATATATATAGCATGAAAGAAAAATCTCAGTGAATAGCCAGCTCCGTACCCCTACTCTGAAGGACTGAAAAGTTAGTGCATTTGAAATGCAGAATAGTTTGCTTTGATAAAGCTTTTCTGTGTCCAATGTCTTTATTTGTGAACCTCAGAAACAAAACCAGTTAATGTTAACTTTGAGTAATGTTCGTGTTCAAAAAATAAAAATAAATTTTTTTTAAATTTAACAATTAAAAAGTTATATAAATTGTGCAAACTGATGAGATCTTCTCAAGATCGAAACAGCTGTCTTTGCATAAGGCACTGTCCCTCCCCCATTGGGAGAAAAAGTAAATCAGCACAATTTATATAACTTTTTAACGTTCACACTAAAAAAACACAACAGGCAAAATAAAAGTTTTCCCAAATTTTCGAGGTTTTACTCCTCTTTGTCAAGGACAATGATAAAATGACACAGGTAAAAATCGCATTGCATACAGCAGAAAACATTGGTGATTAAAATTCATTCTTAAAACAAATTAAATAAAATCCCGTGAATGTTGAACATACAGGTAAAAATGAAGCTCATGCGAGAAAGAGATGAAAAGTGAACGAGTTAAGGTAGGTGAGATGTGTGTGTGTGTGGGGGGAGGGGGGGGGGTTGCGTGTGTGTGTGTGTGTGTGTGTGTGTGTGTGTGTGTGTGTGTGTGTGTGTGTGTGTGTGTGTGTGTTGTTGTTGTTGTTCTTTAATTTAACGTCTTTTCACTTAGAAGTGATATTAGACATGAAAGTGTGTGTGTGAGTGTGTGCGCGTGGGAATGTGCATGTGTATCTGTGTGTGCTTAAAGTGCATATTTATAAGTAACATTAGGGTATGTATGCTTAGTTAAAACAGTTTAAAAAAAAAAATTAAAACACAAAAACATAATAATATTAATGATAATAAAATAAAATAAAAACTCCAGAATTGAACTATTATAAAATAAAAATGCAAACATTCTATCAACAAAAACCCAACAGCAATCATAGAAACGAGCCAAATGGACTTAACATTAAAGTTTGTACAAAATTCAAAAGAGATACGGCATCCTGGAATATACATTTGGATTCATCTTTTCTGAATTCTGAAAGGGCCGATTCAAAATAAGGGCAATAATATAGAATGTGTGTTGTTGTACAATTATCAATAGCACCGCATACACATTGAAGATTTTTTGTGAATTTAGTTTTAAAAGCATTTAGCTTAAGTCTATAAAGTAGTGAAACAAACTTTTTAAGGCGTCTTGGATGTTTGTTTACATTTCTATTAAGAAATACATAATTTACTAAGGAATCTCTTTTCTGAGACTTCCATGATCGGGAGTTTAAACAACACTTTATGGAAGATTCAGGTTTATGTATTTTGTGAAGC
>CM065697.1:14573308-14578308 GCA_017654935.2 Phymorhynchus buccinoides | reverse complement strand
GTGATGTGGTTTTTTTTATAATCATGGTGTATTCTGTTTGGAAAATGTGAACGAACACTGATATTTTGCCCAAAAAATATAAAGACATTATTACAAAAAAATGTTTTAAAGAAACATTTATGTCATAGGCCCAGTAAACCAAATAAATAGATAATAAACAGGATAAATAAATAAGCAAATAACTAACTAACAAACAAATAAATCAATAAATAGTCACTTACATCTGTGTTGTTAAAAATTCGGGACTTTCTTCGTGTTGCACTGCCTCCGGGCATTGCCTCCAGGATCGTTTCCCACCATCTTTATATCTACTAATGTCCCTTCCATATATGTGTCTGTTCCAGACCGGAGGACGGTAAACAGATTTTCATCAAATAAATAAATAAACAAATAAATAGGGTAACATTCTTTTAACCTTTGGCCTTATTGCATCGTAATAGACGATTTTCGGGAAAATAACTAGGGGAGAGCAATTCGTGAAAATTAGAGTTGCTTACCTCCATTACTTGGTCAAATGCCATAGCAACAATGCAACAATGGCGTCGAAGCTTGAAACCGCAGGATGCGAGTCAGCGACTTGCAAACATTTTTTTAAAAGAAAAATGAGGGGTGGCCAGTGGCCACAAACTGATAAAACTTGCAAAACGTGACGTACAAATATAAATGACATATTTGTTTTAGAATGACGCACGGTGTTCTAAGTGCTGTATGTCTGCTCAAACTCACGAGTCGATATAGGCTACGAGAGCTGATGGTAGAGTGACTTCCCCTGTGTGACCGATTGAATTAGGCAAGATCACTCCCACACACCATGACATTACTCCCCTTCATTATTTCCGAACAATTCCTATTAAAAATGAGCTGGATACTGGTCAGTGGATTTTGAAATACTAAAAAAAATTAAAAAATATGGATGTCTAAGTATTGTCTAGGCCCTACATTTCAACAAAATGCTAATTTTTATTATTATATATATTCGTGTTCATAGTGTACACAATGTTTAATCGACGTAATAGACGTTGTGCTCGTGGGAATTGGCATAATTGTACACGTATATAAAATCTATAATGGTGCATGGGAAAAACCTACATAAGTCGCTCAGAATGTTTTTGAACAAAAGCCAAAAATAGTCAACAACCGAAAATATCCATTTTCTATTTAGGGCAAATTTATGCCTATTTTTTTTATGGCAGCGATTTAATGCTCCCAAAAAATAGATGATTTTGACAAAAAAACAGATGCTTGTGGCAAAAGAAAAGACCATCTAACCCTAAGCTTATCCCTAACCCTAACCCTAACCCTATCCCTAACCACGGAAAACCCCCAAGAAATAGAGCAGGAGGGTGTAAATCTACATACTTGCCGAGAAATCGATGTACAAAGCCATGCACTTATACTATTTTTTTGCTGGAACCATTCCTTTTTTTGGTTGATCAATTTTAAGTCATTTTTTTATGTGTTCTATCAGTATCCGCGACATGAAAGACAATGGTGAATGATTTCTTTGTCTATTTGATTGTTTTGTAAATCAAGTCAATAGAAAGAAAGAGGCAAAACTCTATCTTCTAAGTCCGATTTCTGCAAAATGATCTATCTTGGATGCCAGCTTTATAAATAGTTATCAAATACAAACCCAGACAAGATATGAACTCAATTCTGGTTTACGTGCATTAACAAGGAATCGTTGTCCCGTCACGAAAAAGTACCATCTCAATTTATGCCAAAATTCCATTATGTCTGTTTTCCCCCATGCACTGTCACCCTTTCGCCGCCAGCCATTTTCCAGCCAAGATATACCATTAACCCTTTCACCGCCAAAGTCGCATTTTAGCACCACAGTGATTTGTGACCTATGTCACTAAAAAGGCATCAAATTGGGGTCTGTTATCCAAAGACCCTTTTGTTATAGTTTGGGGAAGTAAGGACAGACCTTATTTTATATCTGTCACAGAAGAATCCACAATACTGCAGATGGATTTTGTTCTCTAATTACCCAGGTAAATTTAATGGAAATGTTTGGCTGAAATATGGCTGGCGGTGAAAGGGTTAAGCTTAACTGGATAGAGAAAAACATGATCTGCAATAATATTGTGAATTTCTCTGTGACATGTATAACATTAGGCCTACCCTTACCTCCCAAAATTAAGAAAATAGCGTCTTCGGATAACAGGCCCTAATTTAGTGACATGGGTGTTAAACCATTGTGGTGCATAAATGCGACATTGGCGGTGAAAGGGTTAAAAATAATTTAACTTATTATCTATATATTATGTGCTCGTGTAGCCTACGTGTGTATGTGCGTGTGTGTATCTTTTTGTTCCAGATTGCGCTGTGACAAATAGAGAAGATTATCGACATAATTATCCCAACACCAGCTGGAAACTGGAGCCGACGATAAATTGTGCAAGTTTTTGAACAAAACAAATCGATACTAAGCAATCAACGTACAGTGAGAAATCCCTTTGAGCAATTAACAGACAGATAAATGTTGTCTTTTTTATAGTTCTTCGCTTGTTCGCTTGGTCAGTCAAGTCTGTCAAAGCAGTCAAATCTGCCAAGTCACTCAAGCGTGCTGATCAGTCAAGTCTGCCATTCAATCTAATCTGCCAGATTTGCAATCTACAAAATCAAACAAATCTGTCAAGTATACCAGTCAGTCTTATCTGCCAAAATCAACTGTGATCCGCCAAGTCAATCGATCCGGGTTTTTTTTAGTTTTTTTTAAAAAAGTCAGCCAAGTCTGCAAAATCGTTCAAGTCAGTCAAGTCTACTGGTGATCCAGAGTTTGTTTGTTGTACTCTGCATAACTGCAGTCAGTCTTCTTGGTCAATGGTGCTGCGCGTGCAACTCGTCACCTGAGAGATAAAGAACTTGACCATACATACATCATCATACCATGGCTCTGTCCTCCAGAAGGGGGGAGCATCTTCTTCAAATGATTGTTGGGCTTCAAGGTAAGCATACACCTTCTCTCTCTTTGTCTATGTCTTGTCTCTGTCTCTCTCTGTTTCTCTGTTCTTTGCATCTTTTTCTCTTTCTGCTTGTCTGTCTCTCTGTGTCTTTCTCTCTCTGTCTCTCTCTGTCTCTCTCTCTCTCTGTCTCTCTCTCTCTCTCTCTCTCTCTCTCTCTCTCTCTCTCTCTCTCTCTCTCTCTCTCTCTCTCTCTCTCTCTCTCTCTCTCTCTCTCTCTCTCTCTCTCTCTCTCTCTCTCTCTCTCTCTCTCTCTCTCTCTCTCTCTCTCTCTCTCTCTCTCTCTCTCTCTCTCTTCTCTCTCTCTCTCTGTCTCTCTCTCTCCGGCCCTCTCTCTCTCTCTCTCTCTCTCTCTCTCTCTGTCTCTCTCTCTCTCTCTCTCTCTGTCTCTCTCTGTCTCACTCTCTCTCTGTCTCTACTGTAGTATACTTTGTCTCTCTCTCTCTCTCTCTCTCTCTCTCTCTATCTCTCTCTCCTCTCTCTCTCTCTCTCTCTCTCTCTCTCTGTTTCTCTGTTCTTTGTTGTATCTATTTCTCTTTCTGTTTGTCTGTCTGTCTCTGCCTCTGCTTGTCTGGCTCTCTCTGTCTCTCTGTCTCTCTGTCTTTGCATAGTTTTCTTTGTCTGCTTGTCTGTCTCTCTCTCTGTGTCTGTCTCTCTCTGTGTCTCTCTCTCTCTCATTCTCTCTGTCTCTCTCTCTCTTTTTCTCTGTTCTTTGTATCTCTTTCTCTTTCTGCTTGTCTGTGTCTCTCTGTCTCTGTTTCTGTCTCTCTCTGTCTCTCTCTCTCTCTCTCTCTCTCTCTCTCTCTCTCTCTCTCTCTCTCTCTCTCTCTCTCTCTCTCTCTCTCTCTCTCTCTCTCTCTCTCTCTCTCTCTCTCTCTCTCTCTCTCTCTCTCTCTCTCTCTTTTTTCTGTCTTTGTATCTATTTCTCTATCTCTCTGTGTCTGTATCTATTTCTCGTTCTGCTTGTCTGTCTGTCTCTCCCTCTCTGTCTGTCTGTCTGTCTCTCTCTCTCTCTCTCTCTCTCTCTCTCTCTCTCTCTCTCTCTCTCTCTCTCTCTCTCTCTCTCTCTCTCTCTCTCTCTCTCTCTCTCTCTCTCGCAAGCGAACGGCACCAAATAGACATTACCTTCTATTTTGATGAAGGGAAACAAAGTCTACAAAGTCTACAAAGCCTACAAAACAAATTAGCCACTAGAATTATCACCCGTCAGCCCACGAAATAGAGAAAAGGGAGCTTACTATCCTCCGACCTGATATGTGTATATTTCTGCATAGTGGGACGATCCTGGAGGTACTGCAATACCATGTCGACTCACGAGAAGGGCTCTTTAGCTCTGTCATTCCGACAGGACTATGTTATATTTGGGGTCTTTCGCCTTGGTAAATTCTTGCATAAGTTTAGTTTAACATTCACCTTGGCCGTTCGGTTGTCCGACTCGCTATCATTCGTTTGGTTTGGCTTAATTAACTGGTTTTTAAACGAATCTTTATTCATTTGAAAACATAGTCAAACAGAAAGACAATTAGAGCAGCAGCAAGCTCGAAGCTTAGGTGAAGACGGGGTAAAAAGCCCATGAAGGGCGGGTAAGAAGCCCATGCCAATTATCTCATGAAATAAAGAAAAGTGCAGTCACATATTGCCCATGAGACGTGTGTTAATGTTTAGCATTCGTCTCATGGGCACAATGTGACTGAAATTGTCTCTATTTCATGAGATAATTGGCATGGGCTTCTTACCCACCCATGGGCTTTTTACCCCGTCTTCACCTAAGCTTCGAGCTTGTTGTTGCTCTAACATTAACACACGTTTCATGGGCAAAATGTGACTGAAATGTTCTTTATTTCATGAGATAATTGGCATGGGCGTCTTACCCGCCCATGGGCTGTTTACCCCGTCTTCCCCTATACCACGCTCCTTTAATTTACATGGCACAATTGATTGAACCGATGGCGACTGCAGCTTAATTGCCTGAATGTCTAAGACTCTTTCCATGATTATTTGATCGTCTAATATTTCGTTTGATCAATAATA
>CM065697.1:14565808-14568308 GCA_017654935.2 Phymorhynchus buccinoides | reverse complement strand
GAGAGAGAGAGAGAGAGAGAGAGAGAGAGAGAGAGAGAGAGAGAGAGAGAGAGAGAGAGAGAGAGAGAGAGAGAGAGAGAGAGAGAGAGAGAGAGAGAGAGATAGAGAGAGAGAGAGAGAGAGAGAGAGAGAGAGAGAGAGAGAGAGAGAGAGCGAGAGAGAGAGAGAGAGAGAGAGAGAGAGAGAGAGGAGAGAGAGAGCGAGAGAGAGAGAGAGAGAGAGAGAGAGAGAGAGAGAGAGAGAGAGAGAGAGAGCGAGAGAGAGAGAGAGAGAGAGAGAGAGAGAGAAGAGAGAGAGAGAGAGAGAGAGAGAGAGAGAGCGAGAGAGAGAGAGAGAACACAGAACACTGACAAACTTTATTTAACAAGGATTCAGATCTTCTATTTTAGGCGATGCCTATTCTTACAATCTGTCTTTGGAAAAAACAACAACAAACAAAATTGAGAGAGAGAGAGAGAGAGAGAGAGAGAGAGAGAGAGAGAGAGAGAGAGAGAGAGAGAGAGAGAGAGAGAGAGAGAGAGAGCACTGAATACTGACAAACTTTATTTAACAAGGATAAAGATTTGAGGCGATGCCTAGTCTTACAATCTGTCCTTGGATATAAGAAAACAATTAAATTGCTAGAGAGGAAGAGGGAGAGGGAGAGAGAGAGAGAGAGAGAGAGAGAGAGAGAGAGACGAAATTGAAATTGAAAAATGAATTTTATTGACATTAGCAAACAATGCTCCGATGCCAAGGAAGCACAAACCATGAACTAAAGAATAATATCAGCCTAACTGGCGACTAAATCAGTTCATAAGATTTTTTTAAGAAACATAAAATAAAACATCTTACATACATACATAGATTACACTAGAGAACAAATAAATTTACACGAAGGAATAACTGTTAGACTGACCAACCAACAATAATATGTAAGCTACCAATAGGGTAAGTCGGGTAATGCACCACAAAGTTATATGCCACAATCCAATTTCTCTTTTCTAAGCTTTGTAGCTTTAGCTAAAAACAAAGCATAACACTTTATGACATTTTCATTCTCTGAGGCAAGTAAATTACAGAAATTATACCTCTGCAAATTGAATTTAGTAAATATAAGACATGTTTTGCGTAACTTATTATATTCCTTACAAGAAAATAAAAAGTGCAATTCATCCTCAAAACCATCAGAACATAAAGGACAAACAGAATTAGTAAACAAATCACGAGTGAACCACAATTTGTTAGAATACAAGCCTAGAGTTCTCGTTCTAAATTTAATAAAGGCATCCCTACACCATCTATTTGTTAGTACATCAAGATATTTTTCAGGATATAATCCGTCCTTAAAAGAATGGTACCAACTATATTGATCTTTTTCAGTTATAGCAGCGTGCCAGTTTTGATTAAAGCAATCGACCATACGTTGTTTGAATTCATACAGAAAAACCTTTTCATTTCCTACACCCTGCGTTATCCAAACCAATCCAAAACCATTTTCTGTTAATACTTTTTTTAACACTTGATACCCAGTTATATTTACCTAATTCGTGTTGTCTTAAGAGCATTTGGTACGCCTTTTTGCAGATACGTGTCAATGGTAGTTTTGTTAGTTTAATCCAATATATAATGCATTTAACACACGAACGAATAAACAATGGATATCTTCCTGACTCGCCATAGCATACTTTGTTTGAGGAATGTACTGGAACATTTAAAAGTCTTTTGATTGCAAAAGTGTGGACATTTTATAATGGTTTATTTTCAATAAGTTCCCACACTTCAGCTCCGTACGTTAAAACTGGCTCTATTTTAGTATCAAACATCTTCCAAAATATACTAACATCAAATGAATTTAACTTCCTCAAACTACGAAGGATTTCGATCACCCATTTTCTACCCTTTTTGGCTAGTTCTGACCAGCATGGAGTCAAGCTTAGTTTTGTAGTGAGGATAATACCTAAATATTTGTATATATTTGTAACCCTGATCTCATCATTTCCGTACCACCACACTTCGTTTGCAGCAAGATATCCACCCTTCCCGAAGTAATTATATTGGTTTTATCTAGGCTAACAACTAGTTGCAATCTGTCCGCTTCTGTTTTAGTATGATTTTTGAAGTCCAATAGCAGTGTCTGACAGCAAAATAACATCGTCTGCAAATAACATTGAAAACAATTCCATATCTCCGGGAATGAACTGAATACCATGACGACCTTGTTTAATGAACTCAACTGCAAGCTCATTAATGACAAATGAAAAAAGTTCAGGACTTAATGCACACCCTTGTTTGACACCTCTAGGGCACTCAAAATACAGGAGAGAGACGGGGGGGAGAGAGAGAGAGAGAGAGAGAGAGAGAGAGAGAGAGAGAGAGAGAGAGAGAGAGAGAGAGAGAGAGAGAGACGAGAGACGAGAGAGAGAGAGAGAGAGAGAGAGGAGAGATGAGAGAGAGAGAGAGAGAGGAGAGAGAGAGAGAGAGAGAGAGAGAGAGAGAGAGAGAGAGAGAGAGAGAGAGA
>CM065697.1:14555808-14560808 GCA_017654935.2 Phymorhynchus buccinoides | reverse complement strand
TGTGTGTGTGTGTGTGTGTGTGTGTGTGTGTGTGTGTGTGTGTGTGTGTGTGTGTGTGAGAAGAAGAAGAAGAAGAAGAAGAAGAAGAAGAAGAAGAAGAAGAAGAAGAAGAAGAAGAAGAAGAAGAAGCTACACTCAAGACTCGCTACTTACAAAGCTCATCCGATTTGTAAATGTTTCCTTCTTGATCTTGCACCTGGGTGAATGATTAGGTGATAATGTTTTGTGTGACTGCGGGTGTATCAGTGAATGGAAGCGCCTTGAGTGTAAAATAATTATAGAAAGGCGCTATAGAAATGCTACCAATTATTATTATATATGATTATTATGATATGTATTGATTATTAGGTGAAATCGTATCGTTAGTATTGCGCTAATTCAATGAGGCGTTTATAATATATACTGAACATTCTCTGCCCCTGTCTCGTGTCCTGATGCGAACGCCACCTACTTAAGATTATCGCCCTTGTCTGGCAGGAACTAGTGGTAGGCCTATATTGACCGCTGCAACTAGGGTTATTAACGCCCTTGACGGCAAGAGTTAAGCCCTTGTTGATCAGTATCCAAAAGGGTTGCGGATTGCGGATCTAATGTGTGTGTGTGTGCCCTAACACACCCACACACCCAAAAAAATTGAAACGATTCTGTCAAGTGGTTCGCAAGATATCCTTGGAACAGTTAGACCACACACACACAAAAAGACAGAAAAGAAAAACAGACCGCGACAAAGTTTGGATGGCTTGGAGTCTTTAGCTAGTCCGTTGACTTATTATTGAAATTATTGCCAAAATTATTGCAAAAACTAATAACTTGTATATATATAAAAAGAAAAGACTGCAGGAGTATAAAAAACCTAATCCCTAAAAAGCCTAAGTTCTTAGGTTTTTCAATAACATTAATACTAAGTCAATGGACTATCTAACGATAGTCCGTTTTGACTCTAAGCCATCGTTATATACTCCTGTTGCTGACTAATTAGGTCGGGGGGAGGGGGTGGGGGAGGGGGGGGGGAAGGACAATAAAACAAAACGCAACACACTGCGAGGAGACATGTTTATTTTAACCCCAACACCCTGCCCCTTTGTTTTCACACAATGCTGTAAAGGGGAAGACCACGGGGTGCTGTTTGCAGTGTTACAACAGTGGGATCGATTAGCTGGGCTTAGGATAATGAGGGTAAAACCCAATCACACTCTTTTCTATTCTGCTCTATTTTCGCGCGCACTTGCCAGGTTTCTTGGAGTATTTTGTTTGGGAAAAACTAAAGAGAGAAAAAAAAAAACCACTCGCCGCAAGGGGAGGGGGGGGGGGGGGGGGCGGTTGGGGAGTGTGTGTGTGTGTGTGTGAGAGAGGGGTGGTGGTGGCTCTATTGATTATGTGCGCATGGTGTGTGTGTGTGTGTGTGTGTGTGTGTGTGTGTGTGTGTGTGTGTGTGTGTGTGTGTGTGTGTGTGTGTGTGTGTGTGTGTGTGTGTGTGTGTGTGTGTGTGTGTGTGTGTGTGTGTGTGTGTGTGTGTGTGTGTGTGTGTGTGTGTGTGTGTGTGTGTGTGTGTGTGTGTGTGTGTGTGTGTGTGTGTGTGTGTGTGTGTGTGTGTGTGTGTGTGTGTGTGTGTGTGTGTGTGTGTGTGTGTGTGTGTGTGTGTGTGTGTGTGTGTGTGTGTGTGTGTGTGTGTGTGTTTGTGTGTAAGCTTAACGTTCTTGTTTTCTCAGGTAAAGCGTGGTGAGTCCTACTGTGTCAGGAGAATAGCGCTATAACATATTTATTCATTTTTTTGATTATTATTATTACTATTATTAATTATATTTATTATTAATCATTATTATTATTATTATTATTATTATTATTATTATTATTATTATTATTATTATTATTATTATTGTCCGTCACCGAAGGTGAACGGACTTTGCGATGGGCTGGTTTGTCTGGGTTTTTTTTCTTCTGTTTTTTTCCTTTTTTTTCTTCTGTCTGTCCCAAGGATATCTCCCGAACCGCTTGACCGAATCGCGTCAAATTTTGTGTGAAGGTGTGCCACCTTAATAGGAAGAGATCCGCGCAAACTATTTTGCCGTGGTGACATTGACCTTGACGTACGACCTTGAAAACCGAAAATCTATTTTTAGCCATATCTCATAGGATGTTAAAACTTGGTATGAAGGTGGTTTGGCTTATGCCCGTTCTTATGATGGCATGCCGATCAAGGTCAAGGTCAAGGTAAAAAAGATCGCTGGAGCCTGAAAAAATCTTTCAGGGGCCATAACTCTCACACCGTTAGTGTTAGAGTCTTCAAGTTTGGAGGGTCATTTTTTTCTCCTTCTGTCTGTCCCAAGGATATCTCCCGAACCGCTTGACCGAATCGCGTCAAATTGTGTGCTGGTGTGTCACTATGAGAGGAAGGCATCCGCGCAAACCATTTTGCCGAGGTGACCTTGACCTTGGCGTACGACCTTGAAAACCGAAAAATCTTTCAGGGGCCATAACTCCCACACCGTTAGTGTTAGAGTCTTCAAATTTGGCATGAAGGTACTTTGGCTTATGCCCGTTCTGATGGTGGCATACCGATCAAGGTGAATGTCACGGTCCGGGCGATCGGTAGGCCTTGAAAGTGGTAGGGGTCTACACATTGGGTTTTAAGTCATATGTTCCACATTTGTGCTTGACAGAAGCGCTTCAGATTGTGTGTGGTACTGTATACCCTAGAGAAGAAAACATCCGAGCATAAATTATCACCATGCTGACCTTGACCTTGAAGTGTGACCTTGAAAACCGAAATTTCCTTCTTTGCGCTATATATTTCTTCTTGAAGCTGTATCTCGTGAACTAGACGACAGAATCCCTTCCAATTTTTTGTCAGGATGTGACACTCTACGGGGTGTCGCAAGTGCGTGGCATTGCTGGTGACGGACATGTCTGTCGCTCGGCGACGCCCTTGTTATTATTATTATTATTATTATTATTATTATTATTATTATTATTATTATTATTATTATTATTATTATTATTATTATTATTATTATTATTATGTTTGTGTGTGTGTGTGTGTGCGTCTGTTTGTCTGTCTGTCTGTCAGTTTGACTGGCAGTCTGTTTGTTTGACTGGCTGTCTGGCTGTCTATCGAACTGTATGTCTGTCGACCTGTCTGTTAAGCTGTCTGTTCTTAAAGGACTGGGGTGGTGGGGTGGGGGGGGGGGGGGGGGGGAATTTAACAAAAGGAAAGAAAACAATATACAGATAACACTGTCTTTTTTTCCCCAATTAAATGTGTGTGGGTTTGTTGTTGTTTTTTTTGGGGGGGGGGGGGGGGGCGCGCACACGGCCCCCCCCCCAAAAAAAAAAAAAAAAATCAAAAAAAATCAATGTGTCAT
Organism: Phymorhynchus buccinoides; assembly: GCA_017654935.2. Lineage (NCBI taxonomy): Eukaryota > Metazoa > Mollusca > Gastropoda > Neogastropoda > Raphitomidae > Phymorhynchus > Phymorhynchus buccinoides. Next base: position 14,557,446 of record CM065697.1, on the reverse strand, counting down.
GATCCTGATGACAGCTTACAGACAATGCGTTAATGTCTCTGTTGTTGCGCAGTGCTAGTACTACTACAACTCCTATGGGTGCTGCAGCCTTCGGGCTGCGCACCGTCCACGCGGGTGGTGTACTACCTTCACACGCGGTCAGCCACGTGGAACGAGGCCAGCGCCCTGTGTCACAGCTACGGGGCAGTGCTGCTGACCATGCCGGACTTCAACGCCACCCGACAGAGACTGCTGTACGTGGACAGGAACGCCTGGGACGACTCCCTGGACGACCTGTGAGTAGAAGGGTGCATCCCATAAGCGCGCGTTTTACCTACTTTCTAAAAGCGCGCGCATACAAAAAATGAAGCCAGAAAGAGCGCAAATGTTTTGTCCAATAAGCGCGCATCTTTGGAACCTAAGAAAGATCGAGGATGTCAAAAAAAGCGCGTTGTAAAATGTGATGTGAAACTTTATCGTCAGTTTATGGACAGACGAATACATTAGTCAAAAATCACACGCAAAAACAGCAAGAAGTCTGAAGTTGAAGTGCAAATGGTAAATGTCTGGTGAGAACGATTTCACCTATGCGCGCTTATTAGCACAAAAACCACACATTCTTTTGGGCATGAACACGCGCTCTTATTAGCATGCAAAATGCGCTCTTTTAGGCGCGCGCTTCTTAGCGGTGCGCTCTTTTCGACTGCTCCGGAGTAGATAGGTTTACTAGCGTCGATTGATTACGGTTTGATCAATCATTTTTCTTTTAGAATACAATACGTGACCCTGCACCACGAAACTGACATTAAGTTTGATACAGTTTACCAAAAGGAGTTTCGCCAAAGATATTCTAAAAGGGTAAGATGGACTACTTAAGAGCTCGGCGAACCGGGCTGATAGAGTTATCGTTAGTGGGGACAGTACACTATTCACAGTGCAGGCTATCCACAAAAACTCGGACTGGAACTTGAACGGAGAATTCAACTGGCCTATCGCTGTGTAAAATGTGTCCTGTTTAAAAGGGACATAACCAGTGTTTCTGTCCTCACTACTCATATAGGGAAAAGAGACCGGATGCTTATCTTCCCCTATACAGTCTTTGGTTTCGCTCGCAACAAAGGAAATAGCTCCAATTATTTTGTACTGCACTACAAAGTAGAAAAAGCTTCAACTACAAGGAGTGGCCTCCACCCACACCATCCAAAATGGCTTCTATCTCTCCGGCATCTCCGGCAAAAAGGAGGAATCGCCGTTTTGACGGTTTGATTTATAGGAAACCAGAGCAAAGTGATTGTTCCGATCCTTGAAAAGACTGTCTTTCTGGTGATCTCGATGTGTTTTTTTGCCAAAACTTATCCGTCAGGGTGCCCCTTTAAAGTACGGGGTTCGATTGTTGAGTTCGACTATTTACACTTGGCCGTACGCCATTTGATTATACTTATTAAAATGTTCTTTGTGCAAGTATTCTGTGTGCGTGTATGTTAATGATTATGTACGCAAGTGAATGCTGCGTGTACGTGTGTGTGATGTGTTTGTGTGTACGTGTGTGATGTGTTTGTGTGTACGTGTGTGTGATGTGTTTGTGTGTGTCAGTCTGTGTCAGTCTGTGTGTCTTTATTTGCGTGTACACGCGCACGCATGTTTAATGTGTGTTTATGC
>CM065697.1:14545808-14548308 GCA_017654935.2 Phymorhynchus buccinoides | reverse complement strand
GTGGGGGGGTGGGGGGTGGTGGTCGGGAGGAAGCGGGGGAGTGATTAACAGCAATCACTCATCAGCAACATGTTGTCTTGTCAGGACAAGGATAGTGACACGATTAGCTTAGGATTATTTTTGCAACAGAAAGAGTGGCACATTGAGTTTTAAAAGTCAAGAACTTAAGAGATGGGGGGAGGGAGGGTGGGGGGGGGGGGGAGTGATTAAGGAGTGATTGAGGAGTGGTGGTGGAGGTGTGGTAGCTAAGCTACACCTTTGCTTGTCTATGCACACCAGGATCTACAAATCGACCCGCAAAACACCTCCAGCGCTCGGCGCAAGAAGATCAGCGTGGACGATTCGCGGCCCAGCGCGCAAGGGATCGGCTATATGGGCGTGGCTTTCATGGTGATCATCTTCGGGGGCATCTTCCTCTTAGACACTCCCCTCATCTACCAGCACGCAGAATGGCTGTTCCGACTCCTGTGCCCCAAAAAGGGGGTTGGGAGTACCCCTAGTGATACTACTGATGCAAATGTTTCCTGAGGCTACTGCGACTACTACTACTACTACAACTGGTTCTACTACTACTACTTAGTCATCTTACGGCTACTACTACTACTACTACTACTACTACTACTACTACTACTACTACTACTACTACTACTACTACTACTACTACTACTACTACTACTACTGCTGCTGCTGCTGCTGCTGCTGCTGCTGCTACTACTACAACTGGTTCTGCTACTACTACTACTTAGTCAACGGCTACCACTACTACTACTACTGCTGCTGCTGCTGCTGCTGCTACTACTACAACTGGTTCTGCTACTACTACTACTTAGTCATCTTACGGCTACTACTACTACTACTACGGCTGCGGCTGCTGCTGCTGCTGCTACTACTACAACTGGGTCTACTACTACTACTACTACTACTACTACTGATGCTGCTGCTGCTGCTACTATTACTACTACAACTGGTTCTACTACTACTACTACTACAACTGGTTCTACTACTACTACTTAGTCATCTTACGGCTACTACTACTACTACTACTACTACTACTACTACTACTACTACTACTACTACTACTGCTGCTGCTGCTGCTGCTGCTGCTGCTGCTGCTGCTACTACTACTACTACAACTGGTTCTACTACTACTACTAAGTCATCTTACAGCTACTACTACTGCTGCTGCTGTTTTTGCTTGCGTATGGAGGGGTTCTTGCTTACGTATATAGTGACGACATTTTATTGTGTACATTGAAAAAAAACCCCACTTCAATCAAGACAAATGGTTGTGAAAATAAGCAAAGGGATACAACCCTTTAATTTATTCGAGAGTCATCCACCTTTTAGGTTTTATGTTGTATTTGTTTTCAAACGCTATCTTATCTCCTTGCGTCATAATTTCACTCTTTAATAATCAACCGAAGAAGGGTTGCTTTGCATAGGGGAAGACGGGGTAAAAAGCGCATGGGCGGGTAAGAAGCCCACCCCAATTATCTCACGAAATGAAGCAAATTTCAGTCTCATTTTGCCCATGAGACGAGCGTTAATGTCTAGCATTCGTCTCATGGGCCAATTTGACTGACATTTTCTTTATTTCGTGAGATAAGTGGGGTGGGCTTCTTACCCGCCCATGCGCTTTTTACCCCGTCTTCCCCTAATCGTTTAACTTTTTGTTCGCTTTGTGACATGTAATGGAGTAAGTTGCTTGACGTATTATTTGTTTGTATCATGGAGAATAATTATTATGATGAACTTTGAGTAATCGCTCATTTCTGAATGAATGGAGTTTAAGAAAACATTTTCATGTCAATGTGGTGGTACCATTGCCGATGAGGTTTAACCGAGGCGTGGTTACCGCTACACCTATTGTTAAAAACTCGGGACTTTACTGGTGTTGCACTGCCTCCGGGCATTGCACCCAGTATTGTTCCCACCATCTTTGTATTTACAAATGTCCCATATGTGTCTATGACCGAGAGGACGTAAAACATCATTTTCACCACCATCAAGAAAACATATTCATATCTTTTATTTTTGTGGAAATGTGCATATACTCTAATCATAATTATGTTGACATGCAATGGGTTGTTTTTTACATGTAGGGAATGGAATGAATGGGAGAGAGAGAGAGAGAGAGAGAGAGAGAGAGAGAGAGAGAGAGAGAGAGAGAGAGAGAGAGAGAGAGAGAGAGAGAGAGAGAGAGAGCGCACACGCGCTCATGTGCATGTGCGTAATATGTTCGTGAATCCATGCGCGCGCGCGTGTGTATGCACGTGCGTGCGCGTCCATGTGTGTGTGTGTGTGTGTGTGTGTGTACGTACGCACGCGCATGCGTAAAACGTGCCCTACGTTTGCGACCTCTGAACGCTCGTACTCGGTGAAAAACATTAGCATAATTATTATAATGTTGTGTCTATAGTGGCTTTTTTAACAAATCTTTCTTGATCTTTTTCAGCAATACTGTACATTGCTTTGGTGTCTACATTACTACATTGGGGTG
>CM065697.1:14530808-14543308 GCA_017654935.2 Phymorhynchus buccinoides | reverse complement strand
CAGAGAGTAAATAATAAAAGTACATAATATTTTACACTCACGCGGCATCCATAGTCCACACGGACACAGAGAAACAGTCCAGTAAGCTTGTTGCATATAACGAAAACGGTTCGTATATTCGTGTTCATAAATACATTATAACATATCTTGACAGTTCCATATTGTGCCCCTAGTCTTTTCTTGGGGGGGGGGGGGGGAATAAACTGAACTTGAACTTCAAACGCAAAACAACAACAAACAACAAACATAGTTGACAACACTACAACAGAAAACAACTGAACTTACACCTTTGCTACTGTCGTTAAGATTTCAACAAACAAACAAACAAAACAAAAAAAAAAAAACAATGATACCGTAAAGTACCTTGAGTAAGCCCCGTGTTCGTTTAAGCGCCCACCCTCTCCCAACTTTGGAGCAATGTTCGTGGATAGGGATACTTACCGAATAAGGAAGCGCCCACACCCCACTTTTGGACCGATTTCGTGCATAGGGGTACTTATCTAATAAAAGCCCCCCCCCCCCCCCCCCCCCCCCCCCCCCCCCCCCCCCCCCCACCCCCCCCCCCCCCCCCCCCACCCCACCCACACCCACCCCCCCCCCCCCCCCCGACTTTTGGACCGATTTCGTGCAAAGGGGTGGGGGAAGACGGGGTAAAAAGCGCATGGGCGGGTAAGAAGCCCACCCCAATTATCTCATGAAATAAAGAAAAATTTCAGTCAAATTTGCCCATGAGACGAATGCTAGACATTAACGTCGTCTCATGGGCAAAATGAGACTGAATTTTGCTTCATTTCATGAGATAATTGGGGTGGGCTTCTTACCCGCCCATGCGCTTTTTACCCCGTCTTCCCCTATTTATCTAATAAAGCCCACCCACCCCCATTTGTGGACCAATTTCGTGCATAGGGGTACTTATCTAATAAAATCCCTCCCACCCACCCCCACTTTTGGACCAATTTCGTGCAAGAAAGGGTGGGTGGGGGTCGGGTTATACAAGGTACTTTACAGAACTTTGAGATTTAAGCTTACATCCAAATAACAAAAGCAACAGCAACACAATCTGATTGATGGTCAAATAGATATCAGAACCCGCCCTAAAAAAAAGGAAACCACAAAAAACATAAAGAAAGAAGAGAGAGAAAGAAACAACCAATTGCAGTGACCAACAAGAAGAAAACCACACAAAACGGAACAAGAAAGACGACTTAGAAAGACGATTCAATGATCAAATCAACAAGGAAAACGAGTATTGCAAAATAAAAAAACAAAATCCCTCATACATTATATTCAGGATTCTCTTAAAACAGTTCTTAATAATATAAAAAAATTAAAAATTCAAAGTATACGGGGACGGCTGTCTGTCACAGCCGCCATATTGGGATAAATCTAACTAGTGAACTAGTTGGACGCTGCGCCCATCTTTATTCCAAGATGGCGGCTGCAGCAAACCTTGAAAAAAAAAGGAAAAGAAAATGGTGACAGCCGATATTATTATGAAGCCCTATAGAAAAAAGGAGTTAATGTTCACTCTAATATTTCTGGTCTTCCGTACACGAATCTTGACGAAATATTTTATTTTCGTATATCGGACATTTGATTCGATTCGTGTATTAATGGTCGACTTAGGACGCTGATTTCACCGCCAGGGGGAGCAATCAAACCAGTAGGGGCTTAGCGCGTGATCATATCTCCCTCTCTCTCTCTCTCTCTCTCTCTCTCTCTCTCTCTCTCTCTCTCTCTCTCTCTCTCTCTCTCTCACTACCCCCAACTAAGAATATCACGCGCTAAGCCACAGCTGTTCCCCCACACAAAATCAAGCTATTTAGTTAAAAGCCTGAATCTAGAAATCTTAGATAAAAACTGTACCAAGCTTTTGTCTGTAAAGATATTTTGGCTGTATGCTCTACATCAAATTTCAAATATATTTCTTCCCTCAGATTTATGGTAAAAACTTATTTTTGTGAGCAGTATCAATCAACATATCTAGTAGAAATAATATACTTAGTATCACAAACATAAATAAGATTGCCTATGAGTGAAAATCTAGCAATATCCACAGACTATAAGTAATCTTGTCACATACTACAACATATTCTCGCCTGTTATTTATGAAAAGTTACTTATAGTTAACTAAAGTTTGCTTGAAAAAACTTATGAAAATACAGATAAACTAAATGTTCGTCCCGAAACAGCTGTGAAGCCCGTACTGGTTTGATTGCCCCCTGGCGGTAAATTGTGCGTTCTAAGCTGCTCATTGGGGCAAAGACTCTAAAAGGGTAAGATGGACTACTTAAGAGTTACGGCGAGCCGGGCTGATAGAGTTTATCGTTAGTGGGGTAGTTATCCAAAGTATAACTGACTCATGAAAAGATAACTCTCTCAGGTTTGAAAAAAAGAGTTAATGTAACCTAAATGTGTCACGTTTAAAAGGGACATAACCAGTGTTTCTGTCCTCACTACTCATATAGGGAAAAGGGACCGGATGTTAGTCTTTTCTTTTCAATGTCTTTGATTGGGTCTACATGGCTATAGTGCATGGAAACAGTAGAGTTATTTTATTTAGACGGAAGTATTTCACGCGAATTATGACCCACTAGACAACATCGTCACCATCGTATCGTATTGGTGGGGTCATATCGTATGCAGTGTGGCTGTTAACAAACAACCCCCGCACCAAAAAAATCGTTCATCCCGATTTGAACAGCAAGATGGCCACTTGTCCCAGGTAGAAGTAGATGAAGTGCTTTGTCTCGTGCGTGACGTAGCTCCCGAAGTTCCTTCCCACGATGCAGTGCCAGGTGGGGTTGTACTTCTTGTCGAACTCCTTCTTGACGTAGGCGGCGATGTCCTTCTCGATGTTGAACTTCTCCAGGGCCTGGGTGGCGCAGTCCACGGCATCCTGCTGCATGTCCTCGGTCATGTCCGCGTTCTTGATCACCGCTTTGCGCTCCGACATCTTTCTGCAAGAACATTAGAGCAACAATGGGCAACTTAGGACGATAATTTGACCGCCAGAAGGCAAGTCCAACCATTAGGGGCTTATCACGCGCTATTCTTAGTTGGGCGTAGTCAGAGAGAGAGAGAGAGAGAGAGAGAGAGAGAGAGAGAGAGAGAGAGAGAGAGAGAGAGAGAGAGAGAGAGAGAGAGAGAGAGAGATGGAGATGAGTCCCACACTCTCTCTCTCTCACTACGCCCCAACTAAGAATATCGCGTGATAAGCCCCCTAACGGTTGGACTGCCCTCTGGCGGTCAAATTATCGTCCTAAGTTGCCCATTACACACACACACACACACACACACACACACACACACACACACACACACACACACACACACACACACACACACACACACACACACAAATCTAATGAGCGCTTTAAAAACCCTGTCAACGCTAGCCATTCCTCAGCCAAAATTTACCATTAACCCTTTCACCGCCAATGTCGCATTTTTGCACCACAATGGTTTACCACCCATGTCACTTAAAGGCATCAAATCAGGGCCTGTTATCCAAAGACCCTATTTTCTTAATTTTGGGAGGTAAGGATAGGCCTAATGTTATACATGTCACAGAGGAATTCCCAATATTGTAGACCAAAAAAATTCTCTTCCCAGTTTAAGTTCAATGGAATTTTTTTGCTGAAAATGGCTGGCGGCGAAAGGGTTAAAGTTACTCTGGTAGAGAAAAGATTTCGTCTGGAATACGGGGGATTCCTCTGTGACATGCACCATACAATAGGGCCTGTCCTTACCTCCCAAAATGAAGAACATAAGGTCATTGGATACCAGACCCTCATTTGATGCCTTTTAGTGACATGGGTGTTAAATCATTGTGGTGCGAAGAGGCGACAGTGGCGATGCGGAAAGGGTTCTAAAACCCCTTCGCCGCGACCCATTTTTCAACCCCCCAAAATATAATGAAACTTAACTGGGTAGAGACCAAAAAATCATCTGCAATATTGGGAATTCCTCTGTCACGTGCATAACATTAGGCCTATCTTTACTTCCCGAAATTAAGAACATAACAGGCCCTGGTTTGATGACTTTTAGTGACATGGGTTTTAAACAATAATTGTGGTGCATAAATGCGTCATTGGCGGCGAAAGGTTAAGTAAGAAGATTTTGATTCTTCTTCTTCTTCTGCGTTCCCAGGCCATATGGCCATAATGGGTAAGGTACGTATGTGTCCGGTTTTCAGTTTTCACTGGTCTCCCCCCTCGCTGCGTACAGCCGACACATTCCGATTTCGGAGGAACTCAAAGGAGAAATAATATTTTGGAGGATTGTTTAAAAAAAACAAAAAGGCAGGAGAATGGGGCCAATAAGTCAGAAAGATAGCAGATGAGAGAAAGCAAAATGGAAAAGGCAGAGTCAAAGAGAGTGGCAGATTAGAGGAAGTTACGAGCACAGAACTTCCAGAAGGTGGGGGAACTATTTTTTTTACGAAAGACCCCACCCACCCCCACCGAGTATCCCCACAGGGGGGAGACTCATGGAGGGAGGGCGGGGTCGTCCAGCTCCCCGTATGGAGGCACGAGGCATCTACCCACTGCCCCGGCAGATATTGATAAAATCCACATTAATGTTCTCCCATAAGAGAAGGATATAATCTGGTCGGACGGAAAGAGACAGGTTAACCTGATGTTTGTTTGTGGCACAATCTGGTCGGACGGAAAGAGACAGGTTAACCTGATGTTTGTTTGTGGCACAAGCTGGTCGGACGGAAAGAGACAGGTTAACCTGATGTTTGTTTGTGGCACAAGCCACAAACCTATAACTCACTTTGTCGGTCTCTCGGTCGGTCCAAAATTGTCGCACGCCACAAACGATTGCGAATCCGCGCTTGTTTGTTGTTGCTTCTCTTTTTTGACATCCCATGATCTCCTCTTACGGGCGAAAACTGTGGAGATATATATAATTATATAGCCGAAGATTGATCGCCCTTTCACATGTGGTGAACCATTGAACCGCTGCCCACAATTACTTCAAATTTTGTAGAATAGGTCTACCGATTCAGTTCACGATTCGCAATTCGTTATACTGTCTTCATTGAATTTAAGGTGAAGAAATTATTTTTCGGCATGTGCGCATGTAATTCACAAAGAACAATAAAAGTTATCAAGCCCAGACAACTTACGACGCGCGCGCGCGCGTGCATGTACACACACACACACACACACACGCACACACACGCACGCACACACACACACACACGCACGCACGCACACACATACACACACGCACGCACGCACGCACGCACGCATGTACTCACGTACACAAACACACACACAAAGATGAATCCAAATGTATATATTCCAAGATGCCGTATCTCTTTTGAATTTTGTACAAACTTTAATGTTAAGTCCATTTGGCTCGTTTCTATGATTGCTGTTGGGTTTTTGTTTATAGAATGTTTGCATTTTGATTTTATAATAGTTCAATTCTGGATTTTTTATTTTGTTTTATTATTATTATTATTATTATTATTATTATTATGTTTTTTTAAAAAAAAAACTGTTTTAACTAAGCATACATCCCCTACATGCCCTAATGTTACTTATAAATATGCACTTTAAGCACACACAGATACACATGCACATACCCACACGCACACACTCACACACATTCACACACACACTTTCATGTCTAATATCACTTCTAAGTGAAAAGACGTTACATTAAAGAACAGCAACAACACACAAAGCTTGTGATCAATCCCCCCCCCCCCCCCCCCCCCTCTAAACAAGCAGCAATATCAGTGATATCACAGACAATACAAATGACAGCACAACAAACAATACTCAGTGATAGTACCACTTATAATAACCGGACCCCCCCTCCCCCCCCCCTCCCCTGGCCCCATACATAAGCTTACACACCTAAACAAGAATACCAAGCCTATAATGAGTTCTCTGAGTTTCATGGAGCATTGGGGTATCACTCAAGTAGGCTACTCCAATAAGCTTCTCGCTATGCTCGCAGATATTCTTGTCCTTTTACTTTCTTTCACTCATTCATGTTGAGTGCTTACAGTTACAGTTAAAGACCCACTGACCCACCACGATGAAGTCTTTTTTTTTCCTTCTGGGTAGCTGTGACCCGCATACAAATGCCCCCAACTTTAAATCGAGGCTGCTCTTTAAAATGATGTTTCGCTTTCAATTTGGGGGCATTTGTATGGGAGTCAAACCCGGTCAAAAACAAGATTTCTTACCAGCTCTAAGAGGGAAGACACGTGAAACCCGTGATGTTGACACGCGATATGGTGGGTCTTTTATAATTATGTTTAATGAATCCTTTAGGTTGTCTAACCGTATTTGGCATTTGGTACTTTAACATAGTCACAGAGGCGTCTCAGTGAAATTCGGGTTGCTCCCACCTGGAGCGCGCCACCTTTTTTGGCACGCGATTTTTGTGTGACTGAAGAGGAAGGAAAGTGTGTGTGTGTGGGGAGGGGGGGGGGGACTTTGACCAAATGACAACTGTTTCGTTGCCACTGGGCTTAACGTGTGCTAAGTGCATGGGCACCCATGATGTCGGTTTATGGTCTCATCCGAAAGACTCCACGTTCAGACCGTAAGGCCTAGTGCAGAATGAGAGGGGGAAAATCCCCTGTACCCAGATTCGAACTCGGGTTTATTTTTATGCGAGGCGAACGCGTTACATCTGTACCGGAGATTTATCACAGGGACTATTATGACATAGTTTTGTGAAATAAGAGACAACATTTTGCTCTTGCCGCGAGTTGAGAGAGAGAGAGAGAGAGAGAGAGAGAGAGAGAGAGAGAGAGAGAGAGAGAGAGAGAGAGAGAGAGAGAGAGAGAGAGAGAGAGAGAGAGAGAGAGAGAGAGCACAGAGAAAGAGAGAGTGAGTTTCGCGTTGCTAAGAAAAGGCCTCTAGATGGAAAGCCAGCTGATGTTAAGGGCGTTAACTATAGGTGAAGACGGGGTAAAAAGCCCAAGGGCGGGTAAGAAGCCCATGCCAATTAGCGTTCATCTTGGGCTTTTTACCCCGTCCTACCCTACCTAAACAGCCCATTTATATACCGGATCTTATTACATTTTTGCCGTTGAAGCAATTACGTATTCCTTTTCTGTCTGTAAAAGAGTGCTCTTTTCTTTTTGGGACAGGTGGTTTAAAGGGACACCCGGACGGATGAGTTTTTGTTTTGCAAGAAACACGTCGATATCGCCAGAGAGACAGCCTTTTCAAGGATCGGAACACTCACTTTGCTCTGGTTTCCTAGAAATCAAACCGTCAAAACGGCGATTCCTCCTTGGCGGAGTTGCCGTAGAGAGAGCCATTTTGGACGGGGGGGGGGGGGGGGGGGGGGGGGGGGGGGGGGGGGGGGGGGTGGAGGACACTCAGAGTGGTTACCCCAAAAAATTATTAGGAGCTATTTCCTTTGTTGTGAGCGAAACTCCTTTTGGTGAACTGTACATTTTTAAAAAATGGTTTGCATTGTGGAAATGTCGTGATTTTTGTCTAAGCGACTCAGGCGGCCATTAGAAAAGAGAAGACACTTTCGCTGAAAGAATATGACTTTCAGCACCTCCGCCATGGAGGAATCGCCGATTTGACGGTTTGATTTCTATAGGAAACCAGAGCAAAGTGAGTGTTGCGATCTCTGTAAAGGGTGTTTTCCTGGTGATCTCGACGTGTTTCTCGCAAAAACTCATCCGTCATTTAAATGCAGAAGTAAACCAGAAAAAAAGAACATAAACACTCTCTCTCTCTCTCTCTCTCTCTCTCTCTCTCTCTCTCTCTCTCTCTCTCTCTCTCTCTCTCTCTCTCTCTCTCTCTCAGATAAAATTCCGATTTCCGTATTATATACCAGCTTACCTTTTAATTTAGCGCGCTCGTCAATTCTCACTTGCTCCACACAACAACAACAACACAACAGCAAAATAATAGCCTCCAAACTTGGAAATTATTAGACTGAGCAAGCCACGAACAAAATAATCCACTCTCTCCTTGTGAACCTTATAGTATTTTATCGCTTGACTTGACTTCTACCGATGAGCTCGTTGTGATGAAATGCTAGCAAACAAGCGAATCACGCCCCGTAGAATCTACTTTAAAAGTTGTCGGGTTAGTTGTGGTTTGTTGTTGTAGCGATGGGGTTCGGGTTGATGTGCCTCCGTTTCTTATGTGTCCCAGTTTCTGTATTTGTCAAGCTTGTCTCTTCGTGTCCGCGTCTCTATGCGTCACCCGCATTGGTAGGATTTGGGTTTCTGGTAAGGGTTAAAAAAATAGGTACATAGAGACAACAGTGTTAACACATAGAGACTGGGGAGCATATAGAGACAAAATTGTTGACACCTTGAGACGGGGGAAGCATAGTGACAAAATTGTTGACACATGGAGACTGGGTAGCAAATAGTGACAAAATTGTTGACACCTTGAGACGGGGGAAGCATAGTGACAAAATTGTTGACACCTTGAGACGGGGGAAGCATAGTGACAAAATTGTTGACACATGGAGACTGGGTAGCAAATAGTGACACAATTGTTGACACCTTGAGACGGGGGAAGCATAGTGACAAAATTGTTGACACCTTGAGACGGGGGAAGCATAGTGACAAAATTGTTGACACATGGAGACGGGGGAAGAGAGAGGACAAAATTGTTGACACATAGAGACGGGGGCATATAGATACACAATTGTTGACACATAGAGACAGGGGCATATAGAGACAGAATTGTCGGACACATAGAGACGGGGGAGCATAGAGACAACATTCTTGACACAAAGAGACGGGGGAGCATAGAGACACAATTGTTGACACATAGAGACAGGAGCAGATAGAGACAACATTCTTGACACATAGAGACAGGGGAGCATAGAGACACAGTTGTTGACACATAGAGACAGGGGACACATAGAGACACAATTGTTGACACATAGAGACAACATTGTTGACACATAGAGACAACATTGTTGACACATAGAGACGGGGGAGCATAGAGACACAATTAATGACACATAGAGACGGGGGGGGGGGGGGGGGGGGGGTTAGGATAGAGACAACATTGTTGACACATAGAGACGGGGGACAGGTTGACACATAGAGACGGGGGGGAGAGACAAAGTTGTTGACACATAGAGACGGGGGAGCATAGAGACACAATTGTTGACACATAGAGACACAATTATTGACATAGAGACGGGGGAGGATAGAGACAATTGTTGACACATAGAGACGGGGGAGGATAGAGACATTGTTGACACATAGAGACGGGGGGAGCATAGAGACAAAATTGTTGACACATAGAGACGGGGGAGGATAGAGACACAATTGTTGACACATAGAGACACAATTGTTGACACATAGAGACACATAGAGACAAAATTGTTGACACATAGAGACGGGGGGAGGATAGAGACAAAATTGTTGACACATAGAGACGGGGGAGCATAGAGAGACACAATTGACACAATTGTTGACACATAGAGACGGGGGAGGATAGAGACACAATTGTTGACACATAGAGACACAATTATTGACACATAGAGACGGGGGGAGCATAGAGACAAAATTGTTGACACATAGAGACAGGGGACACATAGAGACACAATTGTTGACACATAGAGACGGGGGAAGATAGAGAACAAAATTGTCGACACATTGAGACAGGGGGAGCATATAGACAAAATTGTTGACACATAGAGACTGGAGACACACAGAGAGAACATTGTTGACACATAGAGACAGGGCACATAGAGGACACAATTGTTGACACATAGAGACGGGGGAGCATAGAGACACAATTGTTGACACATTGAGACGGGGGAGCATGGAGACAAAATTGTTGACACATAGACACAATTGTTGACACATAGAGACGAGGAAGCATAGATGAGACAACATTGTTGACACATTGAGACAGGGCATATAGAGACACAACTGTTGACACATAGAGTCGGGGGACACATAGAGACAAAATTGTAAACATTTTTTTTTTCTTTCTTTTTTCACAACGCAAACAGATGACCTCTTTACAGTCACCTTTTTTCTTTGTGTTATGAAACCGTAAACGAAAAAAAATGCTTACAATTTGGAATTACCAACACGACGAACACTTTCAAACATATATAGAGACACAAATTGTTGACACATAGAGACGGGGGCAGGTCAATATGTTCCCCGTTTCTTTACTGCCACCACACCAACACACCCTCGTTTTAAATTAATAATGCTATAGGCATAGTGCAGCCCGAACCTTCAAACTACTCAAACTCAAAAGGACAGCAACGACGCTTGGATTGGGTGAAAGGACCCTAGCCGCGTATCGTCCCAGCAGGCATTGCGCGGGTGAAATTCCAATACCCTCACCCCTTACATTACACACACACACACACACACACACACACCCCGACCTTATTAATTCAGACTGGCCTTTTTATTTGTGTGTGTGCTACCGGTTCTATAGAACTGCAGTAGATTGGAATTGGAACGTTGGAACGAGGATCTGTCTGTCTGTCTGTCTGTCTGTCTGTCTGTCTCTCTCTCTCTCTCTCTCTCTCTCTCTCTCTCTCTCTCTCTCTCTCTCTCTCTCTCTCTCTCTGTCTCTCTCTCTCTCTCTCTCTCTCTCTCTCTCTCTCTCTCTCTCTCTCTCTCTCTGTCTTTCCTGTCTCTGTCTGTCTGTCTGTCTCTCTCTCTGTCTCTCTCTCTCTCTCTCTCTGTCCCCTGTCTGTCTCTCTCTCTCTGTCTCTCTCTCTCTCTCTCTCTCTCTCTCTCTCTCTCTCTCTCTCTCTCTCTCTCTCTCTCTCTCTCTCTCTCTCTCTCTCTCTCTCTCCTCTCTCTGTCTTGCTTTCCTAGAATCTTTATCCTTGAAAAATAGTTTTCAAGTTTTCAAGTTTTCTCTCTCTCTCTGTGCGCGCGCGCGTGTGTGTGTAAATGCCCACGCATCTGGAGAAAAATATCCACTTCATGTCGCCTAATCTACCAAACCGATCTTAACGAAACTTGACAGAATGGTTTCCCTAATAAGCCCTGGTGTAGATTCCCCTAATGACAAGCCATATAAATCTACTCTCAATAAGTTAACGAATAATAATGAACAATGACTAATATTATTTTATAGTCACTTCCAGCACCTAGCTTTATCTAAATTAAGTAGGCATTAATGTTGCAGCTGATTTCAGTCATTATATTAAGGTTGGTAAGCTTATTTCTTCTTCTTCTTCTTCTTCTTCTTCTTCTTCTTCTTCTTCTTCTTCTTCTTCTTCTTCTTCTTCTTCTTCTTCTTCTTCTTCTTCTTCTTCTTCTTCTTCTTCTCCTTCTTCTCCTTGGATCGCTCAGACAGTTTCCCGTCAATTAGGAGCGCAGATGCGTCATGCTGCCGTTATGCGCCCAACTAAGACATAGCAGTTAGTTAGGCCCAGCAAGTCCGACTTCTAGCTGGAGGAAATCTTTTTTTTTGAAAGTGTGTTTCGTGAATACAAAGGCAGAAGGAGAATGGACCGGTAAAAATGCAGAAAGATAGTAGATGACTAGTAAGCCAAAGGGAAAAGGCAGAGTCAAAGAGATGAGAGGAAGCTACAGAAGGTGGGGGAACTATTTATGCAAAAGCCCCCCCCCCACCCCACCCCAACCAGGTATCACCACGGGGATGGGGTGGGGGAGTGGGGGAAGGGGGGGGGGGGTATTTTTTGCTCTTCGTTTTGGTTCTTTATTTAAATTGTAGCTGTATTTAAATTAAGTGGACCTGCATGAAAGTTGTAGCTTATTTCAGTCATTATAATTATGGAGTTTGGTATTTTTCTCCCCTTCGTTTTGGTTATTAAAAGGGGCACCCTGACGGATGAGTTTTTGTGTGCAAGAAACACGTCGAGATCACCAGAAAGACAGCCTTTTCAAGGATCGGAACACTCTGGTTTCCTAGAAATCAAACCGTCAAAACGGCGATTCCTCCTTGGCGGAGTTGCCGGAGAGAGAAGCCATTTTGGACGGGGTGGGTGGAGGACACTGAGAGTGGTTGAGCTATTTTCTTTGTTGTGAGCGAAACTCCTTTTGGTAAACTGTAAATAAAAAGGCCTGTATTGTGGAAATTTCGTGATTTGGTCTGAGCGACTCAGGCGGCCATTAGAAAAGAATCACGCCTTCTCTTTCACTGAACGAATCTGACTTCAGCAATCCGCCAAGGAGGAACCGCCGATTTAACGGGTTGATTTATAGGAAACCAGAGCAAAGTGAGTGTTGCGATCTCTGTAGAGGGTGTTTTCCTGGTGATCTCGACGTGCTTCTTGCAAACACTCATCCGTCAGGGTGCCCCTTTAAGCGTTGTCATTGAACTGGGAGTACGATTCATATTTTTATGAGTACGATTCTATGGCTTTCCCATCTTGTTCTTGGTGAGTGTTTTTTTGGTTTCTCCAACTTTGTTTTCATTTACGTGTGGGAGTTTAGATTCTCGTGAGCTCGTATAAGATAGTGGGTGTTAATATAGACAGGGTTACCTTTCTCTGATCTGACCCGATTCGGTTTCTGACTTCAG
>CM065697.1:14520808-14525808 GCA_017654935.2 Phymorhynchus buccinoides | reverse complement strand
TTTATTTATTTAAAATACTTCGTTCCGCATAATCCAAGCAATTAATCAATAGGAATAGAAATGTCGAACAGTGGATATATTTTGGAAAACGGATATAATTGAGCTTTGAACAATAATAAAATCAACAGCATAATGTTGTCTATAGGCCACTGCAACTGGGTTTATTAACGCCCTTGACAGCGAGAGTTAATCCCTTGTTGGTCAGTATCCAAAAGGCCATTTACACTTTCAAAAGGCAGCCATTCAGTGGCCTCAGATAGGGTTATTGGCGAGAGGTACTCCCTTGCTTGGTCAGTACTCAAGCATCTACCAAGGGCATTCACTCTTTCAAAAGGTGGTCGTTGCAGTGGCCGATAAAAAACAAAACAGGGAATAAAACTAACCAATCTTGCAAAAATAAAAAACATTCAACAATGATCATGATTTATAAAAACAAATCATATGCATAGATGCAATAACGCAGATACAACAAACTATATATGATTGATATTTATTAACATATCCAATGTTATCTGCATTCGATGATGTCTAACAACAAACAACAAAAAACAACAAATTAATGACAGTCAAGAAAATGTTCATGGTGTTATTCAAAAGCAATGACATGACACTGCCAATTACATTGGCATAATGATTATTATGAAGGTTATTCATATTTTGAATGATAATAAGAACTTGTTGATGGCATATGTGGGTTTTGTTGGTGACATTTATATGCATTTTTAGAAAGAAAGACATGAAACACAAGATGAAGGAAAGATGATATGTGACCCAGCACCACGAAAGGGACATTAAGTCGCTGGGCTAGTTTCTCACAACAGGCTTGCAAAGTCAAAAATCTATTTTGTTTAGTCAATTTTGAGTTATGAGTACTTTTTGTGTGTTCTCTAACATCTTACCTTTCGTATTTATAAAGGACAATATTTAATATAGTCTCTAAATGGTCTATTAAGTGTTATAAAACGAGTAGGTCAATGAATTTTCTTCAGTTAGGCTAGACTTTAGACTGTTTTCTCAAAATGGCCGACACTCACCCTACTAACTTGAAATGCTCATGACTCTGGAATGCAAAACGATATACAAGAATGGTTCTATCAATAGAAAGAGAATAGCCTGACGTTGTCAAATGTATAATTTTCTCCGAATGGTCAGTTTGACACTTAATGTCCCTTTCGTGGTGCTGGGTCATATACAAAAAAATGTCAAGTGGATTAATTTCAACATAGTTATCATGTCTTGCGTTCTATTTACCTACAGATAATATGAGTGAATAATACTGGTGAAATACGAATACAGACGAACACACATATAATACACACACGCGTTCGCGCACACTGACAAACGAGGAGAACAGGCACAGACAGACAGACAGACAGACATAAAGACAGATAGCCTACACACATAGCCTACACACATATTTATTCACACATACAAATCACAGACACTCTCTCACACACACACACACACACACACACACACACACACACACACACACACACACACACACACGCACGCACGCACAAACATATACCAACATGAGCGCGTGCGCGCGCGCACACACACACACACACACACATACACACACAGATGACTTACACGGAGATAATTTGTTCAAAACCTATTAAAACACGTCTTGCATTTTTGGGGGCATTGCAATATATATTTTTTGAAAATCTGATACAACGATTTCGGTTTAACGAGCTTTGATTTAGTAGAAACTTTTGACCGAAAAAAGTATTAATTTTAAAAAAAAATTGATTTTGTGTGAAAATTACTTTCCATACATTTTACCATAAAAATGTAAAATCGGCCTTTCATATATATTGAAGTAAAAAAAATGTTTCTTTGAACATTAATTTTTGTCTTTCTATGCGCCTTTCTTTTTGCGTCCAAGTTGACAGATAGGCTCTCTCTCTATATATATATCAGTATCTCACTTAGTCAGGAGAAAGAAGTTGTTGGTAAATGTCGTTCGCCTTATCTTTGATTGAAAAAATCCAACCCAACACAGTTGGATGGTAAGAAATTCAC
The DNA here is from genome assembly GCA_017654935.2 of Phymorhynchus buccinoides. Lineage (NCBI taxonomy): Eukaryota > Metazoa > Mollusca > Gastropoda > Neogastropoda > Raphitomidae > Phymorhynchus > Phymorhynchus buccinoides. The sequence continues at coordinate 14,523,777 of CM065697.1, read as the reverse complement.
AATAGAGATAGCGAAAGCTGATAATAATAATGATAATAATAATAATAATAATAATAATAATAATAATAATAATAATAATAATAATAATAATAATAATAATAATAATAATGATAATGATAATGATAATAATAATAATAATAATAATAATAATAATAATAATAAATAATAATAATAATAATAATAACTGATACTCACTGTTGTTTTGTGAAATTGGGAGAGATGAGACTACTGTCAGTCAAGAGAAAGATTTCCTAGTAAAAGGTCGAGCACGACCGAAATATAATGGAATAAAAGCAACTAACTAGCTTGTTGGTGTTTCCTTTGTTTCATGTTCATAATAATAATAATAATAATAATAATAATAATAATAATAATAATAATTTTTTTAATAATAAATAAATAATAATAATAATAATAATAATAATAATAATAATGATGATGATGATGATGATGATGATGATGATGATGATGATGATGATGATGATAATAATAATAATAATAATAATAATAATAATAATAATAATAATAGTAATACCTTTTGGTTGCTACGGTTACGTAGCATTATGCCCCCTGTCTATATATGCCAGGGCTACTGATTTGTCCCCGCTCTAAAAAGACACACTAACCCGGCAATGATTAAGTCCCTTGGTGGGTTTTTTTTCTGGGGAGGCTGTGACCCACATACAAATGCTCCCAACTTCAAATTGAGGCTATTCTTCAAAGCCTCTGTCTCGCTTTCAATTTGGAGGCATTTGTATTTGGGAGTCAGACCTGGTCAAAATAAGATTTCTTACCATGCGAGGGAGGGAAACACGTGAAACCCGTGATTTTCACTCAAGGATCTGGTGGGTCTTTAAAACCCCTTGACTGCCACCAACGTATCACGTACTGACCTGATGACATCACTGATGACATCATCAGAGGAATAACTCTGATATGCTGGCTTTTGCTCTAACACAGTCAAGAGAGTAATATCCCCAGACCATTTTGCCAGATTGGCTCTATCAGTTGTCTTTTTTCATGGCATGATTTGCCCAATGATATTTTTCTTTAATTTTCTCTGACAGTCAAAGGGTAAAAGGGTAGGGGAAGACGGGGTAAAAAGCGCATGGGCGGGTAAGAAGCCCACCCCAATTATCTCATGAAATAAATAAAATTTCAGTCAAATTTGCCCATGAGACGAATGCTAGACATTAACGCTCGTCTCATGGGCAAAATGAGACTGAAATTTGCTTCATTTCATGAGATAATTGGGGTGGGCTTCTTACCCGCCCATGCGCTTTTTACCCCGTCTTCCCCTATGTTCACGCTTGTTTTGAATTGCATAATGCTAATTGTCACCAATGTTTAACAGTTTAAAGGGTAAAATCAATTTCTTTGGTTATTTACTTCAATCAAACAAAAGTGTACATTTTAGGCAAGTTAAGCCAGTTTCAATAAGAACAGCTGGATGATGTGTAGCAGAACTACATTCCCGATTTGTGGCGACACCAACAGAAGAACCCCTAAGCGTAGGGAAGGCTACGAATGGTCAGTCATATCACCAAGCCATCAGCATAATTTATGGGACAGCCTAATAATATAATATACGCAAGAATGTTCGTAGGGTCTAAATTTGACATCACTTTTCTAAAGCAGGGTGGCAAGCGCAAAGATGCCCCACGCCCGAAATTGGATTTCCCGAAACCCCCCCAAACCCTGAAATGAAAGATTGTGAAAACCCAACAATGCTGAAACTGAACTTCATGGAACCTCCAAATACCAATATATTTTTTAAGGGGGAGAGAGAGGGGGAAAGGAGGAGATGGGATAGGGGGTAGGGGAAGCTGGGGGAGGTTGGGGAGGAGGGGCGGCGGGGAGAAAATACATTATCACATGCCAAGCTTGCAAACATTTCAATGGTCGATTTATGGCGATAATTTGACCGCCAGGGGGCAGTCAATCCACTGGGGGCTTATCACGCTATATTCTTAGTTGGGCGTAGTGAGAGAGAGAGGGAGGGTGGGACTCCTCCCTATCTCTCTCTCTCTCTTTATCCCCAACTAAGAACATAGAGAGGATTAGCCCCACTCGAGCGCTATGCCACCTGGCGGACAAAAGAGCCAGCTATGTTGCTCATTGAGGCTTTATACTTCTCCTTGCCGACACGAAAGGGCAATAAATTTTAGCGCCTGGTGACGAGCTAGGAGCAGATAATTTTTTGGAGGCTATATAATATACTACTAGTTCCTGACAGGCAAGGGCGATAACTTAAGTAGGTGGCGTTCGCATCTCAGGGCACGAGACAGGGGGCAGAGAATTTTCCGCATAAAGCCTTATTGAGGTTTGCCACCTAGTGTCTCTCATCCCGAGATTCGTGCCCGATTTTTAAAAAAAAACCCAGAACCTACCCTCCCCCCAAAACCCCAACAAAAGCCAGTTTTTGGCTCTCTCCAAACCGGAAGCCACATTTAAATTTTTCTTTTTATTTTTTTTATTGGGGGGGGGGGGGGGGGGGGGGCTTCCAAAACCGGAAATCCGGTGTAGGCCAGAAAGAAAACACCCCTAAATAAGCCTCAGGAATGGGGTTTTTAAAACTTCAAAACCCCGGAAATCGTGTGTTCGCAGGAGAAAAAACAGTACTCCTAATTAAATAAGCCTCAGGAGCTGCGTTCATTAAAAAAACACAAAAAAATATTCAAGGTATTTATCCATCAATGTTCGGAGCCTGAAGGAGGGTAGGAGTAGGAAGCTCCGTCGATGCTGCCGATGATGTTCAGCTGGTCCTCCTCGATCTGGATCTCCTTCTGCTTCCGTCGGTTGCGGGCCCACAGCCAGGCCAGCACCCCGACCACCGCCACCCCAACGACCAGCCCCAGGGACACGCCCACGATCAAGGGTAGGTAGTCTTTGACGCCTGAAGAAGACGAAGAAGACGAAGAAGAAGAAGAGGAGGCCCCATCTTTCTTGCCTTCTTTCGTGGAGGAGGC
>CM065697.1:14508308-14513308 GCA_017654935.2 Phymorhynchus buccinoides | reverse complement strand
TTTCATGAGGTCAAGAAACCCAGACACTTCATCACCCTCGCGAAACATTAACTGGATTCTAAAAAATAAAATGTCCAGAATTAGAAATCAGAAACAAAAACCTTGCAATATGGAAATAGGTCAACCAATACCTGAATAACAAACATTTTGAACACAAAAAAAACCTTTCATGAGGTCACGTGTACGTTAGTAGGCCCTATAGTCAAAGTCACTCAAGGTCATGTCATTTCGGGGTCGCCCAAGTTCAGGGACGTTGAAGTAGTTCAAGGTCAGGTTACTTCAGGTCTTTCAAGGCCAAGCTAGTTCGAATATGTCAAGGTCAGTTTAGTTCAGGCCATTGAAGTTTAGGCTAGTTCGTGGTAGTATTGGGGTGGTGGTGGTGGTGGTGGGAGTGGGGGGGGGGGGGGGGGGGGGGGGGGGGGGGGGGAGGGCGGTTTTCAATATGTTGTGAAGAATGCATCCACTTGAAATACGGGCAGCCTCTTCTGAAGCATGACTGGTTGTCCATATTTTTGTTTTACCCCCCTACTTTTGGTTTCATCTTTAATGCATGAATATGACTGTGTTTCCTTTGTGTTTGCACCATGCTTGTATGAGACCACACTGTAATTTCTATTAACGAGATATAATAAAGAATTTTTGACTGAGCAACACATTAGTCATTGATTAGTCAATTGTTCTGTGTTATGCTGTGATAGTAGTAAAACATTAGTCATTGACTAGTTAAATGTTCTGTGCTATGATGTGATGGTTGTAAAACAGTAGTCGTTGATCAGTCAGTCGTTCTGTGCTATGATGTGATGATGATAGTAAAACAGTAAACAGTCAGTTGTTCTGTGTTATGATGATGATGATAGTAAAACAGTCATTGATCAGTCAGTCGTTCTGTGCTATGATGTGATGATGATAGTAAAACAGTAGTCGTTGATCAGTCAGTTGTTCTGTGCTATGATGTGATGATGATAGTAAAACAGTAGTCATTGATCAGTCAGTTGTTCTGTGTTATGATGTGATGATGATAGTAAAACAGTAGTCATTGATCAGTCAGTTGTTCTGTGTTATGATGTGATGATGATAGTAAAACAGTAGTCATTGATCAGTCAGTTGTTCTGTGTTATGATGTGATGATGATAGTAAAACAGTAGTCATTGATCAGTCAGTTGTTCTGTGTTATGATGTGATGATGATAGTAAAACAGTAGTCATTGATCAGTCAGTTGTTCTGTGTTATGATGTGATGATGATAGTAAAACAGTAGTCATTGATCAGTCAGTTGTTCTGTGTTATGATGTGATGATGATAGTAAAACAGTAGTCATTGATCAGTCAGTTGTTCTGTGTTATGATGTGATGATGATAGTAAAACAGTAGTCATTGATCAGTCAGTTGTTCTGTGTTATGATGTGATGATGATAGTAAAACAGTAGTCATTGATCAGTCAGTTGTTCTGTGTTATGATGTGATGATGATAGTAAAACAGTAGTCATTGATCAGTCAGTTGTTCTGTGTTATGATGTGATGATGATAGTAAAACATTAGTCATTGATCAGTCAGTTGTTCTGTGTTATGATGTGATGATGATAGTAAAAACAGTAGTCATTGATCAGTCAGTTGTTCTGTGTTATGATGTGATGATGATAGTAAAACAGTAGTCATTGATCAGTCAGTTGTTCTGTGTTATGATGTGATGATGATAGTAAAACAGTAGTCATTGATCAGTCAGTTGTTCTGTGTTATGATGTGATGATGATAGTAAAACAGTAGTCATTGATCAGTCAGTTGTTCTGTGTTATGATGTGATGATGATAGTAAAACAGTAGTCATTGACCAGTCAGTTGTTCTGTGTTATGATGTGATGATGATAGTAAAAGTTGTTCTGTGTTAATGATATAGTAAAACATTAGTCGTTGACCAGTCAGTTGTTCTGTGTTATGATGTGATGATGATAGTAAAACATTAGTCATTGATCAGTCAGTTGTTCTGTGTTATGATGTGATGATAGTAAAACATTAGTCGTTGATCAGTCAGTTGTTCTGTGTTATGATGTGATGATAGTAAAACATTAGTCGTTGATCAGTCAGTTGTTCTGTGTTATGATGTGATGATGATAGTAAAACATTAGTCATTGATCAGTCAGTTGTTCTGTGTTATGATGTGATGATGATAGTAAAACATTAGTCATTGATCAGTCAGTTGTTCTGTGTTATGATGTGATGATGATAGTAAAACATTAGTCATTGATCAGTCAGTCAGTTGTTCAGTAGTGTTATGTTGTTCTGTGTTATGATGATGATGATAGTAAAACAGTAGTCATTGATCAGTCAGTTGTTCTGTGTTATGATGTGATGATGATAGTAAAACAGTAGTCATTGATCAGTCAGTTGTTCTGTGTTATGATGTGATGATGATAGTAAAACAGTAGTCATTGATCAGTCAGTTGTTCTGTGTTATGATGTGATGATGATAGTAAAACAGTAGTCATTGATCAGTCAGTTGTTCTGTGTTATGATGTGATGATGATAGTAAAACAGTAGTCGTTGATCAGTCAGTTGTTCTGTGTTATGATGTGATGATGATAGTAAAACAGTAGTCATTGATCAGTCAGTTGTTCTGTGTTATGATGTGATGATGATAGTAAAACATTAGTCGTTGATCAGTCAGTTGTTCTGTGTTATGATGTGATGATGATAGTAAAACATTAGTCGTTGATCAGTCAGTTGTTCTGTGTTATGATGTGATGATGATAGTAAAACATTAGTCGTTGACCAGTCAGTTGTTCTATGTTATGATGTGATGATGATAGTAAAACATTAGTCATTGATCAGTCAGTTGTTCTGTGTTATGATGTGATGATGATAGTAAAACAGTAGTCATTGATCAGTCAGTTGTTCTGTGTTATGATGTGATGATGATAGTAAAACAGTAGTCATCAGATCAGTCAGTTGTTCTGTGTTATGATGTGATGATATAGTAAAACATTAGTCATTGATCAGTCAGTTGTTCTGTGTTATGATGTGATGATGATAGTAAAACAGTAGTCATTGATCAGTCAGTTGTTCTGTGTTATGATGTGATGATGATAGTAAAACAGTAGTCATTGATCAGTCAGTTGTTCTGTGTTATGATGTGATGATGATAGTAAAACAGTAGTCATTGATCAGTCAGTTGTTCTGTGTTATGATGTGATGATAGTAAAACATTAGTCATTGATCAGTCAGTTGTTCTGTGTTATGATGTGATGATGATAGTAAAACAGTAGTCATTGATCAGTCAGTTGTTCTGTGTTATGATGTGATGATGATAGTAAACCATCAGTCGTTGACCAGTCAGATGTTCTGTGTTATGATGTGATGATAGTAAAATAGTAGTCGTTGAAAAAAAAACCGGGACAAAAAGAATTTTTGACTTTGACTTTGACCTGATCCAGTGGTGTGGTCAGCATGGGGTCCAGTCTCTGAGGTGGGGGTGTAGCCGCTGGTCCACGTCCAATCAAAATCGTCCTCCGTGTCTTGGCTCCACCCACACAGCGCGGAGTCTTCGAAATCGCATCCCAGGCTGGCTCCATCTGCACATTGTCAAATTCCAAATATAATTTTAAAGAACTATGTGTAAAATCAAAGAATGAAATAGTGAGGCCAAGAGAGGAGATAACGAAATTGAATAAAGGGTGAATACTCTCTTTCTAATTAACTCCCCTCCACCAAAGTTGATTACGATACATGAAACACAAGACATTCAGTTAGTATTTGGTTTGGGTCCTTTTATTGAGGCTCAACATACAGACGTTTCGTATGATACATACGTTATCAATGTAAAATGAAAGACTGACAGACAGCAAGCAAATAGTAAGAGTTCAAAATAGAAAGAGAAGACTGAGTTGAAATTAAGATATAAAAGGAAGACTGAGTAGATATCATTTCTGGAGAAAACAAAATCATCTAGCAGTGCGTGGGTCAGAACCAAAGTGAGACAAACAAAGCATCATTCTCAAAAAAAGAATGTACCAAGTTCGCCTTTATGACCCTCCACCCACACAGTACACATCAACAATGGTGGAGAGTACAACATACAAACAAATCAACACCTATCCAAGAGAGGCATAGCCTTCTAACATTATGTTACACATGAAGGGGGTAGGTTATCTAAATTAACAACCATTTTACCCATAACGAAATTGAACAAAGGGTGAATACTCTCTCTCTCTCTGTCCATCTCAAAGTCTGTTTCTTTCAGATTTATATATATATAAATATTCCTAGGCTGATCCTAACCCTGTCCCTTTCCCGAGAATGGCAGAATGTTGTTTCTTAATGAACACACAACACAGAACAAACTGGTAAGCGTCGAAATAAAGTTCCTTTGATGATTAGTATCGTAATCAACTTTGGTGGAGGGGAGTTAATTAGAAAGAGAGTATTCACCCTTTGTTCAATTTCGTTATGGGTAAAATGGTTGTTAATTTAGAAAACCTACCCCCTTCATGTTAACGACTGTCCATCTCAAAGTCTGTTTCTTTCAGATTTATATATATATATAAATAATCCTAGGCTGATCCTAACCCTATCCCTTTCCCGAGAATTGCAGAATGTTGTTTCTCAATGAATTTTGTTTTTTCAATGCAATTTCAAATCTGAGGGGGTGGGGGTGGGGGTGGGGGGTGGGGGTGAATGAAGTACAAGATAGTCACAAAAAGATTAGTCATTGAAACGATGTGATTGGTATGCAACGCATTTCTTATCGTAGTTTTTGTTCTGTTTCTATTTTCAAACGCCCCACCCCCATTTTTGGGGGGACAGTTGTAATACACTCAATGTGGAGGTGAATGCAATTTTCCTAAAAGATCTTACCACGCGCAAAAGACATTCTTCAACTAATAATATGTCACAAGTGTTATTTTTTTTATTTCCCTTCCCCTTCTTTCTCGTTTTTTCGCCCCCTAGCTCTTTTGTACAAACATATGAATATGAGTATCAAAATCAATATGAGTATAACTAACTGTGTA
>CM065697.1:14493308-14503308 GCA_017654935.2 Phymorhynchus buccinoides | reverse complement strand
TCATTATTAATATTTAAGTGCCATTGCTCTATAAGATTGGTGAGTGCTGTATGACAAGAATGATGCTTCCTAAAACCACTTTGGTTTGGGTGAAATAAATTATATATTCTAAAGTGTGTTTGAATCATTTGTTTTAAATGCTTTTCAAGAGGTTTAGAAATACTAGATAAAAGTGATATGGGTCTATAATTTGAGGCACAATTCCTATCACCAGATTTAAAGTAGGGCAACACCCTGGCGTCTTTCAAGGGTTGTGGATAGTGGCCTTTTTCAATGCAAAGGTTATAGATGTATGTTAGATGTTCAGAAATGATTGGTGCAGCATGTTTCAAGATTCGATTATCTAAATTGTCTAGTCCTCGATATTTAGATCGATTTAATAAACACAATTCTGAGAAAACTTCATGTACACTAATATAATTAAAGGTAAGATTGGTTTTAATGTCTTTTGAGTCACAGAAATCTATTAACTTTCGAAAATTATTCTGTTGTGTGTTATCTACTTCAACAAGTTTGTCTGCAACTGTTGAAAAGTGTTTGTTAAAATCTTCAGCCGTTAAATCTGTTGATGAGCTATTCATAGACTTTGAGCTTTTACCAGATAACTGATTTATAGCTTTCCATATAGATTTTGTATCATGTTTAGATGAAATAAATTCACTAAAGTGTTTCTTACTGGCCATCCGTTTCATCTTTGTTATTGTATTTCGTTGCTTTTTAAATTCTTCATCTTTTCCTGTTGATTGAAGTAATTTTTCTCGATTATTAATAGCTGCATCAATCTCTTCATTTAACCACGGTGGTTTTCCTTCTAACTTAACACGTCTAGATTTACATGGTGCATGTTTGTCAACCACAGGCAGAAAAGCGCTGTACCAAACATCAAGAGCCTTATCAGGGTTAGTATGTTGATAAACTTCTGAAAAATTAACTGAACAAAGATCGGACAAAAAAGCCTCAGGGTTAAAGCTTTTATAGCAACGATAAACAATACATTTATGGTTACATCTTGGAATCTTTACACCTTTTTTTAAATTCCAGGTTAAGCACACTGGAAAGTGATCACTAAGACCATAAATGGGCACTGATTTTTCAACGATGTTGCTTGCATTTGTTACATAAATATGATCGATTAAGGTTTCAGATGTTAATGTTTTTCTTGTGGGGGAATTTACTAATTGGGTTAAATTGAAGGACTCCACAATTCTTTTCCATTTGTTATTAGATTTAAGAAGATCAATATTAAAATCCCCAAGAAGTATGACTTCGTTAGAATAATTCAAAACATCTTCCATCATTGATTCAAAACTATCAAACCAATTACTACGTTCTTCAGGGTTTCTGTATAATAAGCCGATTACTATGGGCTTGCTTCTTTTAAGGCGGACTTCTAACCAGATGCATTCAATATTGTGTTTATCAAATATGGTCAATTGTTTGTAATTTACTGATTGGTGTATGTATCCTATAAGACCCGTTTGTAGTTTAGTTGTTGCATCCTTACGTATTACGTTATATCCTGGTACTGTAGTCACATTGTCATCAATCACTTGTGTGAGTCTAGATTCGGAAAAACCAAAAACGTGAAAACAGTTTCCAGAATTTGATAATACTTGAGGAACCTCTGACATTTTGTTAAGGAGGTGGCAAGCATTCAAATATCCAATTTTGAAACCAGTTTTGGATAACCACTTTTGGTTATCCATACCTTGTTGCATAATATTTGAGATTCTCAATACGTTACTATAGTACAACTAGCTTCCCCAATCAGGAGAAATACACAATGTGCTCAAAATAAGCAATATAAACGGTATTCAAAATAGAATCAAGAATAAAACAACAAATTTAGTCAAAACAAGTCAATTCAAATAAACAATCAATTAAGCGTAATATCGGCTTAAAACCCCCACAAAAATCTTACACACACACACACACACACACACACACACACACACACACACACACACACACACACACACACACACACACACACACAACTATCAAATCAAACTAGCACCAGTAGTGACACAGCAAGAGTTCTCCCAACAGTCGCTGTAGCAATCCTGCAAAATTAGTCAAATATAGCAAGTATAATATCATACACATTAGCTGACTATATAAGTCAATATATACTGCAAATACTTTTACAGCAAATCAGATTTAATGCCCCAAGTCCGAGTATCAGCATGACCATCAGCATGATGAGTGAACAAAACATAGCACATAACACACACATATAATCTCTCTCCTCTCTCTCTCTCTCTCTCTCTCTCTCCTCTCTCTCTCTCTCTCTCTCTCTCTCTCTCCCATCCCACACCCTCTCTCTCTCTCAGAATTGTCGAGAAAGCATTTAGAGTTTCATCCACAAAGCAATATAATGTCCATGCAATAATCAGCGTACATGTTACCAGTTTCCTTCTGGTCTCTGGTTATCACGCTGGGACATAAGCTGTGAGGCCAGGGACATTAATTGTTGGGCATATTCCCCTGCAGAGGAAGGTGGTGGCCAGCTACGTGGATTTTGTGGATAGCCTGGCTGGATGGGTGTGAAACCTGGGGGAAATTGAACTGGGCGTTGGGCAGTGTCTCCACTCTGAGCACTCTGGGGAAGGTAGGGGAATGGGAGAGGAAATCTGGAGTACAGAGACTCTGGAATGCCATAATTTGGGTATGGGAATGGAACAGGACAGGTAGAGAAGGCTGGAGGGGGGCCAAAATGGACCCGAGAACTACCACTAGCCTGAGGGGGATATGAATGGATCTGGGAATTACAACTACCTTGTGGGGGACCCAACTGAACCTGAGGATTACAACTACCTTGTGGGGGACCCAACTGAACCTGAGGATTACAATTAGCTTGTGAGGGTTCATGTTGTGAATTAAATGGAGTCACGCCACTGGATTCATCACTGCGTTCAGAGGTTATAGCACACGGAGAGAGAGAGAGAGAGAGAGAGAGAGAGAGAGAGAGAGAGAGAGAGAGAGAGAGAGAGAGAGAGAGAGAGAGAGAGAGAGAGAGAGAGACAGACAGACAGACAGACAGACACAGACACAGACACATACCCAGACAGACAGAGACAGAGCCAAAGAAAGACAGACAGACCCACACAGAGACACGGACACAGACAGAAACAGAGACAGACAGAGAGACAGAGACCTGGAGAGGGTAAGTACTCACCGACACACACGGGGGTCTGCTGACTCCAGGTCCCCCTGGACAGACAAACGGCCAGCTTGTGCCCCACCCTCTTGAACTTTTTCCTGCAGCGGAAGTAGGCCATGCGCCCTCCGCCGCGTATCCTAACGCGCCCATTCTTCAAGGTCAAGGCCGGGCAAGCTTTTCCTGGACGTACATACATAATTAGATATTAGGTACTTTATAGTCACAGAGGCGTCTCTGTCAAATTCGGGTTGCTCCCACCTGGAGAGCGCGTCGCAGCCAGAGGCGCGCCACCCAATTTTTTTTTTTTGCATGCGATTTTTGTGTGACTGATGAGGGGTGGGGGTGGGTAAGTTTTGACCAAATGACAACTTTTTCGTTGCCACTGGGATTAACGTATGCTAAGAGCATGGGCACACGGGACCTCGGTTCATTGTCTCATGGGAAAGACTCCACGTTTAGACCGTAAGGCCTAGTGCAAAGTGAGAGGGAAAATCCCCTGTACCCAGGTAAAAATGTAATGCTAAAAAAAACACCACCAACACACAACAAACGGAAATGTTGTCAATAAATGGTTAATTGAGGTGTTCAACATATACAGGAAGGTGGTATAGTGCAGAGGTTAAGACGTGCGTTCGCCTGCCAATGTCAATGCGTGAGTGAGCCGGGTTTTCGGCGATTCCTCCTTGGCGGAGGTGCTGGAAGTCAAATTCTTTCACCCAAAGAGAAGGCGTGTGCCGTCTCTTTTCTAATGGCCGCCAAATCGTTTGCACGAAATGTTCGCAATACAAGCCTTTTTTTTTCTTTAAAAAAATAAATGTTAGACAGGATTTAGCTCAAGGAAATAGCTCAATATTTTATTTTTACTGCACTACAAAAACACACACGCTTCAACCACAATGAGTGTCCTCCACCCACCCCATCCAAAATGGCTTCTCTCTCCGGCATTTCCGCCAAGGAGGAATCTCCGTTTTGACGGTTTCATTTCTAGGAAACCAGAGCAACGTGAGTGTTCCGATCCTTGAAAAGGCTGTCTTTCTGGCGATCTCGACGTGTTTCTTGCTAAAAACTCATCGGTCAGGGTCCACCGTTAAGTTCATGATTCATTTCTCTCTCTCTCTCTCTCTCTCTCTCTCTCTCTCTCTCTCTCTCTCTCTCTCTCTCTCTCTCTCTCTCTCTCTCTCATCTCTCTCTCTCTCTCTCTCTCTCTCTCTCTCTCTCTCTCTCTCTCTCTCTCTCTCTCTCTCTCTCTCTCTCTCTCTCTCTCTCTCTCTCTCTCTCTCTCTCTCTCTCTCTCTCTGTCAGAGTCCTTATTCTATCTTGTTCTGATTGAATATTAACAACTATCTGATTGCAGTAATTGTAATGTGTGGAGATACTATTACCATGTGTATTGATTGTTGATGACGAGATGTATTCCAAATGTTGTTATTTGATTGACTGCTATAAGTTAATAATGGTTATTGATCTTCTCTCTCTCTCTCTCTCTCTCTCTCTCTCTCTCTCTCTCTCTCTCTCTCTCTCTCTCTCTCTCTCTCTCTCTCTCTCTCTCTCTCCCTCTCTCTCTCTCTCTCTCCCCCCCCTCTCTCTCTCTCTCCTCTCTCTCTCCCCTCTCTCTCTCTCTCTCTCTCTCTCTCTGTTTTAAATGTGCACATTTCTAAGCTGATGTAATGAATTTTAATTATAATTATTTGGTTCGTATTATTTTGTTTCGCACGTTTGATTAATGTTCTTTCAGCTATGTTGTATCTCTGTCATGTTGTTACACCTAACCTAAAGTTCTCTTTTGGAGATATTAAAGTATACTTGAACTTGAACTTGAACTTGAACCCACATCTGAAAAGAAAGTCGTTGATCGAGCCACACTCTTGGCCCAACGCTGTCGCCACGATCTCAGTTACCCTGTCACTACTATTCCGATTGTCCTACGCTCTCAACACTACTGCCACTACGTTGTTCCCGTGCTCTCTACGATCCGGTGTTGCATAAAATATGTTACCCATGAAATAAATACTCTTTTCCTCATTCGCTGTTTGGGAAAGATTCGCCCCTAAATACATTCAGAGGCGTCTTGTGGCATGCAGGAAGAACAGAAGATTCATCATTAAATACTGCAAGAAGTCGGGGATATTTTTTCTAATATTTATTATTATTTATTTTTGTTTGCACGGATGGTTGTTTATATCGTCCGCCATTTTGACAAAATACGAAACTAAGTGACATGGCTTTGTATATTGATTTATCGGCGAAAATGTAGATTTATTATTTAGGGAGAATACTATTGCATTCGTCAAAATTCTTCTTTTTTCTTTTTTCTCTTTTTTCTTCTTCTCCCCCCCCCCCCCCCCCCCCCCCCCCCCCCCCCCCCCCCCCCCCCCCCCCCCCCCCCTTTTCCTTTTTTTGGGGGGGGGCCGATTTGGCTGCAATTTTCAGACAAGTTGCAGGACCTTATGGGTATGTGAAATTTAAAATATTAAATGATTTCACCGAATTTTCGGCAAAATAGGGCCGAAACACCGCGAAATCGGCGAAAGTTCAATGCTGAACATCTCAAAAACGGCTAAACGGATTTCGTTCATATTTTCCGATTTTACTCAAACGTAGGTTGGCAACACTTCCAGTATAAAACCGAACCGGAAATACGTACCGGAAGTGCCCCAGATATGGTCAGGCATCTTTTATTTGGTTAACGGAATAGCCAAAAGCGGAAGTGACGTCACAAAACTAACTATTGGGTTTTGTAGCCTTTACTCTGGCCCAGGTCTGAAAGGAGTTTGTTGACAATATGTTAAATAGTTTGTGCGTTATTCAAATTTATGTAAATTTGGTTGTGTCACTTTCACTAATTCCCATAATTATATGGAAGCAAATCCTTTTCATCCGATTTCGCTGAAATTCGCAGATATATTGAAGGACACTATTCTAATGCTCGATTTCCAATAGTAAAGCGATTGGCCAAAATGTGACCGACATATGGCCCAAAATAGCACATTTTGGCAAATATTTAATTTTCAATAACTTGAAAACGGCTGCACAGAATACTTTCATTTCTTCAGTGCTGACTAAAGAGTAACATTGCAATACTTTCGTTATAAATTCGAACCGGATGTGGTGACAAAAATTGCAAATATTAGCAAAATTGTAATATTGAATAACTTGCAAATGGCTGTTTAGCGGGAGAATCCTGTCATGCTTGCTCTCAAAGGCAAACATAATCCCTCTAGTTATTATTATTATTATTATTATTATTATTATTATTATTATCACCCACATCCTACAACCGACACCTATCAACTACCAACAACAACAATAGCTATTGACTTCTCAACGAGTAAAGTAAGTTAGGGACTTTGCCCCGAAGTTCTCGGAAACCGAGGAAACCACGAGGTCAGACTTCTTCAAGTAGCCAGCCGCTGGATGGCGCCACTGTTGTTGTTACATGATGAAATCCGTAATTATTAGTATACAAAGGGCATTGTTAAAGACCCACCAGATCACGTGTCAAAACCACGGGTTTCGCGTGTTTTCACCTCTGATAGCTGGTAAGAAATCTTGTTTTGACCAGGTTTGAGTCCCATACCAAATGCCCCCCCCCCCCCCCCCCAAACAAATTCAAACCGAAACATAATTTTAAAGAGCAGCCTCAATTTGAAGTTGGGGAGCATATGTATGTGGGTCAAAGCTGCCCAGAAAAACCCCGTCAAGGGACTTAATCGTGGTGCGTCAGTGTTTTTTTAACATGTTGCACACACAAATAAGGTTAAAAGGTTAATTTGTTACACGATTAAATATTTGATCGAAGGTTCAAACCTTGATTCTGAACCATAAATGTGTGCGCGTGCGTCAGTGCGTGTGCGTGTGTGCGTGTGTGCGTGTGTGAGTATGTGTGTGTGTGTGTGTGTGCGTGTGTGTGTGTGTGTGTGCGTGTGCGTGCGCGTGTGCGTGTGCGTGCGTGTGTGCATGTGTGCGTGTGTGTGTGTGTGTGTATGTGTGTATGTGTGTGTGTGTGTGTGTGTGTGTATGTGTGTGTGTGTGTGTGTGTGTGTGTGTGTGTGTGTGTGTGTGTGTGTGTGTGTGTGTGTGTGCATGCGTGCGTGTGCGCGTGTGTTCACGACAAATAATTGGTTTAATGTTCACGAAAACAAAAATTGGCTCAAAGTTTAGGACCCAATAACGAACAAAAAACATTAAAAAAAATTGAATTAAGTGGGGAGGTGCTACGACGGATAAAAACATCAATTCCGGTGTCATGAGAAATAAGTACCTACCGTGAAATAAATACCCTTCAAAAGCGCACTAGAGCCATTCTTCTTTCATGTGATAAATAAGTCAACTATTACTTAAAATATAGATATTTAAGCGCTCAATCTACACGGAAAGAACCAAGAAATAGAGCGGGAGGGTGTAAATCCTACGTCTTTGCTGAGAAATCGATGTACAAAGCCATGTTCCTTAGTTTCGTATTTTGTCAAAATGGCGGACGATAAAAACAACCGTCCGTGCAAACAAAAATAAAGAATAATAAATATTAGATAAAGATCCCTGACTTCTCAGTATTTAATGATGAATTTCCTGTCCTTCCTGCATGCCACAAAACGCCTCTGAATGCATTTAGGGGCGAATCTTTCCCAAACAGCAAACAATTTGAATGAGGAAAAGAGTATTTATTTCATGGGCAAAATATTTTATGCAACACTGCAACGTTTCTTCAAAATGACAAATGTTCGGGGTTACGGGTATTAACGCCACTTATGCTCCAACCAAACGTAATTTTAATTAAAGCAAAACCAGCAATATTGCACGAAATGGCCTACCAAGTTTCAAATACTTTAGTCAACTAGAAATACTAGAAATTTAGAGCCCCATAATGACTTGAAGAGCACATAGAAAACCAAGCTTACGAGGTCAACCTCGTGAAAGAGCTATCCGCCGTCTCCCTTCAAGATCTTATAGAGTCCTTTATGATTGTGTTGTTTTAACCCTTTCACCGCCAGCCATATTTCAGCCAAAAATGTTCATGAAATGTACCTGGGTAGAGAATAAAATCCATCTGCAGTATTGAGGATTCTTCTGTGACAGATATGAAATAAGGTCTATCCTTACTTCCCAAAACTATGACAATAGGGTCTTTGGATAATGGACCCCAATTTGATGCCTTTTAGTGACATAGGTGTTAAATTACTGTGGTGCTAAAATGCGACTTTGGCGGTGAAAGGGTTAACAAGGGGAACAGCGCGGAACAGCGTGTGTCATCCTCTAAATTAAAAGGACATTTAACGAAACATTTTGCCTTCAAATGTTCAGAACATCGTACCAAAGGGAAGTATGATTTCAATTTCGCCCTAGAGCACTAGTACAAAATCGGAACTCTGAATTTTTGCTGACGGCCAGATGAAAATGGAATTCAGTACACATTTGAAGCAACAGATCGTAACAATCGTTAGAGAAAACCCCCACGAAAGGTGGGGGTGATTATTGATATTATCAGAGCAATGATCATTCTAAGAAATTCTAAGACAGGAGACGGTGTGCTTAAAGGGACACCCTGACGGGAGAGTTTTTTCAGCATTTTTGTTGAGGAAAAAGTCGTCTAGGAAGAGTTACTATCCTTGAACGTGGTCTGAGTGTCGCAAGAATGACGTACTTCTAGCCACTGTGTTTACAAACTTTAAGCTGGGCCTATTGCTTTGAGAACTCAAAACAGCCGCGGAAGTAGCAGACCATCTATTCAACCGGTTATGTGCGTTTGGACATGGTCAGGGGGCCTTGTAGACCGTGGGAACGTCTGGGTTTCGCGGATGTGAAGGTGATCCCATTTGTTCACAGATCCCGCACAATGACAACGGAAGAGTTCACCGCAAAAGTCATCAACGATGTATGTGACCTTGTGGCCTGGCATCTCCACCACCATCATCATCCATAGGCCCTCCCCCAGGCATCCAGAAAGTCAGGGTATGCTTATTTCTAGAGGTGGGGGAAAAAACCGGTTTGAACCGAAAGACCGGTGCTAAACTTCCGCGGTTCGAAAAACCGGTTCGAGTTGCTGTGAACCGGTTTTTTAACTGCAAACTGAAAGTAAGTTTTTTTTTAGAATAACGCATTTTTAAAAAAAAACCACACTGATTCTCAGCGCAGATTGGGTGTTTTGTAAACCAAGAGTAGCTGTTTCTAGTTTGTGGTGGTGTATGGCTTTGACTTTGAGTGTTGAGTTGAGTGTGTGTGTGTCATAAGTCATAAGTTTCTTGTGTGTGTGTGTGTGTGTGTGTGTGTGTGTGTGTGTGTGTGTGTGCGCGTGCGTGCGTGCGTGTGTGTGAATATTCTGACAAATAAATATGTGTTTGCATAGGTAAAATTAGTGATGCGAGTACTGGTTAAAACAAACCGGCTCAATAAAACCGGTTCGGAGAGGAAAACCGGTTTAAAACCGGTTCAGATTTTTGAACCGGTTCTCAACTCTACTTATTTCGGTCAGTTATTTATGTCAGTGCTCTTATGTGTCAGTGCACATTTATTTTTATGACAGCTTAATGATTCCAAGCTGTACTGATTTCCCTTGTCTGCTGGCCGTCAGTACACAACAGAAATCCGATTTTTCGACAAGAAAAAACCAAACCGAGTAGGAATTAGGATTCCGACTTCTACTAGTACAAATCGGAATTTCGATGTGTACTAGTAGTATTCCGAATCTTACTTATTTCTAACGTGGCATATGCGTGTATACTGCTCGCTAAAAGTAGGGGATATTGTGGTTTGTAAGATCACCATGAGTTCAATAATGAAATTATAAGTTATATTCAATTTCAAAACAAAAGTATGTTATACCTTAAACATAAAATCGGA
>CM065697.1:14465808-14480808 GCA_017654935.2 Phymorhynchus buccinoides | reverse complement strand
AAAATACACGCTGTTATTGATCACTATTTCTCCATGGCAACACATTGAAAGCCAGTGGGGCGGTGGGTGGATGCCTCGTGCCTCCATACGGGGGAGCTGGACGACCCCGACCCCTCTCATGAGTCTCGTCCCTGTGGGGAGGGGGGGGAGGGGGGTGTCTTTCGTAAAAATAGTTCCCCCACCATCAGGAAGTTCTGTGCTTGTAACTTCCTTTAGTCCGCCACTCTCTTTGACTCTACCTTTCCCCTTTTGCTTTCAATCATCTACTATCTTTCTGACGTATTGGCCCATTCTCCTGCCTTTGGAAAACACACCAAATCTTCAATATAATTTTCTCCTTTGAGCTTCTCCGAAATCGGAATGTGTCGGCTGTGTACGCAGCTGGGAGATCAGTGAAGACGGAAAACCGGACACATTGTATGTGCCTTACCCATTGTGGCCATATGTCATGGGATCGCAGAGGAAGAAGATAGGCCAGTGATATCATTACTATGGTATAAGAAATTGTGCTGACATGGGGGAAAGAGTGGAAAATTACAACGTGAATTTTGACCTTAAATAGTCGTAATAATAATTTGAGATAACTCGTTGGTAAGATGGTGATTGGTGATAACGTATTGTAAATGGTGTTAAGCTGTAACGCCATTGTAAGTATTGTTATATGACCCAAGGTCAATTCGTGAATCCGTGTTTGTTTGGTTAATTAAATTAAGCCGCCTCACAATATCCAACCTGTCTAGTTTGGAAGAACAAAATCAGTTGTGAACTCTTATTCAACTACTGGTGGCCGTGTGCCGTCTTCACTATCAACAAGCAAAGGGAGGAGAGGGGGAGGGGGTCTGATATGGAACAAGCAACATTTTGACAGAGAATTAAGAGTATAAAAAAGTAACGTTGGAGCCCATTTTGTTAGGTGTATCGGCATATTATGTCAAAATCACCCCCCCCCCCCCATCTCTCTCCCTCTCTCTCTCTCTTTCTTTCCCCCCCATCTCTCTCTCTCTCTCTCTCTCTCTCTCTCTCTCTCTCTCTCTCTCTCTCTCTCTCTCTCTCTCTCTCTCTCTCTCTCTCTCTCTCTCTCTCTCTCTCTCTCTCTCTCTTTAACAAGAAAAAAGAGGTTATTAATATGCTAAAAAAACACAAAATGCCATGATGTGGTGTATAGGGTCCAAAATTCTGCGTTGGATATTCCAGAGCAACAATACTTCTTCTTAAAGACCCCCCGCCACGTCACGTGTCACATTCCCTCTTTTGCTAGGAAGCTTTCTTAAAGATCCACCAGATCACGTGTCAAAATCACGGGTTTCACGTGTTTTCCCTCTTATAACTGGAAATAAATCTTTTTTTGACCAAGTCTGACTCCCATATAAATAGCCCCAAATTCTAACCGAAACATCAGTTTAAAGAGCAGCGTCAATTTAAGTTGGGGAAATTTGTATGTGGGTCACAGCAACCCAGAAAAAAACAAGGGACTTAATCGTAGCGCGTCACTGGGTCTTTAAAGATACACTGACGCACCACGATTAAGTCCCCTTAGGTTTTTTTCTGGGTAGCTGTGACCCACATACAGATGTCCCCAACTTTAAGTTGAGGCTGCTCTTTAAAATAATGTTTCGGTTTGAATTTGGGGGCATTTGTGTGGGAGTGAGACCTAGTCAAAACAAGATTTCATCCCAGCTATAAGAGGGGAAACCCGTGAAACCAGTGATTTTGGCACGTGCTCTGGTGGGTCTTTAAAGACCCACCACGTCACGTGTCAAAATCACGGTTCCATAATAAAGTTTTACGCCCTCTTGGGCCTTTCGGCCATGTGGGGCATTAAAATCACGGTTTTCACGTGTTTTCCCTCTTATAGCTAGTAAGGAATCTTAAGAAATCTTCCAAGAATAAGAGGGAATGTGACACGTGACGTGGAGGGTCTTTAAGATTTCTTACTAGCTATAAGAGGGAAAGCACGTGAAAACCGTGATTTTGACACGTGACGTGGTGGATCTTTAAAGACCCATTGAGCCGGCTGGATCCTAAGTCCCTTGGTTTTTCTGGGTCGGTGTGGCCCACATTCAGACTTTCCTCCAATACGACCGAGGCTGCTCTTTAAAGTGATGTCTCGTTTTCGTGCAAGGGGCAATTTGCATGGGAGCAACACTTGGTCAAAATACGATTTCTTACCAGCTATAAGAGGGAAAACACGTGAAAAAACCCTTGATTTTGACACGTGACGTGGTGGGTCTTTAATACGAAGCATCGACTGTAATAATGATGCGTAGTTAGTTAGTTAGTTAGTTTAATTCTACAGTGTTAGTTCAGCTTTGCCATTGTTCCGTTCTCTTCCTATTGCCACACTCAGAGGTCAGGCTTAGGTTAAGTCGTTAATTATGCTAATTAATTAGCTGACATGCTGCTGCTGCTGCTGCGCGCGTGCAAGAAAGGAAAACAAGAGGGTCAGACCCCTGTCCTTGAAGTGGGGTCATCCGATCTGGACAAGATGATGACGATAATGATGACAACGGTGCCATTGTGACCATTGCACGATGCTGAGGGATGCTTACCGCCGCTCAATTGCGCTTATTTGAGAGTTATTCGATTGCGCCTGGCCAGGTATGTGCATCAATGAGGCTTGATACTTGTTCTTTGTTCATTTTCTTCCAATTTTTATTTTTATTCCATGTACCCTCAAGGGGCTTTCGGAAATAAACCTTCAAATTTGAAACTTACTGCTTCGTCTGTTTGCCCAAGGGCGATAATTTTATGTAGGTGGCGCTTTCACGTGAGCCTTGAGAGGGAGAGAGAGAGAGAGAGAGAGAGAGAGAGAGAGAGAGAGAGAGAGAGAGAGAGAGAGAGAGAGAGAGAGAGGAGGGAGGGAGAGAGAGAGAGATGGAGAGAGAGAGAGAGGGATATATATATATACACAGAGAGAGAGAGAGAGAGAGAGGAGAGAGAGAGAGAGAGAGAGAGAGAGAGAGAGAGAGAGAGAGAGAGAAAGAGAGAAGGAGGGAGAGAGACACAGAGAGAGACAGAAAGAGAGAGACAGAGAGAGACAGAGACAGAGAGAGAGAGAGAGAGAGAGAGAGAGAGAGAGAGAGAGAGAGAGAGAGAGAGAGAGAGAGAGAGAGAGAGCGAGAGCGAGAGCGAGAGAGGGAGGGAGGAGAGAGAAATACACAGAGAGAGAGAGAGAGAGAGAGAGAGACAGAGAGAGAGAGAGAGAGAGAGAGAGAGAGAGAGAGAGAGAGAGAGAGAGAGAGAGAGAGAGTAGGCCTAGCAACAATGGATGCCTAGGCCGTGCGGGCTTTAGGGCCTACGTGCAAGCGCCACCTAGTGACGAATCAGGGGAAGATAATGTTCAGTATAAAGCCTCAATTATTGCGCCCTATTTCCACGATTGATGCGTCTTAGAAGTTCAATTTCAGATGACTATAACATCATAACTAGAAAAACTATTTAATGTCGGGTTGTTTTTTTATGTCTATATTCGCTTCGTGTCAAGTAAACCCCGAGTTCGAACCTGGGTACAGGGGGATTTTTCCTGTCACTTTTGCACTAGGCCTTACGGTCTGAAGGTGGAGTCTTTCGGATGAAACGATAAACCGAGTTCCCGTGTGCCCATGCACTTAGCACACGTTAAACCCAGTGGCAACGAAAAAGTTGTCTTTGGGTCAAAATTTACCCCCACACACCCCTTTCCGTCTTCATCAGTCACACAAAAATGGCATGCCATTTTTTTTAAAATTGCGTGGTGCGCCTCTGACTGCGACGCGCTCTCCAGGTGGGAGCAACCCGATTTTCACAGAGACGCCTCTTGAAAATTCAAGCTACAAAAGAATGATACGAAAGCTGGACAAAATTGAAATAAAAAGATAGACCTACAAATCAAGCGGTTAATACACTCTTTCACAACTGTTGTTCTCTAGTCCAGAATAAGGCATTATTGATGATGATGACGAGGATCACCCGCTTGATTTGTGTATCTATCTTTCTATTTCAATTTCTACGGCTTTCGCATCATTCTTTTGTAGCTTGAATTTTCCAGGACAATGTTGTCATAGGAGCGTTTCAGAAGATGGTGCACTCTAAACATGTTATAGGTAAGTGCTGGGATATTAATGTTCAATTCTCGGTTGTATTCGTCAGATTTGAACCATCAACAGAGTTGTGTTCTGGTCTTTCATGTTCACAATTTCACGCACATTTTTTCTCGAATTCTGATCGCTTCTCGGCCTTTTGGCTAAGACAGTGATTCAGGAACATAAATTTTTGTTTATACCCTGGTTGGTTTGTTTAGTCCGTCGTACATGGCGAAAACCGATACGCGACGTTAAGCTGAACTTCCATCCCACATTTTGTCGGAGCATTTGCTGGATCGACAACCTGTTGTTAGCTTTAAGATTAATGTTATAATATAATAAACATCTCTCTCTCTCTCTCTCTATCTCTCTCTCTCTCTCTCTCTCTCTCTCTCAAAACATAAAGAGTTTACCAAAGTGAATGGTCGACTTATGGCGATGTTTTTCCCGCTAGGGGGCAGTCAATCCACTAGGGGCTTATCACGCGATTTTCTTAGTTGGGCGTAGTGAGAGAGAGAGAGAGAGAGATAGAGATGATGGGACTCCTCCCTCTGTCTCTCATTGTTTATCCCCAACTAAGAACATAGAGAGGATTAGCCCCACACGAGCGTCATGCCCTTTGGCGTGAAAAAAATCCCACTAAGTGGCTCATTGCTGGCCAGTGACAATGCATATGTTACTGTAAGAGATTTAGCCATGTATATGTCACGGGTGATTCTCCAGTCTGGGGCCCTGTTAACCGCCGTTTTGTCCAAATCTTAATAGAAAATTTGGACAAAACGGCGGATCTAACCCCGCCGTTTTGTCTATTGACAAAACGGCGGAATTTGGACAAAACGGCGGTTAACAGCACCCAGGGGAAAGTCCAATCTAGGTCGGGGGGGGGGGGGGGGTAACAATTTCAAATTCCCCCAGAGACGGGTGAACTTACAATCGTGGCTGAATGTCACAGTCTCTTGGGGGGGCGTCTCCAATACAGCAAAAACAAAACTATGTAGTTATTTGGACAAAGTCCAGCTACAATTCTTAATCGATGACAAAAGGAACCACCCTCAACCACTTTTCTTCCACCACACCAGTATCCCCTCGTGAACCGCTTCACAGAATCACGCCAAGTTTATCATTGCAACCAGCCGCCGTGGCGTAGTGGTTAGCGTCGCGGCCTACCGGCTGGGAGGTCTTGGGTTCGAATCCCATCATAGGCGAAGGATTTTCCGGTCCTGGACCGACTCCTACCCAGAGTTAGTAGCTGTGGGCTCACTGGGCTCAATGGGAAGACTGAAGCCATGCAGTCGAGCTTCATCCACTTAACGGATGCGATTATGAGAGTGTTGCTCTAATTGCAAGACCAACACTGCGGGTGTCTGTAGTTCTCGGGCCTGGTTGACGCCGGGATATCATTATGAAAGGAAGCGTAGAATACAGCCCTGTCATGCAGTCTCAGACTGATACGGAACTCCATAGCATCATCATCATCATAGTCATCCGCCTCATTTCCACCAATCATTAAATTTTGTGGCTTTGCAAGCCCTGCTCTCATGGTGACCTCAGGTTCGGTTTCCGATCCAGTCTATGCCTTGGTGCGTTCGGGTCAAAGTCATGGGGATCAGTGTGTTCAGGGGAGCTGTCGGTGGACGGTCGTGGTGGCGCCCTCGGAGGAGGACCTCACGCACGCTGGCTCCGCGACTAAGAGAATAGTGTCGTCAGTAGGGGGCTTAGTAGGTGGTGTCCTGAACAGGCTCTACTGAACTCCACCGAAGTGACTCAGCAGCAGTGCAGTGTCTCCTCGGTTGGTTGCCTCCTGACGGACTAACATAGATTCGCTCTCCTTGAACTGCTGGTGTCGGATTCTGCGACCTGAACGTGCGGAGGTGTGGCTGCGAATTGGGACTCGGAATGAGCGGCGTACGTGGGAGCAACGCCACTGTACGGCCCAGAAGATGGGACAGCAACAACAAAAAACAAAACAAAAAGTTTATCATTGCGGTTGAAGCTATGCCCTAGATGATGGCGTGTCCCACACAATGTCCACACTGCAGGAATGAGGTGGGTAGGGGGAGATGAGGGGAATAATGCATGTATTCGAATCGAGTTAAAATGCACGTGGTACTTACATTAATGGTCGTACATTGCCAGAACCTGACATGCCTCATAAAGTGTTCACAAGATTCGTCCAAAAGAAAAAAAAGTCTCTGAAGGGCCTACAAAATTGTATATTTCTTTTTGTGTATCCCCCCCCCCCCCCCAGGCCAGACATTTGTTAAGTAGTATTGGCAGTATGGTGTTTAATGAGTATGAATGGTAAGGGTAGGGATCGCCTCTGAATTAATGAACAATTGTGTTTGACGTCCTCTCGGTTTGGAACAGACACATATGGGACATTTGTAGATACAAAGATGGTGGGAACAATACTGGTGGCAATGCCCGGAGGCAGTGCAACACCATTAAAGTCTCGAGTTTTTAACAATACAGATAGGGCCAAAACACTTGATCAAGGGGGGCTTCTTCTCTGAAGACCCTCTGTTGTCCAGCTCTCCGCATAGTTTCTCCACACTGATCGGCTACGGTATTGCCACATTTTGTCTAGTAGAGTTAGTATAAGGGATCGCCTCTGTTAACTTGATCAATATGAAAATATAACCGTTTAAAGATACAACCCGTTCGATTTGTTTTTCCATCTAAGCATTTCAGCTTTTATTCATTACATATTAAATGTCCGAGTCTTACAATATTACATTTAAATATCCGAGCCTTTAACAAATACATGATAATCTAACTTTTTTTTTATCATTATTTCTTAAAGAATGAAATAGTGAGGCCAAGAGAGGAGATAACCAAATTGAACAAAGGGCGATTACTCTCTTTATTACTCTCTTTAAAGAGAGTATTCACCCTTTGTTCAATTTCACCATTTCTTAAGCTCCCCCCCCCCCCCACCCCCTAGTTTTTTATGTTATCTAGTTTTTATTTTTTGTGAACAATGTGTTCACAGGTACGCTTTTGAAGATGGTGGAGCGTATCAACGTTTCGATTTCGGTATTACATAATATATGATTAATTTTGTCTTGTATTCTTCGTCACTAAACCATCACGGTGAATTTATTGGAATGGGTTCTATTCGCCGCACAAACTTGTGTTGCACAAACTTAAATAGTGATTACGAACATGTTAACTTGGGTTATTTGAGAAAGAGCTACACGATAGCTCTTGAAACTAAAAAAACAAAAAACTAAAATTTTGCAAACACGTACATCACATCTTCTTATGTTGGCGACCCTCGATCTCAATGCCTGCCTGCTGAATTTCATCTGTACCAAATGTGTTTGTCTGTGTGAATATCTGAGTTTTTCTCCCGTGTTTTCTACTTCCTAATTATCTCTATCTTTGTCTCTCTCTGTCTGTCTGTCCCCCCCCCCCCCCCTCTCTCTCTCTCTTCTTTTGCTCTCTCTCTCTCTCTCTCTCTCTCTCTCTCTCTCTCTCTCTCTCTCTCTCTCTCTCTCTCTCTCTCTCTCTTTACGTGTATGTATGTGTCTGAGGATAACGTGTCAGTTTGTATTTGCCTATGTATTCGCTTCCTATTTTTCAATTTGATATTTCTATGCGTTTTTTGTGTGATTGATAATTATAGTTGTCCTCACTCGCTATTTGAATACTCGCTATTTGAGTATAATATGTTCACAATGTATTCATGTTCAAACACTATGAATTTGGTTAACATTAACGGCTGTTATGCTTAATTAACTACTTGAAATTATTTTGTTTGCTTGTACTTGCCCATCGAAATGGGCCTGTGGCCTAATCGATTAAAAAAATAATAATTCAGACTCTCTCTCTCTCTCTCTCTCTCTCTCTCTCTCTCTCCTCAGGAAAAAAATAATTTGCACCTACGTTTTACCGGAATCCTAGTTTATTTAAGCGTAGTCTCCCTAATATGTCCAGTAGAAATGAAAACACAATTCAAAAGTTGTGTATATTTTTTGTACAAGGCTTTTATTAAGCTTCGAGATATCGTACTGTCGTGAGCATTGTTCTGTTACTTTGTATTTGGATGATTGATCTTGTGTACTTTGAAATATTGTCACACACCCTTCCAAATGGGGCGGACGGACGGACGGACGGACGGACACAGCCAAAAACAATATTTCCGGAAGCTTCGCTCGGGAACTAAGAATAGTGTGTGCAATACAAAGACTTTTGGTTGGTTGGTTGGTTGGTTGGCTTACCCTGGCTAAAAGACTCCAGGGATCATCCCAACAGCGAGAAGCACTTGAACACTGCGGTACAAATGCATCAGCTAGGGATGAGAACATTACGTGTGTGACCGTTTGTGATTACCCCGCCATGTGGGCAGACACACTCCGTCTTCGGGGGATTTTAGACCGATGATGTTATGCTGGGAGCTTGTCATGGCTTAAGACAACCCCCGCACAACCATTCAGAGCATTTTGATGTAGCCTTGGCGTTCTAGCTTATGTCAACTGGTCTGACACAGCCTCATGCCAAGGTATCAAAGACTTTTAAAGACCCACTGACCCAGCAAGACTAAATCCCTTGTTGTTGTTTTTTCTGGGTAGGTGTGACCCACATACAAATGCCCCCAACGTCAAATTGAGGCTGCTCTTTAAAGCCTGTCTCGTGTTCAAGTTGGGGGCATTTGTATGGGAGTCCAACTTGGTCAAAATAAGATTTCTTACCAGCGAGAGAGGGGGAAAACCCGTGAAACCCGTGATTTTCACTCATGGATCTGGTGGGTCTTTAATTAAGAACAGGGTAAGATTGGTCTCAGCAAAATGCTTTCATAATTATCTTGATTTAAAAAACCCAAAATTAAACACCAGAACATCGGGATTTTCCTGGTATTATATGCAGTACCTCCAGGATCGTCCCACTATCTATAATTATAATTATTTACTAATATCCATCACGTGCCTGTTGCGGGTCGGAGGACGTTAAGCGGACTTTCATCAAAATTGCTCTTGTTTAAAGGGGCACCCTGACGGATGAGTTTTTTTGCAAGGAACACGTCGAGATCACCAGGAAAACACCCTTTACAGAGATCGCAACACTCACTTTGCTCTGGTTTCCTAAAAATCAAACCGTCAAATCGGCTATTCCTCCTTGGCGGAGGTGCTGGAAATCAAATTCTTTTCTAATGGCCGCCTGAGTTTAGACCAAATCGTTTCCACGAAATTTCCGCAATACAAGCCTTTTATTTATTTTTTATTTATAATGTTATACAGTTTACCTAAAGGAGTTTCGCTCACAACAAAGGAAATAGCTCCATTTATTTTTTACTGCACTACAAAGAAGAAAAAGCTTCAATCACTCTGCATCCACCCCATCCAAAACGACTTCTTTCTCCGCCATCTCCGCCAAGGAGACGTTTTGACGGTTTGATTTCTAGGAAACCACAGCAAAGTGAGTGTTCCGATCCTTGAAAAGGCTGTCTTTTCTGGTCATCTCGACGTGTTTCTTGCAAAAAACAGTCATGAAGAAAAAGCTCTTTAACGTCCTCCGGTCTGAAACAGACACGATATGGGACATTAGTAGATATACAGATGGTGGGAACTATCATGGAGGCAATGCCCGGAGGCAGTGCATTACCAGGAAAGTCCCGAATTTTTAACAATACAGATATTTATTAAACAAAATTAACTCATCCGTCAGGGTCCACCTTTATTTAAGCACTCCCGGCTCTAGGTTTTGGGCTAGCTTTGTCCATCACCCATTATCGACTCTCTTTCCCACTCACTCACTCTCTCTCCTCCCACACCTCCACCTCCACCACCCTCCTCCTCACCACCCACATTCCCTTTTTTTTCTTCTCTCTCTCGTTGTCCCCTAGATATAATAGGAGGGGTCACATGGCCCCAGATGTCGACGTCGTCGGTTGATACCATCAACAGGAAAACGGTCCTTTGAGGGAGTTGAGGGTTAGCTTCCCGTGCCGATCATAGAGCTGTTGCTGTTTATAATAGTATACTCGCTTACTAACTGCTACTACTGTGTGTGTGTGTGTGTGTGTTTGTGTGTGTGTGTGTGTGTGTGTGTGTGTGTGTGTGTGTGTTGCCTCATATCTAGAAGCTTATAGTTATATTAGTAATGTGACTTGTTTCGATCAATGCGTAGTAAAAGGGAGGGAGAGAGAGAGGGGTGGGTGGGGGAGAGAGAGGGGGTGGGGAGAGAGGGAGAGAGAGAGAGAGGAGGGAGAGGGAGAGAGAGAGAGAGAGAGAGGGGGGATGGAGAGAGTGAGAGAGAGAGAGAGAGAGAAAGAGCGAGACAGAGAGAGAGAGAGAGACAGAGACACAGATAGAGAGAGAGAGAGAGAGAAAGGGAGAGTGAGAGAGAGAGAGAGAGAGAGAGAGAGAGAGAGAGAAGAAGCAGAGAGACAGAGACAGTGACAGAGACAGAGAAAGAGAGATACAGAGACAGAGACAGAGAAAGAGAGACACAGAGACAGAGACAGACAAAGAGAGAGAGAGAGAGAGAGAGAGAGAGAGAGAGAGAGAGAGAGAGAGAGAGAGAGAGAGAGAGAGAGAGAGAGAGAGAGAGAGAGAGAGAGAGAGAGAGAGACAGAGACAGACACAGACAGACAGAGACAAAGACAGAGATATATATAGATATATAAAGAGAGTGTGTGTAAGCGTGCGCGCGCGCGCGCGTGTGTGTGTACATGTGTGTATGAGTGCATTTGTGTGTGGCTTAGTAAAGTTGTGTGACATTGTATTCGGCGTGCTAATTATAATTATTGAAGTCATATTTTGTAATCGTTTTCCATTGCTCCATTAATTTTGTATTTGCTTGATTTGTTTCAAGTCCTCCATGCCCCAAAAGGGGTCAAAGGATTAAGGAATATTTGTGTGTATGTGTGTGTGTGTGTGTGTGCGCATGCGTGTGTGCGAGTGTGTGCGCGCGCGCGCGCGTGTGATATGATATTTCGCGCGCGCGCGTACGTGTATGTGTATATAGGGGAAGACGGGGTAAAAAGCCCATGGGTGGGTAAGAAGCCCATGCCAATTATCTCATGAAATGAAGCAAATTTCAGTCTAATTTTGCCCATGAGACGAGTGTTAATGTTTAGCATTCGTCTCATGGGCAAATTTGACTGAAATGTGCTTTATTTCATGAGATAATTGGCATGGGCTTCTTACCCGCCCGTGGGCTTTTTACCCCGTCTTCCCCTATGTATGTGTATGTGTGTCGCAGAGAAATAGAGAAAGACAAAGACAGAGTCGCAGAGAAATACATGGAACGTTTGCGTTGGCATTATTTTATATACTGATTTCCAAGAGAGCCAAATAAGGCTGCCAAGCGTGGGATATAAAATCATATCTTGACATATCAAAGGCTCAGTGTAAACGAGCGTGAGAAAAGGTGTAAGAATACACCGTTGCCATTAGAAACTTGACGTCACAGTTATATATCTTGACATATCATTACCGTCTTGTCAACGCGAGCTGTTCCTACCAAACCCAGAATTTGACAAGCTGTGCAGTGCTACCCCTAGGATTCATTCAGCGCTGACGACAACATTTAATGCTGGTAGCCTACACAACGAAGATTCATGGTTCGACTGAATCAACAGTGTCAGCTGTCACAGATCTACATAAACCATTCTGTGCATGCCACTTGAAACGTCTAGCTGTAGCATAGGCTACTCAACTCCATGACCGCGTCGATATTAGCAGACGATTCGAGCTGTGCAATTTTGTCACAGGGAGAGTCCATGTTGATAATGTAGACGCAGTACTGTCTCAAAACAGCTCGAATTCATCTTCAGTCCGGAAATAAAAATGAGCCGACTGAACCTGTGCGAAGAGCTACCCCTCCGATAAACAAGCACGGATTCGCAATCGTTTGTGGCAGCGGTCTATTTTTACCACTCCAATCATTACATACACTGAGTCGCCTCCCCTGGCTTTTCAATAATTTTAATCTGTAAACCAGAATGTTATCTCTGCACCATTTCGTAACATTTTATATCTTTTGGAAAACATTTAAAACTATGTATCCTACTTATGCTCATGGGAAGAAGCACCGCACACTCGTCGTGTCTGTTGCAGTGTCTGTATTACGTATGTTTATTATTTTGTATGCTTTAAAATGAAGATTCATGCGCTCTGTTCAGAATACATTTCTGTCCATACCTAAGGACTGTAGATATGACAACTGAAATGTTACTTTATGCCCAAGTATTTTTTTCTGTCTGTACTTTTCTTTCTCTTTTACAATATGCGCGACAATTTTGGACCGACCGACAGACCAAGACAGAGATAGACTGACCGACAAAGAAGCGTGTTTTGGGGGCCTGTGATTGACGTTCTTGTCAAAGCTGACTCCCCTCTTTTTCACGGTGTGTTGAAATTGACTCGCTCTCGTTAAGTGTGTACGTTTTATTGTTGGTGTTTACAAGTTCAAATAACAGCAATTGTCGTTAGTGTTTCAGTTCATTGCTTCTGTTTGTGTTTATCTTCAAACGTTACATTTTATCACCACATCTTATGAAGTACATTTGTGTTAAACATTTATTTTCTGTTGAACTATATTCTTTGCGCAAGAATACGTGTTACAGTGTGTGTGCTGCGACCATTGTTGTGAAAATGGATGCGATTTCATTTCGCTGCAGATCTGAGCCTGTTTCTTTTTCTTGCTTTTCTGTTGATACATATCGGTATATATCCGTTATTAAGACTTTGGAATGGGATATTGCTTTTATCCTATCTATCGAGCCTTGCTGTTTATCACACTCGGTCTCTGACCTCGTGTGATAAACCGTGTGATAAACAGCAAGGCTCTCGATATAGGATAAAAGCAATATCCCACACCAAAATCCTATTAACTGATAGTATTTATATGTGTGGTTTAGTGTGTGTATGTTTGTATTCGCTTCGCGCGCGCACGCGTCTTTGTGTGACTTTTGTTGTTGTTGTTGTTGTTGTGTGTGTGTGTGTGTGTGTGTGTGTGTGTGTGTGTGTGTGTGTGTGTGTGTGTGTGTGTGTGTGTGTGTGTGTGTGTGTGTGTGTGTGGGTGGGTGGGTGTGTGTGTGTGTGTGTGTGTGTGTGTGTGTGTGGGTGCGTGTGCGTGTGCGCGCGTGTGCGTGTGCATGTACGTGTGCGTGTGTGTGTGTGTGTGTGTGAGCGATGTATGAACAATGCTGCTTTTGTGCTTCTGTTAATATCATCATCATCATCATCATCGTCCTCGTCGTCATCGACATCATCATCATCATCATCATCATCATCATCATCATCATCGTCGTCGTCGTCGTCGTCGTTATCGTCATCATCATCAAGTTCAGTCAAAATTCGAAACCCTTGAATGGCTATGAAACATCCTTTCACACACTATACTACTACTACTACTACTACTACTACTACTACTACTACTACTACTACTACTACTACTACTACTACTACTACTACTACTACTACTACTGTTACTACTACTACTACTACTACTACTACTACTACTACTGCTACTGCTACTGCTGCTACTACTAAACAAAATATCACAGACACAGTCATGTAGTTCAAAACATTGTTGTACCATTTTCAACTTTATTTATTCATAATTCTCTGAGATTTTCTAGACAAAATGCCACTCATAGATAGAGAACATCACTCAAAGATACAAAGATAAAATAAAACAAACAAATGACAAAAAATAAACCCAGCCAACATATTAATAAAGAAGCTATGGTCAAACAACATGTTGTCACATTGAAACAATCCATTTTTCTTTCGAACTGACATTCATGGAATCACATTGACAAAGCCGAAGCAAAGATTTCCCCACGTGCTAAGATAAATAGTTATGAGATGCATTATTCGTGATATCGAAACATGTTTTTTTAATTTTTTTTATTAAGTATCAACACATATGCATACACTCGCGCGCTCGCACGCACATACACAGATAGATATGCGTGTGTGCCCACACACATACACACGCACACACACACGCACGCACGCACGCCGCACGCGCGCACACACAAACACTCACTCACGCGCGCGCGCGTGCTCATGCACGCACGCACGCACACAAATTCAGAAAGCATATGCGTATAATTCTCATTATAATAAACACATACACGTGCACGCATCAAAAATACTATTAAGCGTGTGTGCACACACAATTCATGTTCATTTAATGAATAAACATGTAAATAAATACCCATGCAATAACACAAGCAAATGCGCGCGCGCACGCGCGCGCGCACGCACATACACACACACACACACATGCACATACATGCATACACATACACACGCACATGCACGCACTCACGCACGCACACACACACATACACACACACGCGAGCGGGCGCACATGTTAAACACTAGTACACACAAAGTCATAAATACTACGTAAAACTCACATTTTAGTTGTTGCAAAGTTCACGTCTACTTCAACTAACTTGTCGGCCTACGCAACAAAGATATATACTAGATATCATTCATGCAGATAAAATATGAATTTGTTCTCTCTCTCTCTCTCTCTCTCTCTCTCTCTCTCTCTCTCTCTCTCTCTCTCTCTCTCTCTCTCTCTCTCTCTCTCTCTCTCTCTCTCTCTCTCTTCAGTGCATTTTTTAAGATAGAGTTTCATAGAAAGAAACCAACCCATCTACGATTGAACTAAACCAAAAACAAAATGCGATTCATGAGAGATTTGAAATTCAGTTTGGTGATCACTTTTGTCTAATACTGTAGCCTCCTACTACAGGCGAGACAATAATAATTACTTTTAAGTTTACATATCACGCATTTATGAAACAACAACAACAACAACAACAACGACCAAAAAGTTCACATGGTGTTCTCTTTCATGCACTCAAAGACTCAAGGGCATCATTGAAACTCAATCTTCAAGGAATAGAAGTGGGGTGGGGTTGTTGGGGTAACATATTTTATTAATGAAAACCATCAGCATTTTGTGTTTT
>CM065697.1:14448308-14455808 GCA_017654935.2 Phymorhynchus buccinoides | reverse complement strand
CTGGTGATCTCGACGTGTTTCTCTCAAAAACGCATCCGTCAGGGTGCCCCTTTAAATGTTATCTTTCTCCCACTATTCTTAATCTCGGATCTAACTATTCATTTACTTATCATTTATTTACTTTTTTATTCATTTATTTAATTTAGTAATTCATTATATGAGTATTTTTGTATTTTAATTTTGTGTGTGTGTGTGTGTGTGTGTGTGTGTGTGTGTGGTGAATATGTATCTATTAATCAATCTATATGCCTATTAATTTATTTGCTATTTATCAACAAACTCAATACACAATTCACTACCTCTTTTAAAAAATTAAAAAATCCCAAAACACCAACACGTTTTATTGCCCATACTATCAATCGAAAACAAGCTAAATTCCCACAACATGACACTCTCTTATCATATCTCATAATAATCATTATTTAAAACAATAACAACGAAACCAACAACAACAACAAAATCAGGAAATGAAAACAAGCGGCTCAACTAGGCTCCAGAGCAGAGGGACACGCACCTATGACTTCTTCTACCCGAGATCTTTCCCTCCCACACAACGACGACGACAACGTTGAATATAGCAACAACGACAACGACAACGACAACAACAACAATACTAACACACCCTTCCTCCCTAACCCAAACCCTAACCCCACACCACTAAGCGACCCGAACCCGAACCCGAACCCGAACCCAAACTCAAACCCTAACCCCACAAACGAACCCAGACCAACCACCACGCCGACTCTGTTGCTACTACCACTACCACTACCACCGCGAAGCGAAAACGCCGCGGACGATCTCCCGGCCCTCAGAGAAGGCCTGTCGGCGGAAGGATCGGGCCCGCTCCGCACCGGAGCTGACGTCACGACAGAAATGGGTGACGTGGTGCGCAGGATGTCTAAAGGGTGCCCGAAGGCGCAGCCGTAGCCCCGGATGGCTTGCACGACTGGCGCGGACATGTTGACGGAGCGCATGTAGTGGTTGGCGACGTCCAGTGCGCAGCCCAGGGCCATCACGCTGTAGACGCAGGTGATGTACTCCTTCGTCAAGCTTTGTGTGGTGGTGAGGAGGTGGTGTGTGACGACGAGAGAGAAGAGAAAAAGAAAGAGACAAGAAAAATAAAAGAGGAAGAAAGAACATAAATTAATATTATATATATATATACAAATCAATAACTTATTCACATATAAATTAACGATTGACTCAAATAAATACATAAAAGTAAATAACATTTTGCACTCTTTCTCCATGGCAACACAGTGAAATGCAAGTAATCTTGTGGGTGGCTATCACTGTGTTGCCATGGGGAAATAGTGAAAAATGGTAACGCGTATTGAAACCTTAACACTCCCCGTGGGGATACCGGGGGGGGGGGGGGGGTCATTCGTAAACATAGTTTCCCCACCTTCTGGAAGTTCTGTGCTTGTAACTTCCTCTAATCTGCCACTCTCTTTGACTCTGACTTTTCCCTTTGCTTTCTATCATCTACGATCTTTCTGACTTACTGGCCCAGTCTCCTGCCTTTGTTTTGCAAAAAATAAATCTTCCAATTTTTTTTTCCTTTGTCCCTTGACCTCCTCCGAAATCGGAATGTGTCGGCTGTACGCGGAGGGGAGACCAGTGAAAACTGAAAACCGGACACATACCCATTATGGCAATATGGCCCGGGAACGCAGAAGAAGAAGAAGAAACCTAAACTGCAGGAGTATGATAATGAGGGCAATGTTGAATGAAAAATGGTGTTTTACGTCCTCTCGGTCATAGACACATATGGGACATTTGTAAATACAAAGATGGTGGGAACAATACTGGCTGCAATGCCCGGAGGCAGTGCAACACCAGTAAAGTCCCGAGTTTTTAACAATATAGATATGTACTATATGTACTGCTAATGAGGGCAATGTTTCAAATAGAACTTCTGTTTATAGTGTATGTGTGCGTGGGGGGGGGGGGGGGGGGGGGGGGGGGAGGAGAAAATATTCAAATTCTATTGTCCTACCTAACATAGAGCAGACATTCTTAAAACGACCACAGCATGTGTAGGGACAACATACTACTTCCTGCTGACATGAAAGGGCAATAACTTTAGGCCCGAACTGCGCATGCCACCTAGCGGCGAGATAATGTTCTGTGGCTAGATACTACTACTTCTCGATAGGCAAGGGCGATAATCTTAAGTAAGGGGGCGTTCGCATAATCTCAGGGCACGAGACAGGGGCAAAGCAAAACCAACATGGAGGACATTTTGTACACAAAATAAGGAAACGTATATCTCATTATACCCTACAATTCAAAAAAAGAAAACAAAACCAAAACGGAGGACATTTTGTACACAAAATAAGAAAACGTATAATCTCAACATACCCTACAATTCAAAAGAAAACAAAACCAAAACGGAGGACATTTTGTACACAAAATAAGAAAACGTATAATCTCAACATACCCTGCAATTCAAAAGAAAACAAAACCAAAACGGAGGACATTTTGTACACAAAATAAGAAAACGTATAATCTCAACATACCCTGCAATTCAAAAGAAAACAAAACCAAAACGGAGGACATTTTGTACACAAAATAAGAAAACGTATAATCTCAACATACCCTGCAATTCAAAAGAAAAGAACAAAACCAAAATGGAGGGGGACAATTTGTACACAAAATAAGGAAACGCATATCTCAACATACCCTACAATTCATAAGAAAACAAAGCCAAAACGGAGGACATTTTGTACACAAAATAAGAAAACGTATAATCTCAACATACCCTGCAATTCAAAAGAAAAGAACAAAACCAAAATGGAGGGGGACAATTTGTACAGAAAATTAGGAAACGCATATCTCAACATACCCTACAATTCATAAGAAAACAAAGCCAAAACGGAGGACATTTTGTACACAAAATAAGGAAACGTATATTTCAACATACCATACAATTCAAAAGAAAACAGCAAAACCAAAATGGAGGGGGACAATTTGTACACAAAATAAGGACACGTATAATCTCAACATGCCCTACAATTGAGAAGAAAACAAAACCAGAATGGAGGGGGATACTTTGTACACAAAATAAAGAAACGTATATCTCAATAGGGGAAGACGGGGTAAAAAGCCCATGAGCGGGTAAGAAGCCCATGCCAATTATCTCATGAAATAAAGAAAATTTCTGTCACATTTTGCCCATGAGACGAGTGTTAGTCTCATGGGCAAAATGTGACTGACATTTTCTTTATTTCATGAGATAATTGGCATGGGCTTCTTACCCGCCCATGGGCTTTTTACCCCGTCCTACCCTGTACCCTACAATTCAGAAGAAAACCAAACCAAAACGAAGGGGGACAATTTGTACACAAAATAAGGAAACGTATAATCTCAACATACCATACGAAGGGGGACAATTTGTACACAAAATAAGGAAACGTATAATCTCAACCTACCCTACAATTCAAAAGAAAACAAGAAAACCAGAATGGAGGAGGACAATTTGTACACAAAATAAGGAAGGAAAGGTATCTCTGCCTGCGCCAGACGAGAAAGACTTGTTAGTGAAAGAGCCCCTAAGGGAAAACAGGAAGCGAGACCGTCCCGAGTAGAGTCCCATCTGGAATTTAAAGCCTCGAAGCAGACAGGAACCAACATGGGATAGAGGTTTTTTTTAAAAATGATTGAGAGAGAGAGAGAGAGAGAGAGAGAGAGAGAGAGAGAGAGAGAGAGAGAGAGAGAGAGAGAGAGAGAGAGAGACCGAGAGAGAGAGAGAGAGAGAGAGAGAGAGGGAGAGAGAGAGACAGAGAGAGATGGAGGGAGAGAGAAAGGGAAGGGAGAGAGAGAGAGAGAGAGAGGGGATGGAAAGAGAGAGGAGAGGGAGAGAGAGGGGGAAATAGGGAGGGAGAGGGAGGGGAGAGAGAGAGAAAGAGAGATAGGGAGGGAGAGGGAGAGAGAGAGAGAGAGAGGGAAATAGGAAGGGAGAGAGAGAGGGGAAGAGAGAGAGAGAGAGAGAGAGAGAGAGGGAGAGAGAGAGAGAGGAGAGAGAGAGAGGAGAGAGAGAGGGGAGAGAGAGAGAAGACGGAGAGAGAGGGAGAGAGAGAGAGAGAGAGAGAGAGAGACGAGAGAGAGAGAGAGAGAGAGAGGAGAGAGAGAGAGAGACGGGGGGGAGGGAGAGAGAGAGAGACGATGACGAGAGAGAGAGAGAGAGAGAGGAGGAGAGGAGAGATGAGAGAGAGAGAGAGAGAGAGAGAGAGAGATCGAGAGAGAGAGAGAGAGAGACGGGGGGGGAGAGAGAGAGAGAAAGAATACGAGAGAGAGAGAGAGAGAGAGAGAGGGATAGAGAGAGAGAGAAGAGAGAGAGAGAGAGACAGAGACAGAGACAGAGACAGAGAGAGAGTGACAAAGGGGCAGAGTCATAGACAGAAAGACAGACCAGCAGAGAGAGAGAGAGAGGGGACAGACAGACAGAAACAGAGACAGAGACAAATAGACACAGAGACAAGCGAGAGACAGACAGAGATAGAGAGAGAGAGAGAGAGAGGGTTGGGGTGAAGGAAAGAGAGACAGAGACAGAGAGGATGATCTAACCAAACGGCATCTGGATACAGGGATGTCCGTTAAGCCATACTCGACTGAACCAGCACATAGACAGCAAAACATATTTGTCAATACACATTGTTTGGGCGTGGGGGTGGGGGTGGGGTGGGATTGAGAGGGTTGTTAAGCTGTATGCCTATAATTATTTATGTATAACACACAGAAAGAGATGGGAGATATTTACGCCCTATTATTAGTATTAGCGCGAGCTCTTTAACCATCTCACCGCCAATGTTGCATTTATGCACCACAATGGCTTAACACCCATATCACTAACAGGCATCAAATCAGGGCCTGTTATCCGAAGACCCTATTTTCTTAATGTTGGGAGGTAAGGATAGTAGGAGGCCTAATGTTATATATTATGTTACAGAGGAGTTCTCAATGTAGCAAATATTTTGTTTTCTCTACCCAGTTAAAGTTTAATGGTATATTTTGGCTGAAAAATGGCTGGCGGCGAAAGGGTTAAACACATAGCAGCCGATCCAAAGAATCGGGTCTCGCTAGTCCGGCACTTGCCGCCTGGCGGCAACAGGGAGAAAGGTATGGCGCGCCAAAGATACAAAACTCTATCTAACAGTTCGACAGAGTTTAAAAACCCCATCGAATTGTTAGATACAGTTTCTAAACTATAGCTAGCAGTTAGAT
Source organism: Phymorhynchus buccinoides (assembly GCA_017654935.2). Lineage (NCBI taxonomy): Eukaryota > Metazoa > Mollusca > Gastropoda > Neogastropoda > Raphitomidae > Phymorhynchus > Phymorhynchus buccinoides. Next base: position 14,450,582 of record CM065697.1, on the reverse strand, counting down.
AGAGTTTCAAAACTCTGTCGAGCAGCTAGATAGAGTTTCTCGTCGTAAAACTCTATCGAACGCGCCATTTTCATACTTTTTTTAAGCGAAGCATTTCATTGGTAGATAGGACTAGTATCTTTGACTGTGACCTACACCTTGCCTAATAGGTGGCATTGTAATAATAATAAATGTTGATGTTTTTAATCATTGAAATAGATTTCATTTACTTTTAAAAGGTGTACAAATTGAAAACTGAGACTTCAAATTCAGCTGCCATGTTTGTTTGACTACATGTAGGGGCCTAGGCCTATCGTCTTATTCAAATTCACGGGTCACTGCCCTGCCAAGGCCACAAACTTGTCACTGAAGCCATGTACCAATCAGAAATCGCGATAGAAAAACTATATCTCGATAGGGTTATTTTGTGGAAACCCTATCTAGCTGTTCGACAGAGTTTTAAAACTCTATTGAACAGCTAGATAGGGTTTTCAAACTCTATATCGAACTGATAGATACAGTTTCGAAACTCTATCGAACAGCTAGATAGAGTTTTGTATCTTTGGCGCGCCATAGAAAGGGTATCGAACAGTAAGCAGCTGGGAAGGCAAAATGAGGCCACGCCGCCCGAGTCCCTCCTTATAATTATACTCTGGCTGTGCCTTTAAAGACCCACCAGGTCACGTGTCAAAATCACGGGTTTCACGTGTTTTACCTCTTATAGCTGGTAAGAAATCTTGTTTTGAGCAGCTTTGACTCCCATACAAATGCCCCCAAACTGAAAACGAAACATCATTTTAAAGAGCAGCCTCAATTTGAAGTTGGCGACATTTGTATGTGGGTCACAGCGACCTAGAAAAAAACCAAGGGACTTAATCGTGGTGCGTCAGTGTGTCTTTAAGGACACAACACAGAAGGATCATACGCTCCTTTTTTTAATTTATTATACCCAGCTAGCAAAATATTAGTACAGACATAATCAATTTTTTTTATAAACATTGTCAACTAAAAAGGATGGCTACTGACTTGCACCAGGACTGGTGACTGATGGCATCAGAACCTCCTCGGCCAGCTGAAGAAGAAGAACCAGAAGCAGTCATGCTACTGCTCCATTCCAGATCCTCCCGGTGTCTGCGATGCTTCTTGGCGCAGTTGTTGAAATGACGACGGTACTTCATGTAGCAGGTCTTCAGCTCTTGCATATCGGCAGTCACTGTCAAGGAAAAACACAACAAAAACCAGTTACAAATTTCAATCTTGGTACGTGTGTATACTGGATGCTTCTTGGCGCAGTTGTTGAAATGTCGACGGTACTTCATGTAGCCGAGTTCGCAGTACTTCAATGTAGCGCGAGGTCTTCGTAGCTCTGCTTTCATGCAGGTCTTCAGCTCTTGCATATCAGCAGTCACTGTCAACAACAAAAAACAAATAGTTACGAACTTCAAACTTGGTACGTGTGGCTATGTGCTTCTTGGCGCAGTACTTGAAAATGCGACGGTGCTTCTTAGCAGGTCTTTCAGGTTCTTGCACTTTCAAATGTTGAAATGTCGACGGTAACGTGGGTATATTGCTGTTTCTTGGCATGTTGAGCAGGTCTTCAGCAAGGTGCTTCAGCTCTCGCATATCGGCAGTCACTGTCAAGGGAAAAAACGTCCGGCGTAATAATGCAGTTAGGCCAAGACCCGCACTTCTTGGCAGCAACTTCATGTAGCAGGTCTTCAGAACATGTAACGAACTTCAAACTTCAGGTACGTGGGTATATTGGCAATGCTACTTTGGCGCAGTTACAAATGACGACGGTCAGCAACTCGCATATCGTGTCACAACTGCTCACAGAGGGAAAATAAAACAATAAGTTACAAACTTCAAACTTGGTAACGATTTCTGGTATATTGCAATGCTTCCTGGATGACTAGTGCATGGTTGAAATGTCGACGCTTCAGTTGTCGTGCCATATCGGCAAGTCACCCTTCAAGGGACAAAAAAAAGGCAACAAGAAACATGTAACAAGCACCAAACTTACAAAACTATCGTGAGGTACGGTGCGCGATGCTTCTTGGGGCAGTTGTTGAAATGTCGACGGTGCTTCATGTAGCAAGGCTTCAGCTCTTGCATTATCAGCGGTCACTGTCAACAACAACATCGCAACAACAAAACAAAATAGTTAAACTAAGCTCAAACTTGAGTACGTGGATAGATCGGCAATGCTTCCCGGCGCCGTTGTTTGAGATGTTCGACGGTGCTTCATGTAGCAAGGCTTTTCTTCAAACTCTTGCATTATCGAGCGGTCCACTG
>CM065697.1:14430808-14443308 GCA_017654935.2 Phymorhynchus buccinoides | reverse complement strand
TCCTCCTCCTCCTCTTCCTCCTCCTCCTCCTCCTCTTCCCCTCCTCCCTCCTCCTTTCTCCTCCTCCTCCTCCTCCTCCTCCTCCTCCTCCTCCTCTTCCTCCTCCTCCTCCTCCTCCTCCTCCTCCTCTTCCTCTTCCTCCTCCTCTTCCTCCTCCTCTTTCTCCTCCTCTTTCTCCTCCTCTTCCTCCTCCTCCTCTTCTTCTTCTTCCTCCTCCTCCTCCTCCTCCTCCTCCTCCTCCTCCTCCTCCTCCTCCTCCTCCTCTTCCTCCTCCTCCTCTTGCTCCTCCTCTTCCTTCTCCTCATCGTCCTCCTCCTACTACTACTTGTCCCTTTTTGTGAGGCATAGTTCTCGCGAAATTCTACTGTGTAAATGAATCTGATGAAATCCTACTAGTTATGTTCATTTGTGAATCTTTCACTCACCCTGTCTCTCTCTACCTTCACGCTCCCTCCCTTCCTGTCACTCAAGACTCACCTTTCCAGGCGTGGCTGTCGGCACAGACGTACTGCATTCTGGCTTTGACGGCCTCACTGGCGTACACCACCTCCCCTTTACACTCCGACAGCACCGCGTCTGAACACGAAGGCGTTTGCAGAAACCTGCAACACAGGTTGCAAAAGAAACAAAAATATATACCGTGGGGTTTATTTGGACTATCAGGCGCACCTTTGTATAAGGCGCACCCCCAAAATTTTACCCACATTTCAGATTATGTTTTACAAATTTTCTTACTATTTCATCAGTCAGATTATAATGCGCAGGGGTCTGAGTCTTGGGGGGAAAAGGACCGCCTTATAGTCCGAAAAGTACGGTTTAAACTGTTGACCCTGACGGATGAGGTGGGTTTTTTATAGCAAGAAACACGTCGAGATCACCAGAAAGACAGCCTTTTCAAGGTTCGGAACACTCACTTTGCTCTGATTTCCTAGAAATTAAACCGTCAAAACGGCGATTCCTCCTTGGCGGAGATGGTGGAGAGAGTAGCCATTTTGGATGGGGCGGGTGGAGGTCACTCATTGTGGTTGAAAAGTTTTCGGTTTTTTTGTAGTGCAGCACAACAAAGGGAGCTAGTTCCTTTGTTGTGAGCGAAACTCCTTTAAATAAACTGTAAGAAAAAAAGAGGCTTGTATTGCTGAAATTTCGTGCAAACGATTTGGCGGCCATTGGAAAAAGAGACGGCACACGCCTTGTCTTTGGGTGAAAGAATTTGACTTCCAGCACCTCCGTCAAGGAGGAATCGCCGATTTGATTTATTATAGGAAACCAGAGCAAAGTGAGTGTTGCGATGTCTGTAATGGGTGTTTTCCTGGTGATCTCGACGTGTTTCTTACCAAAAAAACTCATCCGTCAGGGTGCCCCTTTAATAATTGATCAGTTAATAATAGGAACGTACCTTTTAATTAAGCTTCAACCCTGGTTTGATTGACACTCTAACAACACCGTGCCTGAACACGAAGGAGTTTGAAGAATTTATTTATTTTATTTTATTTTTATTTTTTCCATGATAGTCCCGTCAACAGCTAATGTCATCTCAGGACTGTCACCGCGTAACGTTCGACCACTTATTGCAAGACACTCATCAATGTATCTGATCAACGTTCAACAACCTGTAAACAACAAAACATACAGCACAATTCATAACATGACACCTCCATCATTGCACCCTATAGCACATAAGTCCACACAGTGCTGGAAACGTTGAGCCACTCTACTCTATTTATCGGATCCAGGTTAAAAAACAGTAAAAAAGGGTAACAAACCCATACTAGTAAAACAAAGATAAATACAAATTGCCATATAGGCTAGGCAAATATGCACTGCAGAATGGACAACAGATGCCCACTCAAATGCGCAAGGCCGCACGTGTGGACGCCAGTGAACAATAATTTAAAAAAAACCCACCCTGGCATGTCATAAATTGTCCGATAGATCAGAGAAAAAAAGGAACATTCAAAAGATAGATTTGTAAGAACATTTGAAAGAACAGATTGAAGCTCCGGGAAGACAGAAATCAGACAAAATGGAAAACTGCAGATCTTGTCGGGAGACTTTATGGGGGAAAAGAGATAGTAAAAGACATGGTAGGCAGAAACATAGGAAAGGTAAGAAAAAGGGGTGGACACGGCTTGGTGGAGGACACCCCCGCCACGTGAAGGCTGGTCCACAGGGGCAAGTTTCAAGAAACTTGCACGCATATTGCAACAAGAACAGCAGCATTGTTTTTTTTGTTAATGATTTATCAGTACGCGTTAGGAACATTCCCTCTACAAAACTTCAATCGTGATGTACTACAAAATATAGTGAAAAACCAAAACTGGTGGTAGGATTTCGTCATTTTCATTTAGACAATTTTGACGATTTTCGGAAACAAAACTAGGGGAGAGCACTTCATAAACAATAGGATTGTTTACCGCATTAGTGTGTGTGTGTGTGTGTGTGTGGGGGGGGGGGGGGTGCGTGGTGGCGTGTGGCTCGTGCGTGCGTGCGTGCGTGTTGCGGTTGTGTGCATGTTTGTGATAGTTAGTATTGTAGTAGTTTATTTATGATCTATGAATTTATTTAAATAATTGTGAAGCGCCGTGAGCTCAAGAGAGAAAGGGCGCTCTATAAATGTTAGTTATTATTATTATTACTAGCGCAACGCCAAGTACCAGTAACGCCTAGTAACAGGAACGCCTAGTAATGGTAACGCCAAGTACTGTTAATGCTGAGTACAGCAACTTTGAAGCGATTCGGATGAGTACAGCAAATGTGAAGCGATTCCGTTAAGAAACGGCGGAGTTATAAGGCCCCGTTTCCCGTTGGCGCTGCTCTGAGAGTGACGCTCTCTCCCGATTTTCTTCCAATTTGCTGCCAGGCTTTGCCCCGGCAACAGCAAGCCTGAAAGCAAATTTGACGCGATTCGGTTGGAAACCGGCGGAGTTATAAGGCCCGTTTTGCATCATGCTGCTGTTATGCGCCTAAGTAATCGATTCGCTTCTGGTTTGGCACATTGATAGTCACCGTCCCCGGTCATGTACCTGCCAAATTTGGCTCACAGCAAAATTTGAAGCGATTCACACAGTTTGAAAAACGGCGGAGTTATAAGGCCTGTTTCGTGTTTCACACACATATGGACACTTGCTAAATTACTATATGATGGCAGTTTTAACCCCGTGGCAGCTATCTCCTCCCTACACCTACCCCCTCCCCACATTTACTTGCTCGGGGACTTATCTGCCACTCAGCGACACACTTGTTTGCTATTGTGGCTTTCAACAGACAGCCAGTCTCAAACACACGAAAGTGAAACTTTCGGTTTTACATTTCCAAGAAGAAGGCAGCATTTCACCTTCCAAGAAAATGGATCACAAATGTGTAAGGTCTTTCTTTTCAGGGGGGGGGGGGGGGGCACATCTTGACCTATCGCAGAAAGAGTGTTTCATAATCATTTCGACTTTGACCTCACGTGCGCAGAGAGAGAGAGAGAGAGAGAGAGAGAGAGAGAGAGAGAGTACTTCTTCTTCTTCTTCGTCTTCTAAGTTCTTGTTCTTCGGTCGTTCAGGCATGTTTCTGTCAATTACGAACGTAGATGCATCATGCTGCTGTTATGCGCCTAAGTAAGAATAATTAGGCCCAGCATGTCTGACTTTGGCTAGAGGAAATCTTTTTGAAAGTATTTCTTGAAAAAAGGCAGGAGAATGGACCGGAAAGGCAGAACGATAGTAGATAACAGCATGCAAAGGGAAAAGGCAGAATCAAAGAGACTGACAGATTAGAGGTAGTTATAAGCACATAACTTCCAGAAGGTGGGGGAAGTATTTGTACAGAAGACCCCCCCCCCCCCTCCCAGTATCCCTAGGGGGGGGGGGGGCAAGCTTGCTGTGTTCTACTCCCACCCCCACCCCCACCCACACCCCAGTCAGTTTCTCTCTCTCTCTCTCTTTCTTTCTCTCTCTCTTCTCTCTCTCTCTCTCTCTCACTGTCTGTATAAAAATAGCTGCAGTGCGCTCCGGCCCGGAGGCAAGCAAAGAGCCAAAGACATTGAAAAGAAAAGACTAACATCTGGTCCCTTTTCCCTATATGAGTAGTGAGGACAGAAACACTGGTTATGTCCCTTTTAAACATCTTTATGACATAACACGTCGATAGGCCAGTTGAATTCTCCGTTCAAATTCCAATCTGAGTCTTTGCATAGCCGCCATTGTGAACTACCCCACTAACGATAACTCTATCAGCCAGGCTCGCCGTAACTCTTAAGTAGTCCATCTTCCCCTTTTAGAGTCTTTGGTTATGTGTGAAGTGTTGGTTGAAATTAGCGTCCTGCAAAATAAATCGGTTTATAGCGCGTGTTTATGAACGGATGGTGTTGAAATTTTGCACGACGATAGTCACTATCCCTGGTCACGCATGTTCCAGATCTCGAGTCAATGTCGGGTCTGGTTACGCCGCGGTTTGTGAAAACGTGAAGCGGCATGTAGGCGCCCGTATCTCCGGCATTTCTGAATCGATTCGCTTCTGGTTTGGCACACGGATAGTCCCCAGCCCCGGTCATCTTCCTGCCACATTGGAAGGCAATCGGCCCAGAAACACCGGAATACGCTGTATACGGGCGCAAGAGAGGCCGGCGGATACGCGTTTCGCGCATTTGCGAAACCGCGCAAATGATACGGCCACCTCGGTTGCCGTTGCCATCGCCCCGTTAGGGCTCACAGCAAATTTGAAGCGATTCGATCAAAAAACGGCGGAGTTATAAGGCCCGTTTCGTGTTTCAGACACACACACACACACACACACACACACACACACACACACACACACACACACACACACACACACACACACACACACACAGTCACACATACGGACAGTTGGCTTTTTACTATATGATGATGATGATGATGATGATTATTATTATTATTATTATTATTATTATTATTATTATTAGTAGTAGTAGTAGTAGTAGTAGTAGTAGTAGTAGTAGTAGTAGTAGTAGTAGTAGTAGTATTACTCGGTCAAATACTATAGCAACAATACAACAATGGCGTCGAAGCTTCAAACCGCAGGATGCCAGTCAGCGACTTGCAAACTTTTTTTTATAGAAAACTTAAGGGTGGCCATGCAGTGGCCACAAACTGATAGAACTTGCAAAATGTGACGTAAAAATATAAATGACATCAATTTTTAGAATGACGCACGGTGTTCTAAGTGCTGTATGTCTGCTCAAACACACGAGTCGATAGGCTACGAGAGCTGATCGTAGAGTGACTCCCCCTGTTTGACCGATTGAATTAGGCAAGATCACTCCCACTCACCATGAAATTACTCCCCTTATTTCCAAACAATTCTTATTGAATTTCACGAGAATCGTGCATCACAAAATGTCACGTCGAATCGCATCGCGTTGGGATTGCATTGCGTGTAGTGTGGCGGTCCCTTCGCTATCTTGCAACTGATACAGATAAACAACACGTCACGGTTATTCGGTGGGGGGAACAAAAATGCAGCAAACTGACATTGAACCACACAAAAACTGTCTTCCCCCGTTTGTGACGTTCTCGCCTTGGATTTGTTCTCAAGATTCCTACGCATGCGCAAAATCGGTCATCATGACGTACCATCAAAATTTGATCTTTTATGAGTGTATTCGACGCTAAATTGACCCTAAACCTATCACTAACCCTATCCATAACTCTAACCTCAAACCGTCAAATACACACACACAAAATAAAGCTGATGGTACGTCATGATATTACTGTCTCAATTTCGCGCGCATGCGCAGGAATCTTGAGAACAGGGTAATCCGAGAACACTACACCGGTCCTTAAAGACCCACCAGGTCACGTGTCAAAATCACGGGTTTCACGTGTTTTCGCTCTTTTAGCTGGTAAGAAATCTTGTTTTGACCAGGTTTGACTCCCATAAAAATGCCCCCAAATTCAAAACGAAACATTTTAAAGAGCTGTCTTAATTTGACGTTGGAGGTATATGTATGTGGGTCACAGCTACCCAGAAAAAACCCCAAGGGACTTCATCGTGGTGCGTCAGTGTATCTTTAAAGCTAAAATGTAAGGTAGGGCTATAGACAGGTACCCATCGCACTGGAACTTCGTGCACATTCTTTGACGTTGCTTTTGAGGGTTATTTAACCCTTTCACCGCCAGCCATATTACTGCCAAAAATGTCCATTAAATTTACCTGGGTAGAGAACAAAATCCATCTGCAGTATTGGGGATTCTTCTGTGACATATTTAAAATAAGGTCTATCCTTACTTCCCAAAAACTAAGACAATAGGGTCTTTGGATAATAGACCCCAATTTGATGCCTTTTAGTGACATAGGTGTTAAATCACTGTGGTGCTAAAATGCGACTTTGGCGGTGAAAGGGTTAGTTGCCAGATGGTACTACCCCAGCTTTCTTTTTTAGTGCTTTTGTCGGGCCCCTTTCGTCATAGTGTATTTTGGCAAATACTACTGCTCGAAATTCGCATCGAGTCGAGTATCTTATCACCTCAAATCTTGTAAGCGTCTAACGACCGAAACAGTGCACATTTTTACGAGACAAACAACGATCGCCTGTCATATCTTTTTTGGCAAGATCTTACTTCTGATAAACGAGTAAAAATGTCTCTGTACAAGTGAACATTTTTTTTACTATTTCTCCATGACACATTTTTGTGGCAAGATCTTACTTCTGATAAACTTGAGTTTGAAATATCTCTGCACACGTCAACATTTTTTTACTTTTTCTCCATGGCATTTTTTGTGTGTGGCAAGATCTTACTTCTGACAAACTTGAATAAAAATGTTTCTGTACACGTGAATATTGTTGTACTCTTTGCGCATGGTATATTTTTGTGTGGCAAGATCTTACCTCTGATAAACTTGAGTAAAAAATGTCTGTACACGTGAACAATTTTTAATTTTTCTGCATGGCATATTTTTTGTGGCAAGATCTTCTCATAAACTTAAGTAAAAATGTCTGTACAAGTGAACATTTTTTACTCTTTCCGCATGGTATGTTTTTGTGTGGCAAGATCTTACCTCTGATAAACTTGAGTAAAAAATGTCTATGTACACGTGTACATTTTTTTTTACTCTTTTCGCATGGCATATTTTTTTGTAGCAAGATCTTACTTCTGGTAAACTTGAGTAAAAAATGTCTGTACAAGTGAACAATTTTTACTCTTTCTCCATGTCGTATTTTTGTGTGTGGCAAGATCTTACTTCTGATAAACTTGAGTAAAAAATGTCTCTGTACACGTGACATTTTTTTTACTCTTTCCCCATGTCATATTTTTTGTGGCAAGATCTTATTTCTGATAAACTTGAGTTTTAAACGTCTCTGTACACGTGAACACTTTTTACTCTTTCTCCATGGCATATTTCTGTGGTAAGATCTTATTTCTGATAAACTTGAGTAAAAATGGCTCTGTACACGGGGACATGTTTTACTTTTTCTCCATGGTATATTTTTGTGTGCAAGATCTTACTTCTGATAAACTTGAGTTTTAAACGTCTCTGTACACGGGGACATGTTTTACTCTTTCGCCATGGCATAGTTTTTGCGGTGTGGCAAGATCTTACTTCTGATAAACTTGAGTAAAAAATGTCTGTACACGTGTACATTTTTTTTTACTATTTCCGCATGGTATATTTTTTGGTGGCAAGATCTTACTTTCTGATAAACGTGAGATTTAAACGTCTCTGTACACGTAAACATTTTTTTACTCTTTCTGCATGAAATATTTTTTTGGACAAGATCTTATTTCTGATAACATTTTAAACGTCTCTGTACACGTGGACATTTTTTACTCTTTCTCCATGGCATATTGTTTTTGTGGCAGGATCTTACTTCTTATTTTGAACATTTTTTACTCTTTCTGCATGGTATATTTTCTTGTGGCAAGATCTTACTTTCTGATAAACTTGAGTAAAAAATGTCTCTGTACTCGTGGATATTTTTTACTCTTTCTGCATGGCATTTTTGTGTGGCAAGATCTTACTTCTGATAAACTTGAGTTTTAAACATCTCTGTACATGTTAACATTTTTTACTCTTTCCGCATGGCATATATTTTGTGGCAGGATCTTACTTCTGATAAACTTGAGTAAAATGTCTATGTACACGTGTACATTTTTTTACTCTTTCTGCATGACATTTTTTTTGTGGCAAGATCTTACTTCTGATAAGCTTGAGTAAAAATGTCTGTACACGGGGACATTTTTTACTTTTTCTCCATGGCATATTTTTTGTGTGGCAAGATCTTACTTCTGATAAAGTTGAGGAAAAATGTCTGTACACGTCAACATTTTTTACTTTTTTTCCATGGCATGTTTTTTGTGTGGCAAGATCTTCTGATAAACTTGTATGGCGCGCCGAATGACGAAAACTCTATCTAGCAGTTCGACAGAGTTTAAAAACCCTATCAAACTGTTAGATACAGTTTCTAAACTATAGCTAGCAGTTAGATAGAGTTTCAAAACTCTGTCGAGCAGCTAGATAGAGTTTCTCGTCGTAAAACTCTATCGAACGCGCCATTTTGATACTTTTTTTAAACGAAGCATTTCATTGGTAGATAGGACTAGTATCTTTGACTGTGACCTACACCTAGCCTAATAGGTGGCATTCTACGAACTCGTTTAGCGGCTTCAATTACAGATGAAACGCCGGGAAGATTCGCTCGTTGAAATCGTTCAGCTGCCATGTTTGTTTGACTACATGTAGGGGCCTAATTCACGGGTCACTGCCCTGCCAAGGCCACAAACTTGTCGCTGAAGCCATGTACCAATCATAAATCGCGATAGAAAAACTATATCTCGATAGGGTTATTTTGTGGAAACCCTATCTAGCTGTTCGACAGAGTTTTCAAACTCTATCGAACAGCTAAATAGGGTTTTCAAACTCTATCGAACTGATAGATACAGTTTTGAAACTCTATCGAACAGCTAGATAGAGTTTTGTATCTTTGGCGCGCCATAAACTTTAATAAAAAATGTTTCTGTACACGTGAACATTTTTTACTCTTTCTCCATGGCATATTTTTGTGTGGCAAGATCCTACTTCTGATAAACTTGAGTTTTAAACATCTCTGTACACGTGAATATTTTTTTTACTCCTTCCGCATGGTATTTTTTTGTGACAAGATCCTACTTCCGATAAACTTGAGTAAAAAATGTCTCTGTACACGTTGACATTTTTTTTTACTCTTTCCGCATGTTATTTTGTTTGTGGCAAGATCTTACTTTCTAATAAACTTGAGTAAAATTGTCTCTGTACAAGTGAACATTTTTTTACTCTTTCCCCACACACCCATGGCAATACAGTGATACGTACGTCATAGTAATTATTATAACTGGCCTATATGTCGCTGTGTTGCCATGCGGGAAAAAAAGTGGAAAATGTTAACGTGTACTGAGACCATAAAAAGAACACTTTGAAACGAAGCGAACAAACACACAGACGGAAAACAACGACTGTTGCTCATAATATGTCATTGTTAACGCTAAAAACCAAAAGAAGTGCAAGCACGCATGTATCACACACACAGTCATAGACCCATCAGTGTAAGTTTGTGTCACTGTATCTCTCTGCCTAGCCTATTTTGTTTCTGTCTGTCTGTCTGTCTGTCTGTCTGTCTGTCTGTCTGTCTGTCTGTATCTCTGTATCTCTGTTTGTTTCTCTTTCTCTCTCCCCCCCCCTCCTCTCTCTCTCTCTCTCTCTCTCTGCATCTGTCTCTCTCTATCTGTCTCTCTCTCTCTCTCTCTCTCTCTCTCTCTCTCTCTCTCTCTCTCTCTCTCTCTCTCTCTCTCCTCTCTCTCTCTCTCTCTGTCTCTGTCTCTCTGTCTCTCTGGTTACAGTGACATATATTTTGTTTTTAAAAAATCAAAATAAAACCTGCTTGTATATATCCTGTGATTTCCTGTTGTTGCTGCTGCTGTTGTTGTTGTTGTTGTTGTTGTTGTTGTTGTTTGTTTGTGGTTTGTGTTTGCGTTTGTACGCGGTTAAAAGCGCAACTCGCACTATTTTTAACTGCGTAGTTAATTCATTACATTCGACTGGGGGGAAACAAACCACCGACTAATTCGCCGAAATATTTTCGAAAAAAAAAAATCAAAGTTACATTAAAGTCAAGTGACCATGCTTCGTAACGGGAGTAATCCCTAAACGTATTCAGCCGAAACACCAAAACATCTACTCGGCACATCAGACTGCATTGTATGCCAGTCAGTCTTTTCCGGCTATGACTACCAGATAGCAGGGGGGAGGGGGCGGGGGGGGGGGGGGGGGGGGGGGGGGGCCCTCTCACATCCCTGTTGGAGATGCCTTGGGGGGGGGGGGGGGGGGCAGATGCTATAAATTCTGGCGGGCTGGGCTAGAATTCGCTTACAGTGGAGATGCCTTGCCCAGCAGGGTACATCCCCACTCTCTCGGCCAGAGGGGTTTGAGGACACAGCTGGTGTTGGGGAAGGTCCCCCAAAGGCCAACCCATCCCTTTGGCTGCAGCGCCAGAGCCGGTGCAAAGGGCCCCCCCCTCGTTTGAGAGTGATAGTCTTCCGCAAGAGACTAAACTGTACCATGATTTTCCATTACTGTAGAAAATCATCCATTGTGCAGCTCTCATGTTACTGTTGGCCCATACTATGTACAGGCTACTGTCAACCAATGATAACAGCCATTTGATCAAAAGGCCCAAATCAGACTGTAAAAAATGGGGGTGGGGGAGGAGGGGTGGGTGGAGTCAAACGAAACAACAAACCGCCAATACACCGCTACTATTAGGCAACATTTGAACCTGGTACTTTTTGTTTGTGGCTCAAGCCACAAACCTATAACTCACTTTGTCGGTCTGTCTGTCTGTCTGTCTGTCTGTCGGTCGGTCGGTCCAAAATTGTCGCACATTTTGACAAAATTGTCGCACTTCAAATCGAGGCTACACTTCGAATTGAGGCCGCTCTTTAAAATGATGTATTTTAAAAGCGTACAAAATAATAAACATACGTAATACAGACACTGCAACAGACACGACGAGTATGCGGTGCTTCTTTTGATGAGCATAAGTAGGATACATAGTTTTAAATGTTTTCCAAAAGATATAAAAAGTTACGAAATGGTGCAGAGATAACATTCTGGTTTACAGATTAAAATTATTGAAAAGCCAGGGGAGGTGACTCATGATTGGAGTGGTAAAAATAGACCGCGTGCCACAAACTATTGCGATTTCGCGCTTGTTTTTTCCCAAAGCCCATTGAAACCATATCTCTTGTGTTGTGTATGCAACTCTAAAGTTTTGTGCTCTAGATGCGAACCATTTTGGATTAATCCACGACCCAAAATAACCAACGCGCACGTATTTTTTGCAAGACAGTATTCCCTAACTTTTTTTGTTTGTTTGTGGGGGCGGTATAGAATCTAAACTGGAGCCGAAAAGTTAAGCAGCCCCTAAAATTGGTGTGGGCGTTATCCTTAAAGGTGGGCCCTGACGGATGAGTTTTTGCAAGGAACACGTTGAGATCACCAGAAAGACAGCCTTTTCAAGGATCGGAACACTCGCTTTGCTCTGCTTTCCTAGAAATCAAACCGTCAAAACGGCGATTCCTCCTTGGCGGAGGTGCCTGAGAGAGAGAAGCCATTTTGGATGGGGTGGGTGGGGGCCAAGCCCATTGTGGTTGAAGCTTTTTCTTTTTTGTAGTGCAGTAAAAACAAATTGAAGCTATTTCCTTTGTTGTGAGCGAAACTCTTTAAGGTAAACTGCATAAAATTATAAAAAAATAAAAAAAATAAAAAGGCTTCTATTGCGAAAAAACAGTGTAAGCAATTTGGTCGCCATTACAAAAGAGACGACACACGCCTTCTCTTTCAGTGAAATAATTTGACTTCCAGCACCTCCGCCAAGGATAAATCGCCGATTTGACGGTTTGATTTCTAGGAAACCAGAGCAAAGTGAGTGTTGCGATCTCTGTAAAGGGCGTTTTCCTGGTGATCTCGACGTGTTTCTTGCAAAACTTAATCCGTCAGGATGCCCCTTTAATTAACCTAATATGCTTATTTTTAAAGAGGTTAATTCTACTCAGTCAATTTTTCTCATTTCCTTTCTTCTTCCATCGCTTCCTGCTTGCTGTCACTTTTGTTGTGTTTCCTTTTTGTGTCCTTATATTGAAAACGGACTTATAGTCTGAAACGTCTGTATTGTTGTTGTTTTTCTATTAAAGGACCTTTTTCCTACCCGAAAGACTGATTTGTTGTTCCTGTGAAATTAGTAAATGCGAGTCAGTAAATAGGCACATGCTAAATTTGCATTGGTTTACAACCACAACACAAATGGTGCCAATCACTCAGGGAATTATTCTGCATTGCTTTGTAAAAAAAAAGGGGTTGCTTAACCTTTTGGGTCCCAGTGCATATTATTCCCACTGCGCAAAAAAAAGTAGCTAGGCCTACTACTCTTTCCTAGGACTATCTTGTGGGTCCGTGGGTTGAAAGCATGTGTTTTCCTCATCTACATGCAACTACTGATA
>CM065697.1:14410808-14420808 GCA_017654935.2 Phymorhynchus buccinoides | reverse complement strand
ACAGACTATCCGTCTTGATCCTAACATTTAAAATCCGTGGCCAGACATTTGGCCGACGGATATTTGGCCGAACGGATATTTGGCCGAACGGACATTTGGCCGACGGATATTTGGCCGAACGGATATTTGACCGATGGACATTTGGCCGAAGGATATTTGGCCGAACGGACATTTTGGCCGAATGGACATCTGACTCTCTCTGTGTGAAAATAATAGAAGATCACGCCTACATCGAACTTTTCATGGAAGGTAGCCTAGGATATAGGGTTGGTATGAGCCTCCCGGCCCTTTTACGTCCCTTCTTAATACATTGCTTTGTTATTTTTGTGGTGCTTTGCGTTGCAATTTTCCAATTACCCCCCCCCCCCCCCCCCCAACCACCACCACCAAAATCAGATGGACTTATTCATCACATATCATAACATGGACTAAATGAAGCAATTCTATTTAAAACAACAATATCGATTTACCTTTAAAACTCGCTATTATGCCCACAAGTTACACAGTGTTGTGTTGTGTGACCAAAGTTTTGCTTGGGATGTGAATCATCAGTTCAAAAAAAGATCAGTGATTAGCTATGGGACTATATCAAAAGCTTAACGAGAGCTTTGAGAGCGAGCGAGCGAGCGAGAGAGAGAGAGAGAGAGAGAGAGAGAGAGAGAGAGAGAGAGAGAGAGAGAGAGAGAGAGAGAGAGAGAGAGAGAGAGAGAGAGAGAGAGAGAGAGAGACTGTTGCGGTATGAGGATACAACAGGGGAGGTCATCTCGAAGCATGTCTAACAATCCCCCTTCTAACGAGTCACTGTCACTTCCTTCCCTCTAGGGAAATCTCTCTCCATGGTCAAGCTGTCAAGAGTTCCCTTCCCCTTATTTCCCGAGGACAAATTACGTCCCCTTTTTTTTCTAGGTGGCGTCTCACCTTTCCCGCGTGATGGCGATGGAATGGAGACACAGTACTGACTTCCGGTTAAGTTGGGTGCTTCCTTTTCAAACATGGTGCTGAATTTTGTATGTGTTGAAAAAGTGTCTGAATGCATTGCTTCTTCTTCTTCTTCTTCTTCTTCTTTGGGATTCTTCTTCCCGCCCAAAGTCTTCTTTAGACTGCAATTGGCGCACAGGATGCATGGTGATGCTTCATCCATGCCCCACGCCCAAAGTCCTCGTTTAGACTGCAATTGGCGCACAGGATGCATGCTTTGTGAGTTCGTGTCATCCATTCCACCGGCACAACACGGCCTACTCCTACCGAATAGTAGATCTTGTGCGTGCGTTCGCACACGGGACCACGGTTCTAGGTCTCATCCGAAGGACCAGGAAATAGGAGTAAAGTATCTGTCCCAAGGATACAACACCGTGACCAGCAGGGGTTCGAACCCACCGCACCCAGGTGTTATCGAACAGCGAGAACCGTGGTAAGGGAGTCCTTATTGAAGCCCTAGCCTAGCAGGCGATCCAAAGAATCGCGTCAAGATTACCAGGAAAACACCCTTTACAGAGATCGCAACACTCACTTTGCTCTGGTTTCCTAGAAATCAAACCGTCAAATCGGCGATTCCTCCTTGGCGGAGGTGCTGGAAGTCAAATTATTTCACCCAAAGAGAAAGCGTGTGCCGTCTCTTTTCTAATGGCCGCCTGCGCTTAGACCAAATCGTTTGCACGAAAGTTCGCAATTATTTTTTTTATACAGATTATCTAAAGACGTTTCGCTCACAACAAAGGAAATAGCTCCAATTTTTTTTTTAATGCACTACAAAAACAGAAAACGCTTCAACCACAACGAGTGACCTCCACCTACCCCATCCAAAATGGCTACTCTCTCCGGTATCTCCGCCAAGGAGGAATCGCTGTTTTGACGGTTTAATGTTTAGGAAACCAGAGCAAAGTGAGTGTTCCGATCCTTGAAAAGGCTGTCTTTCTGGTCATCTCGACGTGTTTCTTGCAAACAACTCATCCGTCAGGGTGCCCCTTTAACGTCCTCTGGTCCCGCTGGACACATGGGACATATGAGGCCACGCGGTGAGAGTTGCTCTTTTATATACCCCGGCTGTGCCTTTAAAGACCCACCAGGTCACGTGTCAAAATCACGGGTATCACGTGCTTTCCCTCTTATGGCTGGTAAGACATCTTGTTTTGACCAGGTCTGACTCAAATCTCCCCAAATTGAAAACGAAACATCATTTTAATTAAAGAGCGGACTCAAATTGAAGTTGGGGACATTTGTATGTGGGTCACAGCTGCCCAGAAAAAAACAAAGGACTTAATCGTGGTGCATCAGTGCGTCTTTAAGATTATTGGTAAATTGTCATTGAAAACTAGAGGTCAATACACATTATCCGAAGGTACTTGTACAGCTAAGATCTGAATACGAAGAAACGCAACACGTAGTAAGATTAAAAGAGCATATTCATTATATTTTTGATTTAATATTGTTACCTTTTTATGTTCTTCTTACTGTTTGTTTGTTTGTTCGAGTGTTTTCGTATTACATTAATATAATATAAAACATATTTGAAAATTAAGATTGCGCTTCATTACTCTGCTTAGCCGTCCGTCACTATTATTGCACTTCGCCGCCAGCCATTTTTCAGCCCAAAAATATCATTAAACTTAACTGGGTAGAGAAAAGAAAATATCTGCAATACTGGGAATTCCTCTGTGACATGCATAACATTAGGCCTGTCCTTACCTCCCACAATCTGCAATATTATGAATTCCTCTGTGACATGTATAACATTAGGCCTGTCCTTACCTCCCACAATCTGCAATATTATGAATTCCTCTGTGACATGTATAACATTAGGCCTGTCCTTACCTCCCACAATCTGCAATATTATGAATTCCTCTGTGACATGTATAACATTAGGCCTGTCCTTACCTCCCACAATCTGCAATATTATGAATTCCTCTGTGACATGTATAACATTAGGCCTATCCTTACCTCCCACAATCTGCAATATTATGAATTCCTCTGTGACATGTATAACATTAGGCCTGTCCTTACCTCCCACAATCTGCAATATTATGAATTCCTCTGTGACATGTATAACATTAGGCCTATCCTTACCTCCCACAATCTGCAATATTATGAATTCCTCTGTGACATGTATAACATTAGGCCTATCCTTACCTCCCACAATCTGCAATATTATGAATTCCTCTGTGACATGTATAACATTAGGCCTGTCCTTACCTCCCAAAATCTGCAATATTATGAATTCCTCTGTGACATGTATAACATTAGGCCTATCCTTACCTCCCACAATCTGCAATATTATGAATTCCTCTGTGACATGTATAACATTAGGCCTGTCCTTACCTCCCACAATCTGCAATATTATGAATTCCTCTGTGACATGTATAACATCAGGCCTATCCTTACCTCCCAAAATGAAGAAAATAGGGTCTTTGGATAACAGGCCCTGATTTGATGCCTTTTAGTGACATGGATAATAAACCACTGTGGTGCTAAAATGCGACATTTGCGGTGAAAGGGTTAAGATAGGGCTTTATATAAGTTTCCTTGTTGCCCTATCTAATGATCATTGTTGATTTTCATTTGTGACTTTGAGAAATAAAATGCTATTTAAAACAAGAAGAACGGTTTGATGCATGCATATTGAAACAATTATTTTTTTGAGAATGATGCTTTGCTTGTCTCACTTTGATTCTGGCCCACGCATTGCTAGATGATTGGTATCGTAATCAGCTTTGGTGGAGGGGAGTTCATTAGAAAGAGAGTATTGCCCCTTTGTTCTACTTTGCTTTAAATATTGAAACGTGTAGAGATGGATGCTCTCGACTGTTTTATCTGAACGTATGGATCAGGATCTGTATCAACATGCTGCAGACGCTACTTCTGATGACAGTCTCGACAGAACTAGGACGGGACATGTACACATTATGAACTTACCTAACAGAAGAAACAGAAAATAGATAGAGAAAGACCTACTGCTTGCACTGGGTTGAAGGGGCACCCGGACGGATACGTTTTTGCAAGAAACTCGTCGAGATCACCAGGAAAACACCCTCTACAGAGATCGAAACACTCACTTTGCTCTGGTTTCCTAGAAATCAAACCGTCAAATCGGCGATTCCTCCTTGGCGGAGGTGCTGGAAAACAGATCCTTTCAGTGAAAGATGGCCGCCTGAGTTAGACCAAAATCCTTTGCACGGAATGTCCACAATACAAGCCTTTTTATACAGTTTTTATACAGCTTACGAAAAGGAGTTTCGCTCACAACAAAAAGGAAATAGCTCCTTTGCTTTTTACTGCACAACAAAGAAGAAAAAGCTTCAACCACTCTCAGTGGCCTCCACCCACCCCGTCCCAAATGGCTTCTCTCTCCGGCAACTCCGCCAACTCCGCCAAGGAGGAATCGCCGTTTTGACGGTTTGATTTCTAGGAAACCAGAGCAAAGTGAGTGTTCCGATCCTTGAAAAGGCCTATCATTCTGGTGACCTTGGCGTGTTTCTTTGCAAAAACACTCATCCGTCAGGGTGTCCCTCATAGACCATTTAACCCCCCAGTTTTGCCGGGAAGGCCCAGCCCAGGCCCCGTTTTATGCAACAAGAAAAAAATCTATCTCTATAGTGGTCAGCAGGGACAGGCTCAGATGGAGCCTGCTCTAACCTCGCCCAGTTTCTTCCACTCCGCCGCAATCAGCACGAAGATAGAGCTAATGCAAAACATTCTATCGTTCTAATGCTCAGTCTAGCTAGCTGCGATCTTAAAGCTTCCGTACACGTTAACATATTTCGCTATTTCTCCCTGACAACGCAATGTTAATGATAGTATCATCGACATATTTAAATATCACAGCGCTATCTTTGCTACTCTATTTCGCAAAAGAACGCCGTTCTATTTTTCTACCAATGATCGCAGCTAGCTAGTCTGAGCATTAGAACGTTAAAACGAAGCCACCATTATCCATGATCAATACCTAAGCTGGGTGGAACCGCAGGAGCTCTCGTGCTACATACCGCTAATATTTCAATAATTATAATAATGCCGTTATCTGAGTAGCAGTGGTGATACTCGAAAAGTTATGTCAAGACACCAATTCGATGTATTTCAAATATTTTAAAGTATAAGGAAAAAAAGCAATATGTATACCAGACGGGAGGAAAAACCCCCAAGAAAGCTGAAATACAGAAAAATAAATAAAGGGAGGCCATCTTGAAGCATGTCTAACAATCCACCTTCTAACGAGTCACTGTCACTTCCTTCCCTTTAGGGAAATTTCTCGCCTTGGTGAAGATGTCAGAGTTTCCCTCCCATTTCTTTCCGGGGACAAATTACGTCCCTTTTCTAGGGGGCGTCTCGTGTTTCCGGTATCTTAGGCATTGGAGAAGATACTACATTCGGGGAAGTGTTCGCTTTTTATAAGGTGTTGGATTTTGTTTTTTTCTTTCTTTGATTTCTAGAGTTTTTAGAGTAATGGGTTTGGAAGAGCCGGGGGAATACGTAACTAACCAGGAAAATGAAACCCCAGTTAAAAAGGAAAGAAATGGATCATTGGTGGGATAGGTAAACTATTGAATGGGGGGATAATGAGGTGAAGAATATATGCTGATACCTGGAGAAAGATTGGAGAGAGAGAGAGAGAGAGAGAGAGAGAGAGAGAGAGAGAGAGAGAGAGAGAGAGAGAGAGAGAGAGAGAGAGAGAGAGAGAGAGAGAGAGAGAGAGAGCGCACTTGGAAGCTAAGTTTCCCCAAGTCCGCCCTCTCCTCACCCCGCCTCCTCCCCTCACCTCACCCCCACCCCCACCCCCACCCCACCCCCCACCCACCCTCCAAAACAGGGTGAAGCTGCGCTTGGTGTGACGCGCTCTAAGGGTGAGAGCAGCCCGAATTTCACAGAGATAAGTTTCCGTGAGTAGAATATACCAACATTTGTTTTCAGTTTCCGATGGTCTCCCCGCTGCATTCGGCCGAAGCATTCCAGATGTCGGAGGAGCAACAAGTGCTTAACTCTTTGTTTTCTGTATTTAGAGAAGCTTCAACTACTGTTCATTCCTGAGAACCTCTTTAGCTGCTGAGAAATTCTATCCCATTGATTCCTACGGGCCTCTTTTGCTCGTCATATCATGCAACATGATGCAACTGTTATTAATTTTCTCTCTTCTAAAATTGCAATGAGGGTGTTTTTTTCCTTTTCTTACTGGGACAAGCCCCCCCCCCCCCCGTGGGGATACCAAGGGGTCTTTTGTATAAATAGTTCCCCCACCTTCTGGAAGTTCTGTGCTTGTAACTTCCTCTAATCTGTCACTCTCTTTGACTCTGCCTTTTCCTTTGCTTGCTGTCACTACTATCTTTATGCCTGTCTGGACCATTCTCCTGCCTTCTTTTTTTCAAGAAACACTTTCAAAAAGATTCCTCCAGCCGAAGTCGGACATGCTGGGCCTAATTAGGCGCATCACGGCAGCATGACGCATCTGCGCTCATAATTGACAGGAAACTGTCTGAGATATCGAAGAAGAAGAACTGGGGCAAGTATTGTTTATGAAAGAGAAACAGGCTGCTGAAAACATGCCGCATATTCACAATAACATAACACCCCTTTATACAGTTTTACTCTCTCTGGAAACCCAGGAATAGGGAGATAGAGAGCTCTCTAAAGGTAGGAATCTGCAGTTACTTCCCCCATTCAACCTCAAACGCGGTTCTCAGGAACGAAATGGTTAACAAAACGACTGGCGCGTGAACTGATTGGTTGTTTCGGTGACAGTAAATCATGCACCCGAAGTCAGCATGCCGATGACTGGCCTGTTTCTTCGAGAGCTGAACCGTTTTAACCCTTTCACCGCCAACGTCGCATTTATGCACCACAATGGCTCAACACCAATATCACTAAAAGGCATTAAGTGAGGGTCTGTTATCTGAAGACCCTATTTTCTTTATTTGGGGAGGTAAGTACGGGCCTAATGTTATACATTTCACAGAGGAATTCACAATATTGCAGATTTTGCGTTCTCTACCCAGGTACATTTAATGGGAATTTGTGGCTGAAATATGTCTGGCGGTGAAAAGGGTTAAATGCCCTTCGTCAATGCTGTTCGTTGTTGGTCTTGGGTGTTGTTTGTCTTTGTGTTTTTGAAAACTGACAGCTACAGGTGTGTGAGTTGTTTTGATAGGACAAGTGCCAACGTCTGTCAACCAGGAGTCAAAATACAATGACAGTAAACCATACGCCGAAGTTAGCTGCCGATTATAGCCTGTTTCTTTGAGAGTTGAACTGTTTCTTCTTCTTCTCCTTCTCCTTCTCCTTCTCCTCCTTCTTCTTCTTCTTCTTCTTCTTCTTCTTCTTCTTCTTCTTCTTCTTCTTCTTCTTCTTCTTCTTCTTCTTCTTCTTCTTCTTCTTCTTCCTCTTCTTCGTTCGCTCAGACAGTTTCCTTGTCACATGAGCGTAGATGCGCCATGCTGCCGTTATGCGCCTAACTAAGAAATAGTTTCGGCCCACCCAGCATGTCCAAACTTCGGCTGAAGAAATCTTTTGTAAGAATTTATAGAAGAAGAAAAAAAAGGGCAGGAGGAGAATGGACCAGTTAAGATAGAAAGATAGCAGATGACAGTTAAGCAAAGGGGAAAAAGAGGAAGTTTTACAAGCACAGATCTTCCAGAAGGTGGGGAACTATTTGTACTAACCCACCCCCCGGTATCCCCACCGGGGGTGGAGGGGGGTTGAACTGTTTTAAATTCCTTTTGTCAATGCCGCTGTTGTTGGTTTTGTGTGGGTGTGTTTTGGGTGTTATTTTCAAAACTGCCAGAGGTGTGTGAGTTGTTTTGAAGGGACAAGTGCCAACGTCTGTCGACCCGGAGTCAAAACACAATGTTCAAAGACCCACCACGTCACGTGTCAAAATCATGGTTTTCGCGCGTTTTCCCTCTTATAGCTGATAAGAAATCTTAACAAAATCTTCCAAGCATAAGAGGGAGTGTGACACGTGACGTGGGGGGTCTTTAAAAAAACCGGCCGACAACAGTATGTTTGGCAAAGTAAAACAAACGTCTTGATTGCTAAATAATTATTTACTCATTCGTTAGACGGGGGGAAACGTCGTAGCTATGTTGGATGATTTTACAGAAAGCTGGCCAAAGTAGTAGTTTAGAACCCACCCCCACCCCAACCTCAACCCCCTCCTCCTCCTCCCAACCCTCCACCCCTCACCCCCGACACCCGCATGTTTACGACCGTCAGTCTCAAAATCGGATTCCTTCCATTTCATGACAACAACAATTCGATGGCTTGGAGTCAAAACGGACTATCTTTGGATAGTCCATTGACGTATTATTGGATTTATTGCAAAAACTGATAACTTGTATCAAACAAAGACTGCAGAACTATACAAAGAGGGTTTTGCTGTTTATATTTCAGCAGTCTTTTTTTTATACAAGTTATTAGTTTTCGTAATATGTTCAATAATATGTCAATGGACTATCTAAAGATAGTCCGTTTTGACTCCAAGCCATCGATTATTGTGACCCAGCGCCACAGAAAGGGACATTAAGTCGCTGGGCTAGTTTCTCACAACAGGCGTGAAAAGTCAGGAATCTTTGTTTTTGTCAATTTTGAGTTATGGGTATTTCAGTGTTGTCTAACATCTTATCTTTCATGCTTATAAAGGACAATCTTTACTATGGTCTCGAAATGGTCTTATAAGTGCCTTAACCCTTTCACCGCCAGCGTCGCATATTTGCACCACAATGATTTAACACCCATGTCACTAAAAGGCATCAAATCAGGGCCTGTTATCCAAAGACCCTGTTCTCTTGACTTTGGGAGGTAAGGATAGGCCTTACTTTAAATACGTCACAGAGGAATCCTTAATATTACAGACAGATCTTTTTCTCTACCCAGGTAGGATTAATGGACATTTTATGCTGAAAAATGGCTGGCGGCGAAAGGGTTAAAATGAGTAGGTCAATGCACTTTCTTCAGCTAGGCTAGACTTTAGACTGTGTTTTCTCAAAATGGCCGACGCTCACCCTACTAACTTTAAATGCTCGTAACTCTGGAACGGAAAACAGTATACAAGAATGGTTCTTGTATCATTAGAAAGAGAATTGTCTGAAGTTTTCAAATGTATAATTTTCTCAGAATGGTCAGTTGGACACTTAATGTCCCTTGCGTGGTGCTTGGTCACATTTTTCAGACCCCTAACAACATCAGTATATATCAGTATGCAACGATTATACTAAATATGTCTTAACTTGACCAGATTTGGTCAGCTTAAAAGGCCAAGGCCCCATACTGATGGAATGCGCATAAAACAAAAGTAATTATCACAAGGAAAAGATCAAACAAACAAACAATACTCCCATAAACAAAAGTAATTATCATATGGAAAATATCAAACAAACGAACAAACAAACAATAAGCCCATCGACATCAAATACTTACAAAGTCCAACAATATCCATTCAAAGTTACAATCATGATGGCTGGATCATTTTCCCAGTCGCTGCGGATCCCGTTTTGATTTTTCAGATCAGGCATAATATACACTTTTGGATGATACCTTTCAATTGGGGGCCTCAGTATTGATCCCTGGGGGACACCATTAAGAGAGGAGGAGAGAGTGAGCGAGAGAGAGAGAGAGAGAGAGAGAGAGAGAGAGAGAGAGAGAGAGAGAGAGAGAGAGAGAGAGAATGACAGTGGAGTACTGGATTGTACTGCTATTAGCTGGAGAGAGAGAGAGAGAGAGAGAGAGAGAGGGGGGACAGAGATATTTGGAAAGAGACAGACAGAGGCAGACAAAAAGAGAGAGGGAGGGAAGGAGAGAAATTCAGATTAGGGTCCGATTGATGAGAGAGAAAGAGAGAGAGAGAGAGAGAGAGAGAGAGAGAGAGAGAGAGAGAGAGAGAGAGAGAGAGAGAGAGAGAGAGAGAGAGAGAGAGAGAGAGAGAGAGAGAGAGAGAATTGAATTGAATTGAATGAATTTTATTTATAGAGGGTAATAGAGTAAGCAATAACATGCTTTTTTACATCCAGCCCTCTGGAGA
>CM065697.1:14390808-14395808 GCA_017654935.2 Phymorhynchus buccinoides | reverse complement strand
CCCCACGGGGGGGGGGGGTCTGATTAAATAATTCTGAAGCCTACTGTTTATTTACGAGATTGATGAAAATAATGTCACTGCAGTCATGATGCTCTTTATCCATATAATTATTATCATTCCGTTTTTCTTATATAGACCCCATGTACACATCTGATGACTTATATATGTTTACAGGATTTTGACTGATCCTTATACTAAGATATAGACCGTAGTAGGTCATCAAATTCGTGACTCACAGACTTCTTCACAGTTGTGAACGGATTTGTCTGACGTCGGGTTTTAGCCTAAGCCTCCACACATTATTATTCAGGTAAAGTTGAAGTGATTCTATTCAGAGGTTCACAATATCATCATCCATAGATGGCATATATATAAAACATACAGAAAAAAATCAAACATTGAGAAAAAAGAAAGAAATAAAACTCATCGAATTTGCCTTTTTGTCAAGGTTTTTCAATGAAGTTGCGACTGACCAAATATCTCTTTCTCCCTCTCTATCTATTCCATTCTCTCTCTCTCTCTATATCTCTCTCCTCTCTCCCCTCTCTCTCCCTCTCATTCGTTTCTCTCCACGGTCTACATCCATCTCAATCTCCCCTCTCTCCTTTCTCTCTCTCCCCGCTGCCCAGTCCGCGCTCTCTCCTCTCTCTCCATCTCATCTCTCTCTTTCTCTCTCATCTCTCTCTCTCTTCGATCTCTCTCCTCGTCCTCCTCTCTCTCCCATCTCTCCTCTCTCTCTTCTCTCTCTCTCTCATCTCTCATCTTTGTTCCCCGTCTCTTCTCTCTCTCTCTCTCTCTCTCTCTCTCTCTATCTCTCTTCTGTGTCTGTCTGTTCTGTCTCTCTGTCTGTCTGTCTCTCTGTCTCTCTCTCTCTCTCTCTCTCTCTCTCTTCTCTCTCTCTCTCCTCTCTCTCTCTCTCTCTCTCTCTCTCTCTCTCTCTCTCTCTCTTTCTATCTCTCCTCTCTCTCTCTCTCCCTCTCCGTCTATCCTCCTCTCCCTCTCTCTCCTCTCTCTCTCTTCTCTCTTCCTCCTCTCTCCATCTCTCTCCCTCTCTCCTTTCTCTACTCTCTCTTCTCTCTCATCTCTCCTCTCCTCTCTCTCTCCCTCTCCTCGTCTCTCTCAGGGGCTATGCTCTCTCTAATCTCTCTCTCTCTCCCCATCTCCTTCTCTCCTCTCATCTCTCTCTCCTTCTCTCTCTCTCTCTCTCTCGCTCTCATCTCTCTCTTTCTCTCTCCGTCTCTCCTCTCTTCTCTCTCTCTAATCCCTCTTGCCCTCTTCGTCTCTCTCTGAAGACGTGCTCTCATCACTCCCCTCTTTCTCTCTCTCTTTCCTCCCCTCTCTCCTCTCTCATCCAGTCTCTCTCTCTCTCACATCTCTTCCCCCAAGTCATCCTCCCTCTCTCCTCTCTCTCTCCTTCTCTCCTCTCCCGTCTCTCTCTCCTCCTCCATTATCTCTCTCCCTCTCCCTCTCTCCGTATCTCCTCTCTCTCCTCACCTCTCTCATCTCTCTCTCGCATCTCTCTCGCTCACGTCTCACTCTCACTCACTACATCTCTCTCTACGCACTCCTCGTCGCTCTCTCTCTCTTCAGTCCCCACCTCTCATCTCTCTCTCTGGTCTCTCTCCATCGTCTCTCCATCTCTCTTCCCTCACCATCTTCTCCCTCGATTCTCCTCTCTCCTCCATCTCTCCGTCTCGTCTCTCTCTCTCACTCCACAGCTCTCTCCACTCTCTCTTCATCAACTCTCTCTCTCTCTCGCCTTCTCTCCCCATCCTCCTTCACTCTCTTCTCCCTCTCTCGCGTCGTCATCTCTCTCTCTCTCTCTCTCCTTTCCTCTCTATCTCTCTCTCTCTTAACGCTCTCTCTCTCTCCATCCTATGCTCTTGTTCCGTCTCTCTCTCTCTCCTTCTCTCCTCAGCTCTCGCTCTCTCATCTCTCCCCCTCTCCCGTCCTCATTCTCTCTTCTCACCCTTCTCCTCTCTCTCTCCTCTCTCTCTCTCTCTCAAGATAAATTGTTCTCTCCTCTGCTCCATCTCTCTCTCTCTCGTCTCCAAGAATCTCTCTCTCTCTCCTCGTCTCATCTCTCTCCGATCTCTCCCAATCATCGGGCTCTCTCCCTCCTCTCTCACCATCTCTCCTTCTCCATTCTCTCCCTTCTCTCTCTCTCTCTCTTCCTCCTCTCTCTCCCTGTCTCTCTCTCTCAACCTCTCTCTCTCTTTTCTCGTCTCTCTCCCTCTTCTCCTCTCTCTCTCAGTCTCTCGGTCTCTTTTTTTCCTCTCTCTCAGTAGTCATCTCGTCCCCAGGTTCTCTCCTCCTCTCCTCTCTTCTCTCCTCTTCTTCCCATCATAGCTGATCTCTCTTCTCTCCCCAAGCTCAGTCCTCTCTCTCATCCTCGCTCTCTCTCTCTCTCTCAATCTCTCTCTCTCTCTCCAGGGTGCCTCTCTCTCACTCTCCGTCTCCGTCTCTCTCTCTCTTCTCTCTCGTCGTTGCAGATGTTCTTCCAGCCCTCCAAGGTAGCATTGGGAATGAGGAAGAACAAAAACCGGTTCTTCTGTGGTTGTTCAGTTTTTCCTTTTCCTCTTTCTTGATTGAATAGCGGGTTGAACATACATGAACCACTCTGCGTTCTATTCTTCGCTTTTGTCTCCAAGTAGATACTCGGGACTTTCTCTTTTTTTTCTCTGTTCCTTTTCTTCCCTGGGTCTTTCTAAGAGTCTGATAAGGCAGCGCAATTTTTCATGGCTAACGAAATGTCACACACAAGTTGAACTCTGAAGCACTTGCACACTGAGTATGCAGGCAGGCAGAATCAGGCCTCGCTAACGCACGCAACGCCCTGAGTACTACCGTTACGTATCATCCGTACATGTCACACTAGCCTCTCACACAATCACAACACACACACGTCACGCACTAATGCTCATCGTGTACGCACAAAATCCAGAGTTAGCGATACGCAAAGCCTCACTACACACACTACCACACACACCACACACACACACACTACATACACACCCATGGCTGGAAGCTTTGCGCGATTCAGGTTTTCCATTTTATCTAGTTTATTTTTTGTTGTTAGATTATGGCAAACCAAGCGATTTACTGCTGTCAATGCTACAGAAAAATAGATGATTTTGACAAAAAACCAAGATGCTTGTGGCAAATTGAAAAGACCATCTAACCCTAACCCTAAAACAATCCCTAACCCTAACCTTAACCCTAACTGGTGCCAATGAATGAACCAAGAAATAGAGCTTGGATGGTGTAAATCTACATACTTTTAGCCGATATATCGATGTAACAAAGCCATGCAACTTATACTATTTTTTTTGCTGGAACCATTCCTTTTTTTGGTTAATAAATTTTAAGTCTTACCATTATTAATTATTTTGCTTGTCCCTGAATCTCTTTCTCTGGCTGTGTCTTGTCTCTGTCCCTGTCTGTCTCTTTTCCTGTCAAGCGTGAAGTTGAGGACGTTACTCCACTCTCTACCATCTCTCTCATCTCTCTCTCTCTCTCTCCCTCATCTCCTCTCTATCCCTCTCTCTCTCGCTCACTCGCCTCTCGACTCAGACCCTCTCTCTCTCTCCATCCTCCTCCGTCATCTCTCACTCTCTCTCCCCGCCGTCCTTCTCCTCAGACCGTCTTCGCATCCTCTCTTCTAACTCTCAAGGCCCCTAACCCCCTCATTAAGCATCACATGTCCTGGGGCTATCGACTTCGCATCTCCATTTTTATGTATTCATCTGTGAAGTAATTTCTCGTTCTCTCTCTCATCTCTGCGCCAGTCTCTCAGCTCGTCCTCTCTCTCTCTCAAGTGGTTCGAAATGTCGCCATGTATGTCAGACATACGTGAAAAATATATGGACAAACATGTACAAATATAACTGCAAATCCATGCACTAAGTTGGATTTTTGCAAAATGAGAACAAATATATATTAGATAACAAAAGAGATGTGGCTATGGGCTTGTTCACTATGCACTTTGTCTATGAGAAGAATCAATGTAATGCTGGTTAAAGTTGTTTTTTAGAGTTGTTATTAATAGTCAAGGTGTTTTTTTCTTCTACTAGCTTGATTGAATGTTGTGCAGTTGATTGTACATGTCCCCCGAAGGACATCCCCCCAGTGCCCCGTCTTTGTGAGTGCATATAAACGTCCGTAAGATGCGTAGAGCCTGTGTGCTATGGTGTTCTGTGGGATGGGCACTGGCGTGTGTAGGTCCTACTCGCCTGTCTTTTTTTGGGGGCTGTTTGGATGCGTTTCAGAGGCTATGCGTCTTGTATACTTCATAGGAATATCCCTGTTGTGTGCCTGCTCCCCCAGTAACATAACACTGACTTTCTTTATTTATAGGATGGATCAGGGCTGCTCTCAGGCGTATGAGTCCGTAAAGCGGCGAGCCTGTGGCTTTGTCCAGGGATGCACTGGCCTCGCCTGTCCTTTGTGGGGGCTGTTGGATGCGTTCTGGTTTCTGAGTGGGTGTCTTTTGCCTGTTGGGCTCTGCAGTCATGAAAAACGGGGGCTGGTACACCCATGGGGACATTTCGCAAGGACTCCTTTGTATCGTATCCGATGGTCACCAAGCCGGGAGTAGCTATGCGCCTTGTATACTTAATGGAATGTCCCGTGTGTGCCTGCTCCCCAGTAACACAACACGTCTGTGGGTGTGGAGGCGTTCCTCTGCTGGTTGGCTGGAGTATGGGCTTGCTCTCGTCTCGCGTTTGATGGGGGCGGGCGTGGCTGGGGGTGCATCTCTGGGTCCCATTAGCACCCCCAGGTGTTTCTATTTCATTCATGTGGATAGGTCGGATGTCTCACGGGCGGTGGTACAATGTACTGATGGGTGTTGCTAGGTGGTCAAGGGTGTGCATCTGCGCTCTCTGTCTCTACTTAGGATACTTAGGAATAGTCTAGGCTAGGCCCAGTTAAACTAATGAAGTGATAGGTATAAGGTATTAGGTGCTTTATAGTCACAGAGGCATATCTTGAGAAATTCG
>CM065697.1:14387419-14390308 GCA_017654935.2 Phymorhynchus buccinoides | reverse complement strand
CTCTCTCTCTCTCATCTCTCTCCTCTCCCTCTCTCTCTGCCCCCACTCTCTCTCCCTCTCTCCATCTCTCTCTCTCTCGCCATCTCCTCTCACTCTCTCTCTCTCTCTCTCTCTGTCTCGCTCTCTCGCTCTCTCTCTCTCTCTGTCTCTCTCTCTCCCTCCCCCCTCTCTCGCTCTCTCTCTCGTTGCAGATGTTCTTGCCCTCCAGGTAGATTGGGAATGAGGAAGAACAAACCAGTTACTGTGGTTGTTGGTTTTTCTGTTCCTTGATTGAATAGCGGGTTTACATACCGTGAACATACTGCGTTCTATTTTCTTTAACTCCAAGTAGATACTCGGAGGGGGAACTTCTTTTTTCCGTCCAGATATTTAGCCGGCAATTTGGATTTGGTGTATTATGGCCTACTGACCGAACCACACACGCCGAGGCACACACGCAGGCAGGCAGGCAGGCACGCACGCACCGCTTACGCACACCGTACACACAACACCCACACACAGACACATAAGCACGCACGCACGCACGCACATGCACACGCACACACACACCACACAACCACACACACAACCACGACACACATCGACAGAAAAAAAAACACACCACACACACAAAGCTTGCGCCAGAGGAAGGTTTTCCATTTCTTCGGTTCATATTGCTTTATGTGTTGTTGTTAGATTATGGCAGCAGGAGCGGTTTTTTTTGTTTGTTGTTATTTTAAAATTTTTTTTTTTTTATTAGAAGTTAAAAAAACAGCGAATAAAAAAGATAAAAGAAAAAAATAAAAAAAAAAAAATATATATATAAAAAAGAAAAAAAGACCAAAAGAAATTAGATATGCCTTTTGACCAAAGAAAAAGAAAAGAAGAAACCTAATTCGCTTGTGCAAAGAAAAAAAGAAAACACCATCATTCTCATAATCCACCATTCTCTACCCACCATCACTTCACACCCGCTCCCCCCCATAAACCCTCTCATCCTCCGTAAACCCGGCCGGCGCCGTTCTTCACCGCCAGGCAAATTATAGCATTAGTTGTGTAAATCTCTACATATTTGCCGAGAAATCGATGTACAAAGCCATGCCCTTATACTATATTTTTGCTGGACCATTCCTTTTTTTGGTTAATAAATTTTAAGTCTTAGATTATTAATTATTTTGCTTGTCCCTGAATCTCTTTCTCTGGCTGTGTCTGTCTCTGTCTGTCCCGTGTCTCTTCAGTGTTTCAGTGTTCTCCTTCATCCATCTCTCTCTCTCTCTCTCTCCTCTCAATCTCTCTCTCTCTCTCTCAAACTCTCTCTCTATCTCTCTCTCTAATCTCGCCTCTCTCTCTCTTTCTCTCTCTCTCTCTTTTTTTTTCTCTCACTCTCTCTCTCTCTCTCATCTCTCTCTGGTTCGAAATGTCCCATGTATGTCAGATTACGTGGAAAAATATATAGACAAACATTACAAATATAACTGCATCCATCCACTAAAGGTTTTTTTAATGCAAAATGAGAACAAATATATAACAAGAGATGTGGCTATGTTCGTTCACTATGCACTTTGTCTAAGAGAAGAATCAATGTGATTTGGTTAAAGTTGTTTTTTAGTTATCATTCAGGGTATTTCTACTAGCTTGATTGAATGTTGTGCAGTTGATTGTACATGTCCCCACGTCCCCCTCTCTTCTGAGGCATATAAGTCCGTAAGGCGAGAGCCTGTGGCTATGTCCAGGGATGCACGGGCCTCGCCTGTCCTTTTTGGGGGCTGTTGGATGCGTTCAGCTATGCGTCTTGTATACTTAATGGAATATCCCGTGTGTGCCTGCTCCCCAGTAACACAACACGGACTTCCAAGGCTGGAGCAGGGCTGCTCTCGCGTTGATGGGGCGGGCGGCCTGTGGCTTTGTCCAGGGATGCACTGGCCTCGCCTGTCCTTTTTATGGGCTGTTGGATGCGTTCTGGTTTCTGAGTGGGTGTCTTTTGCCTGTGGGCTCTGCAGTCATGAAAAACGGACTGGTACACCCATGGGGACATTTCGCAAGGACTCCTTTGTATCGTATCCGATGGTCACCAAGCCGGGAGTAGCTATGCGCCTTGTATACTTAATGGAATGTCCCGTGTGTGCCTGCTCCCCAGTAACACAACACGGACTTCCAAGGCTGGAGTAGGGCTGCTCTCGCGTTGATGGGGCGGGCGTGGCTGGTGCATCTCTGGGTCCCATTAGCACCCCCAGGTGTTTCTATTTCATTCATGTGGATAGGTCGGATGTCTCACATTAAAAATTCAGTGTTCCAGTGTTCTCTCTCTCTCTCTACTTAGGATACTTAGGATATCTAGGCCCATTAAACTAATGAAGGTGATTGGTTAAAGGTATTAGGTGCTTTATAGTCACAGAGGCATATCTTGAGAAATTCGGGTTGCTCCCACCTGGAGAGCGCGTCCCAGCCAGAGGCGCGCCACCGTGGGTTTTTCTGCATGCGGTTTTTGTGTGACTGATGAGGAAGAAAAGTGTGTGCGTGTGGGTGTAACCTTTGACCAAAATGTAATGACAACTTTTCCGTTGCCGCTGGGATTAACGTGTGCTAAGTGGATGAGCACACGCGGGACCTCGGTTTATCGTCTCATCCGAAAGACTCCACGTTCAAGACCGTAAGGCCTAGTGCAAAGCGAGAGGAAAAAAAACCTGTACCCAGGTTCGAACTCGGTTTTACTTGACACGAGGCGAACGCGTTACCTCTGTGCCACTCTACACCATCAAGGTCAAGGTCAATGGAGTAGATAATATGCCTGGCTGACTTGGCTGATTATGTATGCATGCATATTACCACGGTAGCGTTTGAACAGAGGGACCTAGGATGCTCAACTTTTGCCTGTCGGTAGACAGTTAGAATATCTAGGCCAATGTCGAA
>CM065697.1:14364919-14379919 GCA_017654935.2 Phymorhynchus buccinoides | reverse complement strand
TCTCTCTCTCTCTCTCTCTCTCTCTCTCTCTCTCTCTGCATATGTGTCTTTTTGTCTGTCTCTCTGTCTCTGTCTGTCTGTCTCTCTGTCTGTCTCTCTGTCTGTCTCTCTGTATCTCTCTGTCTGTCTGTCTGTCTGTCTGTCTGTCTGTCTCTCTCTCTCTCTCTCTCTCTCTCTCTCTCTCTCTCTCTCTCTCTCTCTCTCTCTCTCTCTCTCTCTCTCTCTCTCTCTCTCTGCATATGTGTCTTTTTGTCTGTCTCTCTGTCTCTGTCTGTCTGTCTCTCTGTCTGTCTCTCTGTCTCTCTGTATCTCTGTCTGTCTGTCTGTCTGTCTGTCTGTCTGTCTGTCTCTCTCTCTCTCTCTCTCTCTCTCTCTCTCTCTCTCTCTCTCTCTCTCTCTCTCTCTCTCTCTCTCTCTCCTCCTCCTCCTCACAATGCATGTGTGTGTGTGTGTGTATGTATGTGTGTGTGTGTGTGTGTGTCACAGTGTGTGTGTTTATACACACGCGCGCGCGCGCGCGTGTGTGTGTGTGTTTGTGTGTGTGTGTGTGTGTGATTGTGCATGCGTGTGTGTGTGATGTGTGTGTGTGTGTGTGTGTGTGTGTGTGTGTGTGTGTGTGTGTGTGTGTGTGTGTGTGTGTGTGTGTGTGTGTGTGATATGTGTGTGTTTGTATGTGTGTGTGTCTGTGCATCTGCACGCGTGTGTGCGTGCGTGCGTGTGTGTGTGTATGTGCGCGCGTGTGTGTATATGAGTGTTGCTGTCATTTTTAACCATCTCTCTCTCATCTATCCCTTTTCTTCTTCTTTGTTCTCTCTTTCATTCTTTCTTTCCTCCCTTCTTTCTTCTCCCACTCTTCCTTTCATTGCATCTCTTCATTAGGTAGCTTGTTTCCACACAAAAACCCACCAACCAACGACGCTATTTTACAGGATGCCAGAATCAATTTCATGACAAGATTCGCGCTGATTTACAGACTCAGGAATAACTCTAAAACGATGCTGCAAGCCACATTATATCCCTGATTAACGATCGTCAATGGTCGATGGCGTGGAGTCAAAACGGACTATCTTTAGATAGCCCATTGACGTATTATTGAAATTATTGCGATAACTAATAACTTGTATAAAAAAAAAGACTGCAAAAATATTTTTTTTTAAAGCCTAATCCTCTTTTTATATCATTTGCAGGTTTTTTTTAATACAAGTTCTTATTTTTTTGCAATAACATCAATAATAAGTTAATAGGACTATCTAAAGATAGTCCGTTTTGACTCTAAGCCATCGGTAATAGCCAGTGTGGTTTCTGGAATCAGCGAAGATGCAAGCCAAAAAAAAGCCTGATGCAAGTTAGCCTTCGCGAAATATTTTCATAATAATAATAATAATAATAATAATAATAATAATAATAATTAGAATAATTAGAATAATAATAATTAGAATAATAATAATAATAATAATAATAATAAACGGACAGTTATGGAAGGCCATAAAAACAATTTTTATAGTAATAAACAAAATATGTAGAGAACTACACAAATATATATATAGCCATTTTGTTTTTCTATAATTATTATACTTTCAGATTCAAGGGATTCTATTGATAAACTTTTTGAAATCAAAGCATGATTTATAAATGTGAATCTAAAATATTTAAAAAAAGGAGAAACTGCACAACATTCGATCAAGCTAGTAGAAATACCTTGATGATAACTCAAAAACAACTTTTACCAAATTACATTGATTCTTCTCTTAGACAAAGTGCATAGTGAAGGAACATAGCCACATCTCTTGTTATATATTTGTTCTCATTTTTCAGAAAGAAAATGAGGGGAGAGAGAGAGAGAGAGAGAGAGAGAGAGAGAGAGAGAGAGAGAGAGAGAGAGAGAGAGAGAGAGAGAGAGAGAGAGAGAGAGAGAGAGAGAGAAACCATTTGAAACATTTGTTTATTGAGGGAAAAGAATAAGCACACAATGGGCTTGTTTACATCTTGCCCTCGAAACAAAAGAAGAAAAGCATAAGAGAGAGAGAGAGAGAGAGAGAGAGAGAGAGAGAGAGAGAGAGAGAGAGAGAGAGAGAGAGAGAGAGAGAGAGAGAGAGAGAGAGAGAGAGAGAGAGAGAGAGAGAGAGAGAGAGAGAGAGAGAGAGAGAGAGAGAGGGATGGCATATAAAAAGGATTGGAAGTGAAACGTTGAAATACAAGAAAACAACCACTAAACAAGCAGTAAGCTACTGCATCTCATTTCATACCATCTTAATTCGGGTCAGATTATATCATATGTGACCCAGCACCACGAAAGGGACATTAAGTCGCTAGGCTAGTTTCTTACAACAGGCTTGCAAAGTCAAAAAATCTCTTCTTCTTTTTTTAAAATCAAGTTTGAGTTATGGGGTATTTTCGTGCTCTCTAGCATCTTATCTTTCATATCCATAGAGGATTATCTTTAACCCTTTCACCGCCAGAGTCGCATTTTAGCACCACAGTGATTTAACACCTATATCACTAAAAGGCATCAAATCGGGGTCTATTATCCACAGACCCTGTTGTCTTAGTTTTGGGAAGTAAGGATAGAACCTTATTTTATGTCACAGAAGAATCCCCAATACTGTGGATGGATGTTGTTCTCTACCCAGGCAATGTAATGGAGATTTTTGGCTAACATATGGCTGGCGGTGAAAGGGTTAATATGGTCTCTAAATATTCCAAAAAGCGCTTTACAATTAGGAGGTTGGTGCATTTTCTTAGGCTAGGCTAGGCTTTAGACTGTGAATTCTCGAAATGGCCAACAGTCACCATACCAACTTTTAATACTCATAACTCTGCAACAAAAAAAGATACAAGAATGGTTTTCATATCATTAGAAAGGGAATGGATTGACGTTTCCCACTGTGCCATTTTCTCAGAATGGTCATTTTGACACTTAATGTCCCTTTCGTGGTGCTGGGTCACATTCAGCTTTCATACAGCATGTAATTTCAATAAGCCCTGGATAAAGCAAGACTCCTGCAATATCTGCCCTTTACCAGTAATACCAACGGTATGTTACACCATCCCACGGTAATACAAAGCTAAGACCCCACCAGCTTTACAAAAAACTTCTTTAACCATTTCGTCCTATCTTTGCTGAAATACGTTCTCTCCAAAACATATTCCCCATCATATCTCTGGAACTATATTATAGTTCTTAATGCAGAACAGGAATGTGATATGCTTCCAACGACACTCCTGGGAATTTGAGCCAAAGACCCTAAGTCAGTCCCTGTGGTTTTATTTACTGAGGAATCGATAAAGGTTGTAAGCGCGCCCCCCCCCCCCCCCACCCCCCCCCCCACCCCCACCCCCCCACGAGTAGTTCTAAGGGAGAAAAAAAAGAAAGCTGTCGATAAAAACGTCGGGCATCTTTGTTGATAGGTCATAGTATATGCTTATTTTGTTAGTGGGCACACTTTGTTGGGGAAAAACCCAACCCACACACAAAACAAAGCCTGTTCTTGTAAAGTGGAAATTTGGGAATTTGGCGATGCGTGGGTTTCGAAAACAACAGTTTGTAAATCATCCTTTTGAAGTCGACTGTAATAACAAAAACAAAAACAATTTTAAGCTAGGCACACATTTTATGTTACGCACATGGTGATGGCATTTTTTGGACGCGTGTAATGGTATTTCAAAAATGAATTTTTAATTGAAACAAGAAACAAAAGTACATGAAAAAGAACAGTGTTTGACATGCATACAATCGTTAATACAAAATGGGGATTTTATTTTAATAAGCTGCACGGATATTCTCAATCAACTAAAGCAATCCAAAATTCAATACAGCAAAGCTTTGGGAATACAAAATCATAAAACTCTGGCAAAAAATGGTTTAATAATCTATTACATCTAGACGTGCCATAAGAACCGGCTCTAAATGAATATATAATTATAATAATAATAATAATAATGATGATGATGATGATGATGATGATGATGATGATGATAATAATAATAATAATAATAATAATGATGATGATGGTGATGATGATGATGATGATGATAATGATGATGAGGATGATGATGATGATAATAATAATAATAATAATAATAATAATAATAATAATAATAATAATAATAATAATAATAATAATAATAAAACTTATTTTGCAAGTCTGAATTTAAAATGAACTTTTCGTGGATATGTCGAATAGTTTGTGTCTCTTTCTTGGCCTGATATTGCATTCACGTGTTTTTCCTCAGTTTCTTATTCTTCTAAATAATTACTTTGTCCTGTTTGTAAGCCATGCTTCTTTAGTCTTTCTTTTTGTCGCACAGTCATGCTGTCTACTTTAAATTCATTTACGCTCATAACAAATTGCGCTAACGTTGAACGACGTGTTCCGGCATCTTCACGCCTTTCACAACAAATCCCAGTGTATTTTCCCTGTCGTTTGCGACCATGACTGCCAGATAGCAGAGGAGGGCAGATACTATTCTGGCGGGCTGGGCGATAATTTGTTTATAGCGGAGATGCCTTGCCCCCAGGGTACATCCCCACTCTCTCGGCCAAAAGGGATTTGAGGATACAGTTGGCGTTGGGGAATGTCCCCCAAAGGCCAGGCCATCCCTTTGGCTGCAGCACCAGAGCCGCGGTGCAAGCCCCCCCTCGTTGGAGAGTCACAGTCTTCCACAAGAGACTAAACTGCACCATGATTTTCCATTACTGTAGAATATCATTTATTGTACAGCTCTCATGTTACTGTTGGCCCCTACTACAGGCTAATGTCAACAAAACTAATAATAAAAGCTCTTTTTTCCTTAAAAGAAAAATACAGAACTGGTGGGAAAAAAACTTGTATTCTTGCAAAGTATTGCTGAACACTCTGTAATTGATCTGTTCACTCTCAATTCTCTGCAAACTCTCCCCATATCCTCTCCATCCTCTATCAACTCGCTTTGCACAAAATAGTCACGTCACCCATCTAAATCAGCGTGGCAGTCACAGTCACATAATGACGAACGAGTCGAGCAGCTTCCCGCGACACTCAGAAGACCCGTATGTCAGGCAGGTCTGGCAGCAATAGCCAGTCACAGGAAGGAAACTGCAACGTTTTCTCCGCCATTTTTGATTCTCAAGATACATGGGAGTTATGTTTATAAGCATAGGTGACCGTCTATTCAGCTTTAGAACACATAAGTGAAGAAATTGGGTTTATATGCACTTTGTACTATTCTTTAAGCCATTTTTATATACCCACGTTTGTGAAGTTTGTTATCGTTTGTTTCTGTTTCTGATGAAGCTTTGGGGGTAATGGTATTGGAATGTCTGGCAGATTCTGTATGTCATCATTATAGAGGAGTCAAACAGTATTAGCATTGCTGGATATCATTCTGTCTAAGAACCAGTAGTTTCATTCTCATTGTTTGTGTGTGCTGCAACGTGGACATGTTTATCTCTAACACTTTTTGTATTATACATATTTATGTGATACGTACGAACTCTTGTGCATGAACCTTGTAAAGAACCCTGCTTTTTTCTGAATTCCCTGCTCTTCTGAACAGACTTATTTGTAGGTTTTTTTAAATGAAAGAAGACAATCGATGAAAAACAGAAAACAAAACAGCATAACAAAATATGAACAAAAACAAATTAACAAACAAACCCAGCAGCATCCATTTTCAATTCACCTATTATACTACATGCCAAAACTACTGGAGACTACAAACTAAATGTAGACCTACAGAGTTCATAGACATGTTCCTTTTAAAAGCATTTTATGGAAAGTTTTGATGGTAACCCACAATGCTTAAAGATTTATTTATGACTATGGCCTCCCGAAATGTTTAATGTATTTTAAGATAAAGACCAGCAAACATTGGAGGAAAAGATGGACATAGCAGCCATAATGCTACTTCGATATTTTGAAGAAAAGTCTATTCAATTTGAAACTTGATCAGTGTAAATGATATAGCATGTTCAGTGGCATATTCCAAGTACATTAGAAAACCCAAAATAGAATAACATCTATAAGGAACAAATTACGTTCCCTCTGTTATATGTTTATTGGTTTTCTGTTTTATTATTTTGCTTTCTTTATGGGTTTGCATCATAGAAAATGACGAACGTATGATCGATATTATGGAATGTACGCTGTTCAATTTTCTTGCTATGTCCTTGAGAAATATGAAATGCAATATGTCTTTTCTGCTCTAAAAGAGAAGAAGCAGAAAAAGGAAGAAAAAAAAGAAGAAGAAGTAGAAGAAGAAGAAGAAGAAGAAGAAGAAGAAGAAGAAGAAGAAGAAGAAGAAGAAGAAGAAGAAGAAGAAGAAGAAGAAGAAGAAGAAGAAGAAGAAGAAGAAGAAGAAAAGGAAGAAGAAGAAGAAGAAAAAGAAGAAAAAGAAGAAGAAGAAGAAGAAGAAGAAGAAGAAGAAGAAGAAGAAGAAGAAGAAGAAGAAGAAGAAAAGAAAAGGAAGAAGAAGAAGAAGAAAAAGAAGAAAAATCAAAATCAGACTCTCTCAAAATACACAGTAAATGGATGGGGAAAGAAGGAATGGTGAACAGAAGTAAACAGCACAACATGAAAAAGGGAAAACACACACATTAAATGTAGACATCATGCAAGCAAAGAAACACACAAACACAAAGTTGATGAGTACAAAGTAAAACAAAACCATAAACGTGAAGTGAGACACAAAACAAGAATAAAGAAAGAAATCAACAAATATATTACTCTGAAGTAAGAGAAACAAAACAGCAGAGAATAGAGAGACTGGCTATATAGGAAGAAAGTAGAGAAAAGAGATGGAAAAATCAAGAAAATGGGAACAGCAACAGGCTCAATACAAACCCTACAAGACAACTAATAATTAGTATTACTTCTTGCACGCATTTCCATCTAAAGCCCCTAAAACCCAAAGACACCATTTCGCAACCGTCAGCCTCGTACCAATAGTCTCATTGGCATTTTACACCATTCCTCGATGTAACACGACCAAATCCCATGTGCTTTACAGCTTCGTGTCACGTGGTGTTATTTGCAGAAATATATCTTCTTGTCTCTACTTTTTTCTTGTATGTACTCTTCTGTGACATGATCCTGGCTTCACGAAGAAGTCAGCGTCCGCCCCCCCCCCCCCCCCCCCCCCACCATCCCCTTTCCTGACGCACACTGTTTGCATAAAGACCTCCAGATGCTGTTTATCGACGAATCGATGCGAGCTAGGGATTTGCCAACGGCTGTTTATATAGGGCAGTCGATCAACAGGGCTTAGGTCAGTGTGGTGGAATGAGTACATAGTGCTACATGTTTACATGTTTTGCATTGCATTCGAACATACAGAGCTGCCGCAGAACGCACCAAATGTAGAATTCTATGCAGGTGTCATCGTGTCATCTTGCAATGTGCTTAAATTCAACTTTTGTAAAGATGGATTCAGGCATTGATTTAGCTGGGGGGGGGGGGGGGGGGGGGGGGGGGGGGGGGGGGGGGGGGGGGGGGGGGGGGGGGGGGGGGGGTTCCAACTGTCTGACAATCATCAACACGTGGCTTTTAATGTTGCCACGCTGTTATATACAAGTGCATTCATGTGTTCTTCAGGTGTTTAAAAGACACAATGACCCATCACGATTAAGTCCCTTGTTTTTTTCTGTGTAGCTCTGACCCACATACAAATGTCCCAACTTCAAATTGAGGCTGCTCTTTAACATAATGTATCGTTGTCAATTTGGGGGCATTTGTATGGGAGTCAAACCTGGTCAAAACAATATTTCTTACCAGCTATAAGAGGGTAAACACGTGGAACCCGTGATTTTGACACGTGATCTGGTGGGTCTTTAAGAAGTGTATTAGTTGTTTTTCTTTTATTACATTTTTACTTGAAAATTGTCCAATATAGTAACAAGAAATAAGAATGTAAAGAAAACTGTAGACAAAAGAAGAATGCTATCGGTTAGAACTTTTTTTAATCAGGACAAAAAGCAGGCAGTGGATGAGATAAGGGTGCAGTGAATTGGAGTGTTCGAACAGTTATGTCGAGAAGGAGTGGGGTTGTGTGGTAAAAGGAAGAGTCTGCAAGAAGTGGGATAAGACACAGGCTTAGCACAGACCCAACAGGCCAGACTATATTACTGACTGCAAGCATTTCCCACCAAAGCCCTGAAGCCAAACAATAGTATTTCGCAATATGAAAGCCTCATACCAATAATCTCATTGCCATTGTACACCATTCCTCAACAAAACAAGACCAATCCCATCTGATTTACAGCTTCTTGTCATGTGGCATTATTTGTAGAAATAATATTATTTCCCTGTTATCTCGACTTGTTTCCTTTGTACTCTTCTGTGACGTGACCTTGGTTCTAAGAAGAAATCAAGCCTTTCCACTTCTTTCTGATGCGCACACATTTGCATAAAGACTCCCCGATGCTATATATTTTCTCGACCAAGCGATGCAAGCTCGGGGTTTGCAAATGGTTGTCAATCCAGTTCAGTCGATCATCAGGGGTTAGGTCGGTATGGTGGTACATGTTTCGCATTATATATTTGAACAGCCCAGAAGCCAAGCAAACAGCAGTTCATAACTGTCAAACCGTCAGCATCGTGCCAATAGTCTCATTGGCATTTCCACCATTCCTGGACGTAACAAGATTCCTTGTCATGTGGTGTTATGTGCAGACATATTTTTCTGTTCTCTCGACTTTTTTTCTTGTATTCTTCTGTAAAGAACCTTGGTTGTAAGAAGTAACAGTCCTTTCCACTTCCTTTTTACGCATACGGTGCATACAGACTTCCAGATGCTATTCCTCGACCAATCGATACAAGCTGGGGGGTTGCTAATAGTTGTCAAACCAGGGCAGTCGATCGTCAGGGTTTAGGTCAGTATATACATGTTTTGCATAGCATTTGAACATCTAGAGTTGCGAAACGTGCATGAAGGATGGCATTTGATGCAGGTGTTAATGCAGTTCTACTAATCCTCCAATCAAAGTAAAGACAACTTTTGCAATGGTGGCTCTAAGCCTTGATAATTCCAGGTTTCATTTTAGCTGCCTGACAATCAGCTATCAGCAAACGTTGCTTAAAATCGATATGTGATGTTCTTGTTCACGCGTTTCTTTCTAATGTTGAAGATGCTTATTACATCTTTTTTTTAAATTATATATTACTTGAAAGTTTTCCAAGTACAGTAACAGGACATTAAGAATAAGAAGAGAACTGCAGAAAAAAAGGAAGTTAGAAAGAAAAAATAAAGTGAAGAAAAAAAACACAAGTAGTGAAGTGCTGGGTGCAGTGAATTGGATTTTTAGAACAATAATGGAGGGGAGGGGAGGAGAGAAGAAGGGGGGAGGGAGGAGGAGACAGCAAGAAATGGGACACGAAACAGGCTTAACACAAAAGCCTACAGGCCAGCAGACTATTACTTCCTGCACGCATTTCCCACCAAAGCCCAGAAGCCCAAATACACCCTTTCGCAACCGTCAGCCTCATACCAATAGTGTCATTGGCATTTTACTCCATCCCTCGATGCAACACGACCAAATCCCATCTGCTTTACAGCTCCAGGTGTAATCTGCTGAAATATATCTTGTTATCTCTAACTCCTAACCCCCCCCCCCCCCCCCCCCCCCCCCCCCCCCCCCCCCCCCCCCCCCCATCCCTTACTCTTCTCTGACATGATATTGGCTACAAGAAGAAATCAGCATTTCCCCTTTTCTGACGCACACGTATTTGCATTAAGACTTCCATATGTTATTTATTGGCCAATCGATGCAAGCTGGGGTTAGATTTGACATTACAGAGCCGTCACTGTCACGACCGTTCGAAAGTGTAACGGCCATTCAGAGCTGTTACGAGTGTTCAGTATTATAACGACTGTTCAAAGCAGATTGGACCTTCCAGAGCTGACACTGTAACGACCGTTCGAAAGTGTAACGACCGTTCAGAGCTGTCACGACTATTCAGTACTATACCATCGACTGTTCTAAACAACTTTGATATTACAGAGCCGTCACTGTATCGACCGTTCGAAAGTGTAACGACCGTTCAGAGCTGTCACGATTATTCAGTACTATAACGACTGTTCTAAGCAGCTTTGACCTTACAGAGCCGTCACTGTAGCGACCGTTCGAAAGTGTAACGACCGTTCAGTGCTGTTACGACTATTCAGTTCTATGAGGCCTGCTATCTCTCCTGTTTCCCGCACACTTCTGTGTCGTGATCTTGTCTGCAAGAAGAAATCAGTCTGTCCCGCACATTTTCATAAAGACTTCTATTCCAGATGCTATTTCTTGACCAGTCGATGCAAGCTGGGGGTTTGCCAATAGCTGTCAATCCATGCCAGTCGATCATCAGGGCTTAGGTCAGTATGGTGGGGTATACACGTGGTCTGCCTAACACACCAGCACTTAAGGGGAAAACAACCGATCCCAGGGATCGGGTCTTTTTCGCCAGAAAAGCTCTGCCTCGCGGTGGCTCGCACAACAGGGAACAAAGAAGGGCGAACCGTCTCTCTCGCCAGCTGTGATTCAAATGCGGCGCGCGCTCAGAGCTTCCCCTCTTTTATACTCCGGCAGTGCCTTTAAGAGTTGAGAACGGTATGAAAAATATCACATTCAAATCAGTTTTCAATGAAGATCAAATGACCATTCAAAAACAAAACTCAACGTTTCTTACATTTCATTTATAGAACTATTGTAACTAAGCACTTGTTAAAGTGTTTTAATTCCAACATAATTTGTCAAACTTGACAACAGTTTCTTTTGTGTGTTTGTTTGTGTTAGATTTTGCTTTATTATTATTTATTGTTTCCTTCACCAACTCATCTTCTCCCTTCTTCCTTCCAACCCAAGCCTTTATTATTTACTTATATTGTCTTCTTATCTTTGCTCCATACACACAAAAAGATAAAGCGACACAACCTCATTATCCTACGCAGTCCTCTCTACATGCCAAAGGCAAAAGCACACCACATGACGAATGAGTCGAGGTGATTCACGTGACATCCGGGACCCGTATGTCCAGCAAGATGGCCGATTATTCAGCATTAAATCACACCCAGTCACACAGAATGGAGCTGCCATGTTTCTCCTATACATTCTGCGGGGTCGACCATCTTTGATTCCAAGATTCATGGAGTTTGTCATCTATTTACGTGCCGGGGCCTTTCCTTTTCTCTGAATGCTTCCCAGGGTCAATGAAAGCGTTCTGTATGACAGGGTCAGTTTGTCATTGTTGCTGGTGTCAAATTGTATTAGCATTCTCGGATCTCATTCTGTTGCAAAAGCTTAGGATATCTGTTGCATCCCGATCTATGCTTTGTTTGATACTAGAATTAAAGGTTACAGCTGTACAGTTAGTGTTGCATGTATTTGGAAGTAGCAAGTAGTTATTTCATTGTTCATGGTGTCAAAGTGTATCAGCATTCTCGGATATCATTCTGTTGTAACAGTTTAGGATATCTGTTGCATCTCGATCTATGCTTTGCTTGATACTAGAATTAAAGGTTACAGCTGTACAGTTAGTGTTGCATGTATTTGGAAGTAGCAAATAGTTATATCATTCTTCATGGTGTCAAAGTGTATCAGCATTCTCGGATCTCACTCTGTTGCAAAGGTTTAGGATATCTGTTGCGTCTCTATGCTTTGTTTGATAATAGAGGGTTACAGTTGTACAGTTAGTGTTGCATGTATTTGGAAGTAGCAAATCTCATTGTTCATGGTGTCAAAGTGTATTAGCATTGTCGGATCTCATTCTATTGCAGTGGCTATTATCAGTTGGCTCTTTATGTGTGTTTGATACTAGAATATTGTTAGTTTTACAGATGCATAATGCCTTGGTATAAGGCTGTGTCAGACCAATTGACATAGACTAGAACACCAAGTCTATATAAAAATGTTTTACGCTATGCATAGTTATGCGGGGATTGTCTTTAGCCATGACAAGCTCCTAGCATAACATCACCAGTCTCCAACATCCCACGCAAAACGGAATGTGTCTGCCCACGTGGCGGGGTAATCCAAAACGGTCACACAGGTACTAAATGCTCTCATCTCTAGCTGATGCATTTGTACCGTA
Organism: Phymorhynchus buccinoides; assembly: GCA_017654935.2. Taxonomy (NCBI): domain Eukaryota; kingdom Metazoa; phylum Mollusca; class Gastropoda; order Neogastropoda; family Raphitomidae; genus Phymorhynchus; species Phymorhynchus buccinoides. The sequence goes on along the minus strand of CM065697.1, from coordinate 14,367,872 downwards.
ATGTTTAAGTGCTATGGCTGTTGGGATGATCCCTGGAGTCTTTTAGCCAGGGTTCAACAACAACAACAACAACAACAACAACAACACATATGCACAGTTAATATTACACATATCTGAAAGTGGCAAATGTTTCAGAACATGGAACTGGAAGATGGTGACGTTGATGGTATTCTATTGTATTCCTGATAGCGTATTCAGTATAGCAAATGTTTCTGTTTCTGTCTGTTTCAATATTTATTATCAGTTGCATCTCTATGCTCTGCTTGATACTAGGAGATTGTTAGCATTCCATTGTTGTACAGTTGTTGTTGCAAATATTCGGCAGATGCACCATTGTTTCTGGAAATGGTACTCGAAGAGGATCACGTAGGGGGCTTTCTTTGTAGTGGCTTTATTTTGCTGTCTGTTTAGTATTCTTCTTCTCGGTTTTTTGTACGTTTCTTTTTCTTGTTTTTCTTGCGCTTCTTGCTCTTTTGCTTGTTGTTCTTGTTTATGAGGTTGTCCGTTTTCTTGGTGTTGTTCTTGTTGTAGTTCATCATCATCATCATCATCACCATCATCATCATCATCTTCTTCTTCTTCTTCTTCTTCTTCTTCTTCTTCTTCTTCTTCTTCTTCTTCTTCTTCTTCTTCTTCTTCTTCTTCTTCTTCTTCTTCTTCTTCTTCTTCTTCTTCTTTCTTTTCTTCTTATTCATCATCATCATCATCATCATCATCATCATCATCATCATCATCATCATCATCATCATCTTCTTCTTCTTCTTCTTTTTCTTCTTCTTCTTCATCATCATCATCATGTTCATCATCAACATCATCTTCTTCTTGTTCTTCATCATCATCATGTCCTTCTTCTTCTTCTTTCTTTTTCTTCATCAGCATCATCATCCTCATCATCCTCATCATCATCATCATCATCAACAACATAAACATCTTCTTCGTTCTTCTTCTTCTTGTCCTCCTCCTCCTCTTCCTCTTCCTTCTCTTCCTCCTTCTTCTATTATGAAGTAACACCTAAAGTTATAAAAAGAAAAGCACAGTAGATGCATAAACTCAGCTGCAGGCAAAAAGGATATGGTACATGGCATTTACTCAAAGATAAACCCAACGCAACCGGTAGTTCCAACCCAGACTGACAACTGACAAAGCTAATACTAGTTGACATTCCTAGCAAACTACGAACAGGCAAACTTTGTTGGACAAACCACCAACACCCTAACACTGAGACTGAAAAAGAAGAAAAAAATATATCCACCCCAGCACGTTAACAGTGACAAACTCAATGAATCTTAAAAGCCAAGAATAGGCCCGAGACTCATGACAACTCCATTCTGCCGGACTGGCGGTGATTTAATGCCGAGTAATCGGCCATCTTGGTGAACATACGGGTCTTAGCTGTCACAGGAAGCGCCTCGACTCGTTCGTCATCCGATGTTCTTTTTCTTCCTTCCTTCTTATTGGCTGACTGGAAATAGCTGTAAAGGGGGAGCTGGCTAATCCACACGTCCAACTGCTGTCCAACTGTGACGACAGTCTGTGAGGCACGATTTTGATGAACTACTACTGTCTAAGCGAATCTGACGAAATCCTGGGAGTTTCGTTTACTATTATTCGATGGCTTAGAGTCAAAACGGACTCTCTCTAGATAGTCCATTGACATATTATTGAACTTATTACGAAAACTAATAACTTGTATACATAAAAAAAAGACTGAATAATTGAACTAAAAACATCAAAACGCTACACTCACACAAGCACATGAAGGTGAAATAAACATTAAACACGGTGAAAAAAAGACTGCTGAAATATAAAAAGCAAATCCGCCTTTTTATATTTCTGCAGTAATTGTTTGATGCAAGTTACTAGATTTTGTAATAAATCAAATAATAGTCCGCTTTGACTCCAAGCCATCGTATTAACTGGCATTCCCCCATGCACGAATCTGATTGCATAATTATATTATCTGCATTTCAGTATCAGACAAATTTCGTGTGCTGGGTTCTACTTGAATATTCATTTAGGGGAAGACGGGGTAAAAAGCGCATGGGCGGGTCAGAAGAAGCCCACCCCAATTATCTCATGAAATCAAGAAACTTTCAGTCGCGTGGGTTTGCCCATGAGACGAATGCTAGACATTAACGCTCGTCTCATGGGCAAAATGAGACTGAGATTTGCTTCATTTCATGAGATAATTGGGGTGGGCTTGTTACCCGCCCATGCTATTTTAAGGAATCTTCCCCTAAAAATAGTTAAGATGTAGGTTCATCAGACTCATGCCTCACGAACATCATCACGGCTGGGCAGTCGTACAACTGACAGTGGACGCGTGGGTCGGCCCTTCAGGGACAGTGGACGAAGACACTTCTACGGACGGAGAGTGTGTGTATGCCAGGATATTGAGAAGGAAAGTAGAGAGAAAAATGTGAGGTTGTCCGAAAGACAGACTATGGGAAAGGAATCAGGATATTGAGAAGGAAGCGAAGATGAAGGTGGAGGAGAGGGAAAAATAAAGAGTAAAACATTACAGGATATTGAGAAGGAAAGTAGAGAGTAAAAATTGAAGAAAATCACAAAGTAAAGGAAATAGTAAACATTACAGGATATTGAGAAGGAAAGTAGAGAGTAATAATTGAAGAAAATCACAAAGTAAAGGAAATAGTAAACATTACAGGATATTGAGAAGGAAAGTAGAGAGTAAAAATTGAAGAAAATCACTTATAAAAAGGAAAGGAAATAGTAAAAGCTACAGGATATTGAGAAGGAAAGTAGAGAGTACAAATTGAAGAAAATCACTTATTGGAAAGGAAATAGTAAAAGCTACAGGATATTGAGAAGGAAAGTAGAGAGTGAAAACTGAAGAAAATCACTAAGGAAAAGAAAGTAAAACTTACAGGATATTGAGAAGGAAAGTAGAGAGTACAAATTGAAGAAAATCACAAAGTAAAGGAAATAGTAA
>CM065697.1:14354919-14359919 GCA_017654935.2 Phymorhynchus buccinoides | reverse complement strand
CGTGTGTGTGTGCGTGTGCGCGCAGAACAGAACCTAACACCTTCGAAACCCTCTTGACCCCCCTCAGTGTCTACATCTTGGAAAGGAAATGGCCGCATCAAATAATAACTAATATTAATATAGCAACAAGCTGTATGAATATCTATTTAGAGCGAAGGGGAAAAGGCTCAGCAAATGACTAAGACAAATTCATATTTCGTGTACACGCCAGAAAGCACTATTATCGTTCTTTTCACGTACAAGCCAGAAGGCACTGCCAGCGTTTATAATAACTAGCGCAACGCCGAGTACCAGTAACGCCTAGTAACGGTAACGCCTAGTAACGCCTAGTAACGGTAACGCCAAGTACTGGTAACGCTGAGTACAGCAAATTTGAAGCGATTCCGCGGTTAAGAAACGGTGGAGTTATAAGGCCCCCGTTTCCCATTGACGCTGCTCTGAGAGTGATGCGCTCTCCCTAGTAACGGAAACGTCCAGTAACGGTAACGCCAAGTACTGGTAACACTGAGTACAGCAAATTTGAAATGATTCGGATAAGAAAAGGCGGAGTTATAAGGCCCCGTTTTGCGTTGGCGCTGCTCTGAGAGTGATGCGCTCTCCCTAGTAATGGTAACGCCTAGTAACGGTAACGCCAAGTACTGGTAACGCTGAGTACAGCAAATTTGAAGCGATTCCGCTAAGAAACGGCAGAGTTATAAGGCCCCGTTTCCCGTTGGCGCTGCTGTGAGAGTGACGCGCTCTCCCGATTTTCTTCAAATTTGCTGCCAGGCTTGGCCCCGGCAATAACAAGCCCGACAGCAAATCAATGGAGTTATAAGGCCCGTTTTGCATCATGCTGCTGTTATGCGCCGAAGTAATAGATTCGCTTCCGGTTTGGCACATTGATAGTCACCATCCCCGGTCATCTACCTGCCAAATGTGAAGGCAATCGGTCCAGAAATACTGGAGATACGGGCGCGGAAAGGCCGGCAGATGCGCGTTTTGCGCATTTGCAAAACCGCGCAAATGACACAGCCGCCTCGGTTGCCGTTGCCATCGCCCTGGTAAGGCTCACAGCAAATTTGAAGCGATTCGGTCTAAAAACGGTGGAGTTATAAGGCCCGTTTCGTGTTTCAGACACACACACAGACACACACACACACACACGGACACTTGCTAAATTACTATATGATGTTATGCTATGATAGTGAATATTTGAGCTTTGCCAATGTCGCATTTATGCACCACGATGGTTTAACACCTATTTCATCACTAAAAGGCATCAAATCAGGGCTTGTCCGAAGTGAATATTTGAGCTTTGCCAATGTCGCATTTATGCACCATAAGGATAGGGAAGTTGATGAGGGATAAGGATTGGAGGGTGAAGATAGGCACACTCCGCACAGACCAGGAACATATAGAGGAAACCAGACAGTTGTTTAGCTTTGTTTATTTGGGTACTAGGAAATACTAAGGAAGACATAGGAAGACTAAAGACTAGAAGACACTAGAAGACTAAGAAGACAGTGCAGCAAATACATCAGTAGTCACTGTAGATTCACATCAACAGCATGAATGAGAAGGCAGGCCGAGATCGAGCAGACGAAAATCTATAAACCTAGTGCTAAATTATTAATTTGATTGAAAACGTGTGTACCCAGATTTTGGGCACTTTTATATATATATGCTCGAGAGCCGGACCGCAAGGACAGCAGTCGCTGGATGTAGCGAAAATGGCTCTGTGGGTGGCGAGAGTGACCAGATCTGTGTTTGTTTGGTTTTGTACAACACAGATATCTATGCCACTAATCACTAAACCCTGGCATGTTGTATATGAGAAGAAAGAGGATGAACTAAGCTCTATTCTGACTACTATTATAATAAGGAAATCTAACTATATATTTATAATAATTATGAAAAACCTTGTATTTTAGACCCCACTGAAACAGGTTCAAGCTACTAAATAATTAATTTATCTAAACTCATACCACATTACACCGATCTTTCATAATGGATTAATACACTAAAATAAGACCTTTCTATACATATACTATGTCACTATGTTAGATGACACAGTTAAAATATAATTAGCATTCAATGTCCAGTAACAAAAATAAGCTAGCCGAAAACCCGGTTTTCGGACTGAGTCCACACCGGTGGTCAGACGGATTGTGACGTTGACACAGCGTCGGTGTAGCTTTCGTCAAATGTTCTGTTTTGACGTCAAATAAAAGTAGCTACTTTGTATGTAGGACATTGAAAGAGTTGTTTAGTAACAAAATTATGAAAGGATGGCTTTGATAAAATAGGTTTTATAAAGATAAGAGGTGACATAACTTGGCCGGTTAGATTGCCAGATTTTAGGATAAATCAGCCATTCAATGTCTTAATTAACAAACTAATAAAGTGATTGACATAACTACAATAAGATTTTATTATTGGAATGACAATCAAATAGAAGAAAATGGCTAAATTATAAGTTTATTATTACTACTAGTTGGCCTGAGATTTGAGGGGAGGCCGTTGGAGATTTGAAAAACCGGGTCGCATGATGCGATTTGAAAAGTGACATGTCTAAAAATAGATATGATGTCATATAGCGAGGCGCGCGCGACTTGGAAAAAGGGCCTAGGCACACTTGTCGTATGCTAAATAGTATTGCGTGACAGGTAGGCCTTATGAAATACGGCACTCTGTCACATCTCCCCCCGACAAGAAGAATCCATCGTCCGCGATGGACATTAAGAAAAGTATTTCTTGTGAAGGAAGCTTTCCAACAACAAGAAACTCTAAACTGGGTTAAAAAAATATCTGTACTTACTACTTATGAAAAAAATTCCTTAGCATTTTATACACACAACTGACTAAGTTTAAACACTAATGTCACTATTGAACAGTCTATAGATAGTTATTGGAGGACCACACGCTGGGACCGTCGAAGTGGCGGTGGTGCTGTCTGAGCCTGAAGACCAGATGGTCCCGGTATGGCTGGAGCCGGAGGCACAATAACATTTTGTGGCCGCGGGAGAACAAGGTAGTCATTGTCTGACTCACTGTCTGACTCTCCCACACGTCTCAGCCGACGCGGCACCCTAACTTGGAAGGTGGGCGAGGGGGTAGCCTGAGCGTCAGGGTATCTAATGGGAAGCTGCTGTTGCTCGCCCCGCACAGCTGCAGTGGAAACCCCGGCACGATGAGCAGGCGTGGGGGTGTTGGCGGGGTGATGGACCCTACTGCACCGGTCGCAGTCAGCCAGGAACCGCTCCAGGTCCTGGTACATCCCCGGCCAGTAAACTAGAGGCCGGAGAGTCTCCTTAGCGTGCTGGTGTCCCTGGTGACCGGTGTGGTGGTGCAGTGAGGAGAGGACGCGGGGCCGCAGCTTGTTGGGCAGCAGGAGCTGCTCACACGGCCCGCGTCGCGGATCCATCACCCGCCGGTGCAGAACACCTTTCCGGCACACAAGGCGATCATGCTGCTTGACTAGCAGCTGCATCTGCCAGTCTTCGGTGGGAGCAGGTGCCGACGGCCAGGAGGCAACGAGAGGACCAATGGAGGGGTCCTCCCACTGCAGACGCCGGAGCTCCTTCGGCGTCAACTGGGGGATGATGGCGTCAGCAGGGTGCGATGTGGCCACAGCGTTGATCTGCGGCTGCGGTGATCCACCCTGCTGATGGCGGACAGTGGCTGGGGACTGAGACCTGTCCTCAGCCCGCGGAGAGCTACCGCCAGCCTTCCGCCGTCGTCGTCTGCGCCGCCGTTTGGAGTCTGGAGAGCCTGCCGCACATTGGCAGACCTGCAGTGGCGCCTCTGGTGTGTGCTGGAGCTGCTCCGATGATGGCGGTTGGCGCAGCTCCTGTCTCAGGGTGGCCACCTCAGCTGATAAGGCGGCCAGCTGAGACTGCACATGGTCGGCAGGGGCGGTGCTGTGCTGGGAGCGCACATAGTGGTCGTCAGCACCGCCTTCCCGCACACACCAGAGAGCTTCCTTGCGGGCCAACTCGAACGTGGTGTCTGGATGCCTGCGGATGTGGCGTCGGACCTCACACCGGAGGGACGCTGGCTGCAGGCCGCTGGCAAACACGTCACGCAGGATGTCCGCCGGGAGAAGGTTAGCCTTGGCTGTGTTGACCTTCTCCCAGAGGCGCTGGAGGTCGCACGCATAGGCCCCGATGTCTTCGCCGTGACCCCGTCTCCTGGTGAAGAAGGCCGCGGCCAGACTCACCGCGTCGCGCTGCTCTCCCCAGCGTTCTTCGAGGATGGCGAAGATTTTCGCTGGGGAGTCCACCTCCGTCGCGCGCCGCCTGATGATCTGCTGGCGAGCCTGGCCTTGTAGGGCGGCGATCAGCCAGAGGGCAGCTGCTCTGTCATCCAGGGGCTGAAGGTGAAGCGCTAGCTTCGCTCCCTGGATGAAGTCGTCGACGGGTGTTGTGCTGCCCTCCTCACCGAAGAATTCCGGGAGACGGGGCATGTACACGTTGGGGTTAGCCATGGTGTCGACGTCGGGACGGGCGGAGGTAGATCTGCTGCACTGTCTTCCTAGCTAACTGTCTGAGTTTCCCCTTGTTCCTGAAATCCTGCTCGCAGCGCCAGTTGTAATGGGGTGGTAAGGGGGTAAAGGGATAAGTGAATAGGGATAAGGATAGGGAAGAGTTGATGAGGGATAAGGATTGGAGGGTGAAGATAGGCACACTCCGCACAGACCAGGAACATATAGAGGAAACCAGACAGTTGTTTAGCTTTTGTTTATTTGGGTACTAGGAAATACTAAGGAAGACTAGGAAGACTAAAGACTAGAAGACTAGAAGAAGACAGTGCAGCAAATACATCAGTAGTCACTGTAGATTCACATCAACAGCATGAATGAGAAGGCAGGCCGAGATCGAGCAGACGAAAATCTATAAACCTAGTGCTAAATTATTAATTTGATTGAAAACGTGTGTACCCAGATTTTGGGCACTTTATATATATATGCTCGAGAGCCGGACCGCAAGGACAGCAGTCGCTGGATGTAGCGAAAATGG
>CM065697.1:14347419-14349919 GCA_017654935.2 Phymorhynchus buccinoides | reverse complement strand
TTAGCACCAAATGGAATGGGGGTTGTGGCTTGGGCACTTGGCACTTGGTTTTAGTAGGGGCATGCTTACCAGCCGCGAGCGAAGAGAGCGAAGCTGGTAGTGTTTTCACTGCTGTTCGCTTCAGTTCGGACAAAAAGGAATTAGGGTGCAAATGTGTGCGGTGTGGGCGTGTGTGGTGTGTGTTGTGTGTGTTGTGTGTGTGTTTGATATGTGAGTCTTCGGGTGTGTTCGGTGTAGGTTGTCTTTGGGTGAAACCTTCATGTGTTGTGTGTGTTGCGCGTGTTATGTTAGGTTGTAATGGTGGTGTGCGGTATGTCGTGTGCGTGTGTGTGTCGGTTTGGCGGTGCGGTGGTGTTGTGGCCGTGCGGTGCGTGTTTGGTGTGTGCGTTTGCGCGCGGTGTGTGTTTTGGGCGTGTGTGTTGTGGGTGTGTTGCTTGTGGTACGTTTGCGTGGTGTGGATTGTGTGGGAGGGGGGGTGGGGGGTCCCTTTTTTTCTTTTTTTCACCATTAAAAACATTCTACCCGTTTCTTAACCCCCCCCCCCCCCCCCCCCCCCCCCCCCACCAAATCCCCCTTTTCATTTTTCACCCCCCACCACCCCCAACCCCTGGGGGCCAACTACCCAGTCTATTTATTTCCCTCCAGTCTTAAAAAAAACTTCCCCACATAAAAACCCACCCACCACCCCAGAAAAACCACACAAACAAAAAGTATACCCTTCCTGTCTCCCTGTCTCCAGGTTTCTTGTTTGGAGGCGTTCCTTTAAAGAACCGTGTTTTTTCTTTCGATTTCGGGAAATCATAGGAACGTCCTTGGTGATTCTGACGGGTGGGGAGAAATTGTTTAAAAAAAAAAAAAGTTCACTCGCCACGCACCCCGCCCATCTTTGTCTTGTTGAACGGTTGAACTGGCACAAATACATTTTGTTTGTTTTCTGTCCCTTTTTTTTTTAATATATAGCCTTAGGGTGACCCGTGATTTGATCGCGCGCGATCATGCGCACACGAGCACACAGAAAAATTAATGACAACTGAGTTATAGACCATTCATCAAATAATGTTGTGAAAAAGACCACATTGAAATACATGCAAAACTTCGCGAAACATTAGCGATTATGTGTTTTGGGGTTTAAACCCCGTAACTGACGCGACCTTGACATTAATGTAAAACTAAAATACATCAGTGGATAGCATGCATCAGTCTTGGCAAACTAGTATACCAAATTTGATGATGATATAGACTGAATAGTTTTTGAAGAAAAAACGGACGAATAGCCGGACGGGACGGAGCACGCCGAGACGGACACGGGACGGACGGACGTGGACACCGGCACGGACGGACGGACCAGGACAAAAACAATAGCTCCAGAGCCGATCGAAGGCGTATATAGCGCCTATTCTCTGATTTAGGGCTCTACGCGCTTTTACATATTTAATAGAAATACAACATAGAAATAATTAATGTTTACTTCACATTATACTATTATACACTACGTATTGTTAGAAAAGTCGGGACTTTCCTGCAGTTGCACTGCCTCCGGGCATTGCCTCAGGATCGTTCCCACCATCTTTATATCTACTAATGTCCCATATGTGTCTGTTTCAGACCGGCTGGACGTTAAACGGATTTTCATTACAACATAGAATATGCATTATCTCATACAATCAGAACATGACGAACGTACATACAATGTTGACATGAGTAGAATATAAAAATGTACATAATATACAAAGGCACAACAACGCATATCTTGAAAAAGGTACACAACTTATATTACAGAAACACACACACACACACATATACACCCACACGCACGCACGCACACGCCACACACGCACACGCACACGCACGCACGCACACATGCATGCATGCACACACATGCGCACATACACACCACACCACATACACACACACGCACGCCCACACGCACACACGCCCACACGCACCACACGCACACACACACACCACACCACACGCCACACGCCACACGCCACACCGACCACACACACGCACACACGCACCGCACACACACACACAAGCACACAGACACACACACACACAAACCACACACACACAACACCACCACACACACGCGCCGCGCGGCGCGACACGTACTTATCATTACTAAGTGAAAGAAGTTAAACCCTTTCACCGCCAGCTACATTTCAACCAAACATTTCCATTAAGTTTTACCTGGGTAGAGAACAAAATCTATCTGCAGTATTGGGAATTCTTCTGTGACCATACATAATGACAGCCGCCAATCTGTTAACAACAACAACAACAAAATGACGTAACTAGCGAGATAAAACCGTCAGAGACTCGAAATGCTTGAAATTACCAGAAAATATAATATCACCAATCAGGAACCAAAAGTAAGCATTAGCTATTTTACCGACATAGAAGTAACAGTTTGTCTTCCTCTTTTTATTTAAACTAAAGTCAATTTGTAGCGAACAGGGAGTCTTCTCCTTTCTTCCTTTTCTTGCCCTGTCAGCCA
>CM065697.1:14339919-14344919 GCA_017654935.2 Phymorhynchus buccinoides | reverse complement strand
ACTGGATACCAGACCCTCATGTGATGCCTTTCAGTGACATGGGTGTTAAATCATTGTGGTGCCAAGAGGCGACAGTGGCGAAGAAAGGGTTTTAAAAATAAATTAAAATCGACAGATCTATTCGTCAACAAATCAATCAATCAATCAATCCATCGATCAAGGTTTGGCAGCTAAATGACTTCAGACTAAATGTATAAAGATTGTATGCCAGTCAGTCGTTTCCGACAATGACTGCCAGATAGCAGAGGGGGTGGGTGGGGGGTGGGGGGGGGGGGGAGCAGATACTATTCAGGCGGGCTGGGTGAGAATTTTGTTTATAACGGAGCTGCCTTGCCCAGGGTACATCCCCACTCTCTCGGCCAAAGGGATTTATTTCGAGGACACGGCTGGCGTTGAGGAAGGTCCCCAAAAAAGCCAGCTCATCCCCTTGGCTGCATAGTCAGTTAGTCAGTCAGTCAGTTACTCAGTCAGTTAGTCAGTCAGTCAGTTAATCAGTCACTCAGTCAGTCAGTCAGTCAGTCAATCGATCAGTCTATCAAGAACGTTTCCAGAGTGCCACACTCATACAGGGAGGGGGGAGAGGGGCATTGCTCCATGTCCACCATTGGCCACACACACACACACACACACACACACACACACACACACACACACACACACACACACACACACACACACACACACACACATACATACACACACACACACACACACACACACACACACACACACACACACACACACACGCACACGCGCACGCACGCACACACACGCACACGCACCACACACACACACACACACACACACACACACACACACACACACACACACACACACACACACACACACACACACACACTTATAAACGTTTTAACCCCACGTTGCAAAAATCAGCGAAATGCTTTAAATGAACCAACTTAGCATTCGTTTATTTATTTTTGTCTCCAAAACATACAAAGGAAGAAGAAACAAACATCCACGCAGTCAACAAACTGGCTCCATTTAGTCAAATGGTTGAAAATGGCAGAGTGGGAATCATTTCTATTATAGGTACTGAACCTCTTCCTGTCCATTTCCATGACAGCCCATGATCTTATCACCATTACGGGCACTCACTAAGAATGTCAAGGCTGTTAGCAAAGGGAGATCACCTTTACTTTGCCTTCTCCTATTCAGGGGAAATAATTTCCGTCAGAGCTAAGAGGGGTGGGCCTCATTGTCCATAATCATGGAGAGATAATGGGCAAGGTTCGATAAAGTGAGCCTCTTATTCTCATTCTATCCCCGCTACACTTTCGTCTCTGTGCAAAATGAGCCCATGGCCTATTGGTCATTTTGTCCATTTTAAAGACCCACCAGGTCACGTTCACGTGTTTTCCCTCTTAGGGGGTCTATAAAGACCCACCAGGTCACGTGTCAAAATCACGATTTTCAAGTGTTTTTCCTCTTACAGCTGGGGTAAGAAATCTTGTTTTGACCAGGTTTGACTCCCATACAAGTGTCCCCAAATTTAAAACGAAACATTCTTTTTTAAAGAGCAGCCTCAATATGAAGTTGGGGACATTTGTATGTGGGTCACCGCTACCCAGAAAGAAAAGAAAAACAAGGGACGTAATCGTGGTGCGTCAGTGTGTCTTTATCTCACGTGTTCAATGAAATGATGAAAATGAGTCAATTTGTCAACTCTTTTTTTTATCTCTCGATGCAAAAATCGTAGCAAAGTCTTTCGATAATTTTTTTTAGGAATCCAAAGTCAAATTACATCACAGATATAAACAAAAAATCTAAACAGTTATTACCTGAATTATAGCTTTCAATCAACAACAACAAAAGTAAACTCGATAAACTCTAATAAAGCGACAGATTCGTCCGCATTTCTGCTAAAATCATTCAGTTTCCATTTCCTGACTGTTCATGATCTTAGCACCGCTACGGACAATCACTACCAATGTCAAGGCTGTTATAATAGTAGAGGGAGATCACTCTTTACTTCGACTTCTCCTAGTCAGGGGCGGTAATTTCCTCCAGAGTAAAGCGGGGGAACCTCATTGTCCCCAAGTAGGAATCGTTCGGAAATAATTAAGGGGAGTAATTTCATGGTGTGTGGGAGTGATCTCGCCTTATTCAATCGGTCAAACAGGGGAAGTTACTCTACCATTAATGTAGAGCCCCAACTCTCGCCTCGTGTGCTTGAGCAGACATACAGCACTTAGAACACCGTGCGTCATTCTAAGATTGATGTCATTTATTTTTTTCACGTCACATTTTGCACGTTTTATCAGTCTCTGGCCACTGGCCACCCCTAAGTTTTCTTCTAAATCTTAATGTTTGCAAGTCGCTGACTCGCATCCTGCGGTTGCAAGCTTCGACGCCATTGCTGCATTGCTGCTATGGTATTTGACCGAGTAAAGGAGGCAAGCAACTCTAATTTTCACGAAGTGCTCTCCCCTTGGTGTTTTTTTCTCTCTCCGAAAATCGTCTATTATGTAGTGGATGGACAAGGTTGGATAAAGTGGCCTGTTCGTTCTAATGTATCCTGTTATTTAATATGGTAGTTAGAAGTCTCTCTGTCTCTGGTTCTCTGTCTCTGTCTGTTGGTCTGTCTCCCTCTGTATCTCTGTCTCTGTCTCTGTCTCTGGTTTTCTGTCTCTGTCTGTTGGTCTGTCTCCCTCTCTGTCTCTGTCTCTGGTTTTCTGTCTCTGTCTGTTGGTCTGTCTCCCTCTGTATCTCTATCTCTGTCTCTGTCTCTGTCTCTGTCTCTGTCATCGTCACCAATCATGGGTGAGGATGGACAAGGGTCGATACAGTGGGTCTTTCATTCGAAGAGAGAAAGGTGGCAGAGTGGTTAAGACGTTCGCCTGCCAACCTAAGATCAAGCCGGAAGAGCATCCATGCGCAGAAGAAAGACCATCTACTACCTACAAGGCGACAAACGATCAGAGAAGGAAGAGGGGACCTACTAGTAGGAGAGAGAGAGAGAGAGAGAGAGCAGAGCAGCCGAGAGAGAGAGAGAGAGAGAGAGAGAGAGAGAGAGAGAGAGATGTTATTATAACATGTTATTCGAAAGATTAATGTGTGTTAGATGATAAAGAATAGATATGAACCTCGAAAGAAATTCCCCAATTTGTTTTCTTAATTTTGTAGAAAACAAAAACATCTAGTTCCAATCCTGGCCTCCTCGTCCTTTCTTTCTAGCTTGACAGGAAAAATCGAAGAGAGAGTCCGGAGACTTAAAGCTAGTTCTGACGAGCTTTATCACACGAAAAATCCCACGGCAGTTGAAAGCCGGTAAGAGCAGGGAGAAGAGAGAGAGTAGAGCCAAAGAGACCTATGTTATTATAACATGTTATTAGAAAGATTAATGTGTGTTAGGTTTATGATAAAGAATAGATATGAACCTCGAAAGAAATTCCCCAATTTGTTTTCTTAATGTAGAATTTCAAAAAAATCTGATCTCCGGCTAAAAAAAACCAAAAACCAAAAAAAAAGACGTTCGCCTGCCAAAATGCCAATGCGTGACTGCAGCTTGAGTGACCCGTGGTTCGAATCTCCGGTCTCCTCGCCCTTTCTTTCTAGCTTGACAAGGAAAATCGAACTGAACGTCGAGTCCTTCGGATGGGGACTTAAAGCTAGTCTGACCTGTGCGCTTTACGTCACGTAAAAATCCCACGGCAGTTGAAAGTCGGTAAGAGCAGGGAGAAATCCCGCTGCCTGGTATGGCCAAATTGATAGCTAGGTTTTCCAAGTGTGTCCCACACCCCCTCCTCTGTCTGTGCCCCCCTCCCAAATTTTTTTAAAATTTAAATTGCTGTAGGCGCTGCACTTGCGGCGACGCACTGTCCGTGGGAGAGCAGTCTGTGTCTTTCTGTCACAGAGATAAGTCTCTGTGACTAGAATATCAAATACCAAATACCAATACCAAATAATATATGTCTGTTATTTATGGTGGTTAGATGTCTCTCTGTCTCTGTCGTTCTGTCTCTGTCTGTTGGTCTGTGATCTCCCTGTAGGTCTCTGTCTTTCTGTCTCTGTCTTTCTGTCTCTGTCTTTCTGTCTGTGTCTTTCTGTCTGTCTGTCTGTCTCTGTCTCTCTGTCTCTCTTTCTCTCTCTGTCTCTCTGTCTTTCTGTCTCTGTCTTTCTGTCTCTGTCTTTCTGTCTCTCTCTCTCTGTCTGTCTTTCTGTCTGTCTGTCTCAGTCTCTCTGTCTCTGTCTTTCTGTCTCTGTCTCTCTGTCTCTGTCTCTCTGTCTCTGTCTTTCTGTCTCTGTCTATCTGTCTCTGTCTTTCTGTCTCTGTCTTTCTGTCTCTGTCTTCTGTCTCTGTCTCTGTCTTTCTGTCTCTGTCTTTCTGTCTCTGTCTTTCTGTCTCTGTCTTTCTGTCTCTGTCTCTCTGTCTGTGTCTTTCTGTCTGTGTCTCTGTGTTTTCTGTCTCTGTCTTTCTGTCTCTGTCTTTCTGTCTCTGTCTCTCTGTCTGTGTCTTTCTGTCTCTGTCTTTCTGTCTCTGTCTCTGCTGTCTCTGTCTCTGTCTTGCTGTCTCTGTCTTTCTGTCTCTGTCTCTCTGTCTCTGTCTTTCTGTCTCTGTCTCTCTGTCTCTGTCTGTCTGTCTCTGTCTCTTCTGTCTCTGTCTCTGTCTCTGTCTTGTTGGTCTCTCTCCCTTTCTGTCTCTGTCTTTCTGTCTCTGTCTGTTGGTCTGTGATCTCCCTGTAGGTCTCTGTCTCTGTCTCTGTCTGTTGGTCTGTAATCTCCCTGTAGGTCTCTGTCTCTGTCTCTGTCTCTGTCTGTTGGTCTGTGATCTGCCTGTAGGTCTCTGTCTCTGTCTCTGTCTGTCTGTCTCTGTCTCTCTGTAGGTCTCTGTCTCTGTCTCTGTCTGTCTCTGTCTGTTGGTCTCTGCTCTCTCTGTAGGTCTCTGTCTCTGTCTCTGCTGTCTGTGATCTGCCTGTAGGTCTGTGTCTCTGTCTCTCTGTCTGTGGTCTGTGATCTGCCTGTCTTCTCTGTCTCTGTCT
>CM065697.1:14332419-14334919 GCA_017654935.2 Phymorhynchus buccinoides | reverse complement strand
TGGGGTCTATTATTCAAAGACCCTATTGTCTAGTTTTGGGAAGTAAGGATAGACCTTATTTTATGTAGTCACAGAAGAATCCCCAAAACTACAGATGGATTTTGTTCTCTACCCACGTAAACTTAATGGAATGTTTTTGGCCGAAATATGGCTGGCGGTGAAAGGGTTAAAGAATTATGATTGAGATGCGCTCTTTTTGAACATACGTATATCGGCCTTGTAGGATAGATACGCGCTCATATGGGATACGACCACCCGCGCTCATTTTGGGCTATGCGCCCAAATCGTCATTTGCCAAAATGCGCCCTTTTGGGTTACTTCCCGCAAAAAAAGTAAAAGTATGGGTGCAATTGCACCCACGGGGCACGGGAAGGGATAATACATCTTTGCAAGAGTACTCTTCCACTTCACGATGTGTGGTGTTGCTAGCCACACTGCATATGATTCGATTCACTATGATCCGATTCTGACATTTGTGAGTCAGATTGATAGAACCCAAACGTGACACACACCCCCCCCCCCCCCCCCCCGTGGGGATACCGGGGAGTCTTTCGTGCAAACAGTTACACACCTTCTGGAAGTTCTGTGCTCGTAGCTCCCTCTAATCTGTCTCTCTCTTTGACTCTGCCTTTTTCCTTGCTTCGTAGTCATCTACTATCTTTCTGACTTTTTGGCCCCATTCTCCTGCCTTTTTCCCCCCAAAAAAAAAAAATATTCCATATAGTTTTCTCCTTTGAGCTCCTCCGAAATCGGAATGTGTCGGCTGAATGCAGCGATGACACCCGTGAAAACTAGAAAACGGACACATCCGTACCCATTGTGGCCTTATGGCCCGGGCACGCATAAGAAGAAGAAGACGTAAAATTCTACTGTCTAAATAAATCTGAAGAAATCATACTATACTGGTCTCCAAAAGTTAAGGGCCGGCTTCTGTTTTCAGTAGCTTGATATCTATTTATTGTACACTAAGACAACAATGAAGAAAATGGCAAAACTTAGGCTACTCAATAACTTTCCTTCCTGTTGCACGTGCCTGGACCAGTTTTGCAGACATTGCAGTACAGCAACAGCGTTTTCAGGTACGCTTAAAATGTGGCAAATTCACGAGAATTTCACGAAAGTTTGGTCTCTTTCCGCTGAAGAATCAGGCCTGATGCAGGTTTCTTGCCTATTGCACGTGCAAGGCATGACTGTAGTGAACACTGCTGAGCAAAAGTTAGACACGAATGTGTGTTTAAGGGCGGCAACCAGAGCTCTCAATAAGCATGCCTCCAAGACAGAAGAGAGAAGATCGTTCTTCCGGCCCTTAAATTTTGGAGACCAGTATAGTTATGCTCACCATAGTAACTGTTGTAGTCTCCCGTACACGAATCTGATAACATATTATATTTTTGATTCGTACATGAGTGCGAGGGTCGTTTCCAAAAGTCTTCAATATTTGGGGATAAAATACAAACGCTTTAACCCTTTCACCGCCAATGTCGCATTTATGCACCACAATGGTTTAACACCCATGTCACTAAAAGGCATCAAATCAGGGCCTGTTATTCAAAGACCCTACCTTCTTCATTTTGGGAGGTAAGGATAGGCCTAATGTTACAAATGTCACAGAGGCATTCCCAATCTTGCATCCTTTTCTTTCTAACCCAGTTCAGTTTATTAGTGGTATTTGTTTCTGAAAAATGGTTGGCGGTGAAAGGGTTAATGCAGATAAACATAAGCATATATCTACAATAAAATGTCAGCCTTATGCTTTGGTGCTAAGGGCCCTGTGATTCAAGCTGCGGTTCCAGAGCATACTAGTGTCAGTTCTACATAGGGAATGTTTCATCTCGAGTCGTAGAATAGTAGGGGAAGACGGGGTAAAAAGCGTATGGGCGGGTAAGAAGCCCACCCCAATTATCTCACGAAATGAAGAAAATTTCAGTCTCATTTTGCCCATGAGACGAGCGTTAATGTCTAGCATTCGTCTCATGGGCAAAATTTGACTGAACATTTTCTTTATTTCATGAGATAATTGGGGTGTCTTCTTACCCGCCCATGCGCTTTTTACCCCGTCTTCCCCTATGTAAATGCCCGACCGGCGAGTGGTACCAGAGGGATAAAGCTCATCCATGGCAATGCGCCTGCGCATAGATCCAACACTGTATCCATAACCTTCAAGGAATCTGGCGTCGCCGTTTCGCCACATCCTCCCTACAGTCCTTCATGACCTAGCCCCTGGTGACTTTTGGTTGAATCCCATTATCAAAGAAGCCATATCAAAGACACTGCAATAGGCATAAGACAGACAACTGGAGAGTTGCGGCGAGCCGGGCTGATAGGGTTATCGTTCGTGATCCCATTAACAATGGCGCGGCTCTATCCAAAGACTGGAATTTGAGTCGACGTGGTTTTTATAAAATACCAGATTCAAATTTGGGTGCTTGGGCAAACCTTTTTTCTGTTTTCCTGAAGACAAAGAAAGGTAAGGAAGCTGCAGAATATCTATGAAACAATA
>CM065697.1:14319919-14329919 GCA_017654935.2 Phymorhynchus buccinoides | reverse complement strand
AGAGACAGAGAGAGAGAGGAAGACTGAGAGAGAGAGAGAGAAAGAGAGAGAGAAAGAGGGCTTCTCTGAGGAGAGAGAGAGAGAGAGAGGGGGGGAGAGATCGAGAGAGAGAGAGAGATGAGAGAGAGGGAGTGACAGAGAGAGAGAGGGAGACGAGAGAGAGAGAGAGACGAGATAGAGAGAGAGAGCTCGAGAGAGAGAGAGCGAGAGACAGGAGAGAGAGAGAAGAGGGAGAGAGAGAGAAGAGGAGCGAGGCGACAGAGAGAGAGAGAGAGAGAGACAGACAGAGAGAGGAGAGAGAGCGAGAGAGAGAGAGAGAGAGAGAGAAGGAGCGAGAGAGGACAGGAGACAGAGACAGAGAGAGGGAAAATGAGAGTAATAAAGCTAGAGAAAAAAGAAGAGACAGCCGGATAGACCAAACAAACAGGAAGAAAGACAGACCATTATGACAGGTTCACAAGAGATATAAAAAGAGGAGATAGACACTGCTGAAGAGATATTAAATGGAAAGGTAATGTGGAAACAGTGCAGTTTAGAAGTTTATCCTGTAAAGCAACCTTATGTCACAGAAGTTCAGATCGAACATCATTTTGATATATAGTCCCTTTTTCCCCTGGAGCTTTTGAGCCTTATAGAGCCTCTATAAAAAAAAACAACACACCAGTAGATATCCAGTGATATATATATAGGGTAAGACGTGGTAAAAAGCCCACGGGCGGGTAAGAAACCCGTGTCAATTATCTCAATGAAATGAAGCAAATTTCAGTCAAAGTTTGCCCATGAGACGAGTTTGCTAAACATTAACACTCGTCTCATGGGCAAAAAGTGACTGAACTTTGCTTAATTTCATGAGATAATTGGCATGGGCTTCTTACCCGCCCATGGGCTTTTTACCCCGTCTTCACCTAGGGAAGGAGAGAGACAAGAGGGAGGTATGGAGCGGGAAGGGACGAGAGAGAGAGAGAGAGAGAGAGAGAGAGAGAGAGAGAGAGAGAAGAGAGCGATAGAGAGAGGATAAGGAAGCTCGGGGGAAAAAAACAAGAGGAAGGGTGGGAGGGAGGGAGGGAGAGAGAGAGGGAAGAGAGAGAGAGAGGGAGAGAGAGGGAGAGCGAGAGAGAGAAAGAGAGAGAGAGAGAGGAGAGAAAAAGAGAGAGAGAGAGATAGAGAGAGAGAGAGAAGAGGAGAGAGAGAGAGGAGGACTGAGAGAGAGAGAGTAGAGAGGAGAGAGAGGAGAGAGAGAGAGAGAGAGACTGAGACGCGTGTGAAATACAGGAATAGAATTTTGTATTAAAAGGAGAAAGATACTGCAAATTATTTTTTTTTAAAGATATCAAATGGAAAAGAATAATTGAAACAACTGTACAGTTTATACTTCCTTTGTACACGTGTTCGGATACGAACATCATTTTGTGGGCCTTTTTGCGGAGCTGTCAATCCTCTAAAAAGATCAATCAAGTCTACGGATACAAAAGATATAGGGAATAGAGAGGTTTTAGAGAGAAAGAGAAAGAGAAAGGAAGCGGGAGTGAGAGAGCGAGAGATGAGAGAGAGGGAGAGAGGAGAGAGAGAGGAGAGAGAAGAGAGAGAGGAGAGAGAGAGAGACAGAGAGAGAGGACAGAGAGAGAACTTGAAAACTTGCAATTTTTCAACGTTATTTTCCAAGGATATAGGATTTTTTTAGGCAACGCCTACCGCGATACCGTATTCAGAGAGGAGAGAGACGATGAGACGGAGAGAGAGATAGCCCCGCACCCCGGAGAGAGAGCGAGAGTAGAACGGAGAGAGAGAGAGAGGACCGAGAGAGAGAGAGAGATGAGAATGATGAGAAGAAACTGAGTTAGTTGAAGAGAGAGATAGAGAGAGAGAGAGAGAGAAGACTAGGGCTCTAAGACTGAAAAATATGGGCGTCGGTGGTCGGTCCCTCATCATCGTCGTTGCTATCATCATCATCATCATCAATCATCCATCATCTGTCAATCATCGTCATCATCAACATCATCAATCACATACAGCCGCAACACGCGCACGCACACGCACGCACACGCCCACACGCAACGCGACACCGAAACCACACACACGCACACACAACACACACACACACACACAAACACACACTGACTCTCTAGAAACAGAACACAGGTGGCCTGCTGATGTTAACCCTTTCCCGCAAAATTCCCCAAAAGTCACATTTTAACACCACAATGATTTAACACCAATGTCACTTAAAAGGCATCAAATCAAGGTCTGTTTTCCAAAAAAAGAAAGACCCTGTTCTCTTCAATTTTGGGATGTGGGATTAGGCCTCCTTCTTACTTTAAATTACAAAAGGTTTGGGGGGGGGAACCTTACCTTTTTATAAGACCTTCAAAATATCATCCAAAATGAAGTCTTCTGTTTTTTCCCTCCTTATAAGGGAAGGAGGGATCTTGTAAGAGGAGGTCATTTTAAATACTTACAAAGAAGGGCAATGCCTCAGAGAAGTAGGTCTTATAAGGAATGGAGTCTTATAATGGGAGGTCTTATAAGGGAGGGTCCACTGTAATGTCACAGAGTAATGCCTAATATTGCAGACATTTTTTTTTTTTCTCTACCCAGGTAAGTTTAAGGGAAAATGTTTTGCTGAAAAATGGCTGGCGGCAAAAAAGGGCTTTATATTAAATAGAAGAATCACCGTCACGTTCAAAAGAAATAGAAAATAGTGAAAAATAACAAGAACGCAAACAATAACGAAAGACGAAATGACCGAAAAAAAAAGACCTCCCAATGAAAACAACAACCGAACAAGAATAAACGATCAAATTTCAAACAAGGTTGGTCTTCTAGGTTATATCCACAACCCACATTTCCGCTGCATGCACAAGAGTATTTTTTTTTTTTTTTTTTTTTCCTCAGTTATATTTATCTCGAAATTATTTCCCCTTTTTTGTCTTCCAGTAAACAATGGTTTTTGTTTGTAAAGGTCACAACGAATTAATTTGTATAAAGGTGATGTGTGTGTGGGTGTTTTTAAATATATTTTTGTATATACACTCTTTTCCTTTCATTGTTGTTTCTTTGTTCGACTGAATTAATGAAAAACATTTTAGTTGCCACACAAAACAGAAATTAAAGAGATTTTGTAGAAAAACTCAATATAAGAAAAAACGCGAAAGCGCCATAGATTGTGGCCCGCGGTCTATTTTTGTGGCACGCGGTTATTTATTTTAAAACCACTTCCAATCATGGAGTTACCCACCTCGCCTCCCCTGGCTTTTCAATAATTTTAATCTGTAAACCAGAATGTTATCTCTGCACCATTTTCGTAACCTTTTTATATCTTTTGGAAAAACATTTAAAACTAATGTATCCTACTTATACTCATCGAAAGAAAGAAAGCACGGCCCCGCCACATAACTCTTTTCTTTTTTTTTTTTTTTCATTTTTTTTTTTTCTGTCTGTCCGTGTCTGGTTTTGTAGGATTTTTCTTTTTTTTGTCGGTTGTTCCTGTCGTTACAGTTATGTTTATTATTTTGTACGCCCCTTTTTAAACTACATTCATTTTAAAGACGCGGCCTCTTTCTCCAAATAATTTTGATTTTAGTGTAGCCTCCGATTTTGGTTCGAAGTGCGACCCATTTTGTCAAAATGGTGCGACAAAATTTTTTTTGGACCGACAGACACCGACGAGCGGACCGACCTCGACGACCCGACAAAGAGTGAGTTATGATAAGGTTGTAGGCTGTGGCTTGAGCCACAAACAAAAAAAACGATAAGGGATGTTGAGTATAGGTGGGGGGAATTGGCCTACACAAATAAACAACCTAATTTTATTTTACAATTTTTTTCTGTTTCGTTTTTGGCTTCTTCATTTGTAAAACATCGTTAGCTTTTTTTTTTTTTTTTTTTTTTTTTTTTTTTGGTGTTTTTTTTTTTTGGTTTTTTTTTTTTTTAATTGTTTTATTTTTTTTTTTTATATGAGTTGTTATTAGTAGTAGTTGTGTTAGTAGTAGTAGTAGTAGTAGAAAGATACTTCAGTTTTGCTCTGTTTGTGTTTTTTTTTTGCTTTGTTATGCATAGTTTTTTTTTAGAGTTTAATCATTTAATAAGCAAGACGTATCCTTAAATAAGAACAGAAGGAGACTTATTTTGTTGCTTTTCCCATACCCCCACCCCACCCCCATTTTTTACTTATTTTAATTTTCTCTCTCCCCCCCCCCACCCCTCCGTCTCTTCCTCTCGATCTCTTCTCTCCTCTCTCTCATAACTTCCGCGGGTTCATTGCATATGCCAGTATGCTGTGATTTATCTATTCGCTTTGTTATTATTAATTTTTATTGATTTTTTGTCCCGCCGCCCTGTTTCCCATTTGAACACGGGCACATGGCCTAGATCCAATAAACCATTTTTCAATTTGTTTGACAGCTTCAAATTTCAATGTTTTCTCTCTTCTCTCTCACTCTCTCTCTCTCTCTCTCTTCCCTCTCACTGCTCTCCTCTTTTTTTTTTTTTTTTTTTTTTTTTTATTTTTCTGTTCTCTCATTATCACACTCCTCTCTTCCACTCACTCTCCTCCATCTCTCTCTCTCTTTCATCTCTCTCTTCTCTCTCTCTCTCTTTCCTCCCTCTCTACTCTCTCTCTCCCTCTCTCTCTCTCTCGATCACCCCCCCCTCTCTCAATCTCCGATCTCTCAATATATCTCTCTCTCTATCTCTATCCTCTCCCCCTCTCTCTCTCGCTCTTCTCTCTTCCCCCTCCTCTCTCTCTCTCTCCTCCCCCCTTTCTCTCTTCATCTCGCGTCCTGCATCTCCCACATCTCTCTCTCTCTCTTTTCTCTCTCTCCTCTCTCTCTCTCGCTCCCCCTCTCTCACTCCCCCCCCCCCTCTCTCTCTCTCTCTCCCACTCTCTCCTCTCTCTCTCCCTCTCTCTCTCTCTCTCTCTCTGTCGCTCTGCTCTCTCTTCTCCCTCCTCTCTCTCTCTCTCTCTCCCTCTCGCTCTCTCCTGTCCTCTCTCTCCTCCCTCTCTCTCTCTCTCTCCCAAACGTCTCTCCTCTATCATCCGTCTCTCATCCTCACTCGTCTCATCTCTCTCCGTCTCTCTCTCTCTTCTCTCTCTATCCCCACTCTCTCCCTCTCTTGCTGCTTTGAGACTTTGAGACTTTGAAACCAATAGGCGTACCAAAAACAATTTAAAAGCCAGCATCATCTTCGGTTGGTACCTAAGGCAGTTAGCGAGTTCCTGGTTTGAAAGTACCTTGCTTATATTCTGTCTGGAAGGAGGGTTTTTTGTGTTGCTAGGTGGATTTTGTTTTTGTGCTACTGTTTTTAGGGAGGCAATGTCTAAGAGTATCGTAGCCAAGAGTCTTCCTAAGAACAGACGCAAGGAAAGATGTATGACGAAAAGAAAAGAAAGAAAAAAAAATTTAAACACACCACAAGAAGGGTTAGAGGAAGTATAGGGGAAAAAGGAAACGGGTAGGAGAAGGGTCGGGATTACGGAGTATATATATTATATATAAATATATATAATTATCTATATATATCTACATATATATATATATATCTCTATATAAAGTAACTTTTTTTTCGTTCTTGGGGGTAATCTCTCTGCTTCTCTGTCGCTCTGTCGCTATCTGTTCTGTGTCTCTCTCTCTGTCTCTCGTTTGCGCTCTGTCTCCATCTTGTCTCTGTCCCTTTCTCCCTGTCTCTTTCTCTCTCTCTCTCTCCTCTCGTCTCTCTCTCTCTGGACTCTTTCTCTCCTCTCTCTCATCTCTCTCTCTCCTCTCCTCTTCATCATCTCTCCGTCTCCATCTATCTCTCCCTCTCCTCTCTTTATCTCTGCTGTGTGTGCGTGTCTAGGGGTATATTTTATCCACTTGTCTTACGTGTGCACTCTTATTTTCTACCCATCAATTTCAATCAATCAATCAGTTCCGTCAACAATCAATTTCCAAAAACAACCAATCAACAATCAACAATCAATCAATTAATCTTTCAATCAATCAATCAATCAATCCATTACGGATTCAGCCGGCATGGTGAAATGGAGTTCGTTTCTTCTTTTTTTTCTTCTTTCTTTCTTTTTTTTTCTTTTTTCAGGGTCCTCTCGCATCGATTCTCAGAGATCTTCTAACCCCGTTTATAGTCCCCCAACCTCTAAAGAATTCGTTGGCTCAAAGCTAGAATGTATTGTCACACATAAACATGTGACCCAGCACTCTTTTTATGTTTTTGAAATTTTTTATGGTATTAATTTTTAATGTTAGATCTGTGTGGCTAGGTTCGTTCTACAACATATGTATGTTGGCTAAAAGTCAAAATAATCTTCATTTTTTAAAAAAATATCAATTTTGATTTATGTGTATTTTTGTGTTCTCTAACATGTTATTTTTCATATTTATAAAGGACGATCTTTCTTGTTTATGTGTCTCTATGTACTCCCAAAAACTGTTTGGTGCTTTGAAAAAAATTGAGTAGGTTGATGCATTTTCATCAGCTAAGGCTAAACATTAGACTGTGATTTCTAAAAATGGCCGACATTCACCCTACCAAATTTAAATGCGTTCAACTCTACAACGGAAAACGCTACCAAGAATGGTTCTTATATCAGTTGAAAGTGGAATTGTCCTGAAGTTTCTAACTTGTACCAATTTCTCAGAATGGTCATTTTGACACTAAAGAGGTCCCTTTCGTGGTGCCGGGTCACAAAATGTAAAGAGAAGGTTGATACCTCCCACTGACAAAAAATAAATATGAGACGTGGGTATTACGATTATTTTACTTTGGAAAAAGCCAAAGCTACATTTTAATTCGAATTGAACAAAGGGTGACTACTGTCTGTCTAAATTAACTCCCCTCCACCAAAGTTGATTACGATATTCAATCAATCTAGCAGTGCGTGGGTCAGAGCCAAAGTGAGACAAACAAAGCCATTATTCTCAAAAAAAGAATATGCCAAGTTCGCCTTTATGACCCTCCACCCACCACAGTAACACATCACACAACGGTTGCAGAGGACAACACATACAAATCACAACTCAACATACTATGTAATTCCTTACCAATAAATAATACAAATCCACTACCTTCACTCCTATTATTAGCCTCGTTCTAAAGACTCCAAATCCCCCCACCCCAACTCCTACGTTCGATTTCTTAGCTTCTAAATAAAATAACTATTGGGATGATTTACTCTGGAAAGTGTAAAAGCTGCATTTAATTCATTACAAAAACAAACCCACTACCCACTCCTATTATTAGCCTAGTCCAAAGAATTCAAAATCCCACCACCCCAACTCCTACGTTCGATTTCTTAGCTTCTAAATAATATAAATCTCAGTTTGGGGATTAATGTTTTTTAGGATGTGTCCGTAGGGGAGTGGGGCTACATACATATTGATTGGTTAATTGTATCTGAATGCGCCTTCGTTCTTAAAAGATCGGGTTGGTTTCGCTTGGGTTTTGTTGTTGTTTTTGTTGTTGTTTTCTCTTAAAAAGGGACAAACGTGCGAATCTATTGGGGCGTGCTCCCATTATCTTTATGGGGGCCCGTTTGACACAAAAACCCTAGAATAAGACTGTATATCAAAAGTTGTGTAAACCTAGATTAAGAAGGTAGTCACACAGTTTTCAAACCCTTCCCTAAGATGATATCAACAGTTAAAACCCTCCCCACCCCCACATGATAAGAGATATCCACACAGTTTCTAACCGGTGATAAACTATACCCAACTCTGAGAGTCAAAGAAGGAGGAGAAGAAGACTACGCAGAGACAAGCACATATCGAAAGGTAGACAGAAACAGTCTCATCAGAGGATTGACGCCAATTTTCATTGGACGATGTTAATAGAAGTTTTGGAAGGGGCAAAAGTGAAAGTTCATTTGCATTTGGGGCCAAGGTATCGTCTGCTCCAAACTGCACAAGCGAACATTCTATGGCAAGCTTTTTGCAAATATTCGACGCGAAGGCTGGAAAAATGATATTGTTCTTGTTTTATCAGACATCGGCCTTTCTGTTTCAGTTGTGTGATGGTAGTTAGCGTGTTTTCTGATAATTTTCTGATGGTATTCACATTTGCTAACAGACTGGGGTGGAGGGTGTCGCGCCCGCGCCCCCCGTGACAAACTGTCGACTATCTCTTAGTTAGTGTTTTGAAACCACGTGATATCTCTTATCTATAGTTTGTTTGAAGCTGTTCGATATCGCTTATCTATAGTTTTGAAACTGTTGATATCTCTTATCTAGGGTTTTAAAACTGTTGATATCTCTTATCTAGGTTTTTGAAACTGTTGATATCTCTTATCTAGGGTTTTGTGAAAACGGCTCCCCATAACCTACACTTCCGCATTGAAATGAAGGAGGCGAGTGTCATGCTGGCTGAGAGATAATGGAGAGCGAGTGAGTGAGTGAGTGAGTGGGTTAGTAAGTGATAATAGTGGTTGAGTGAAGAAACGAGAGTGTGATTGTGCGAGAGAGAGGAGAGAGAGAGAGAGAGAGAGAGTAGCGAGATAGAGAAGTAGAGAGAGGAGAGAGAGAGAGAGAGTGGGGGAATCGAGACAGAGAGAGAGAGAGAGAACAAGAACATCAAGTACAAGACAATATTTTTAATATCTAGTAGTCCACTGGCCCTTGATAGAGAGAGAGAGAGAGAGAGAGATAGAGATAGAGAGAGAGAGGAGAGAGAGAGAGAATGCGAGAGAGAGCGAATGTTTGAGATAGGAGTAGGATAGAGAGAGAGAGAGAGAGGAGAGAGAGAGAGAGAGAGAGAGAGAGAGAGTAGCGTAGAAGAATAAAGAAGTTAGAATGGATGACAGAAAGAACGAAACAAAGAAGAATACAAATGGCAAAAGCTCTTTAAAAACAACACCGATAAGGCCCAAGTAAAACACACTAATTTTTGTTTATTAAAGAAATATCAGTTGATACGTACAGTCAACGACCCGTTTGTGGCAGATGCTGATAATATACTACAAATAACTTTTTCCAGTTTTCTATGAGACATGGACTTAAAACAGGGGGGAAAAAAGGAATCCGCATAAGTTAGGACTACGTTTAGGTATCAGAATAGTGATACATAAATTATCCTTCTTCTCACTAAACAAATACTTTTCCTTGTAGATGAGACCTAAATTGCAAAGGAAAATAGAGTCTTGCAGGCGGTTTAGGATACACGCTTGGTAGCAGAAATAGGATACATAAATTATCTTCTTCTTCACTAAACAAATAACTTTCACTGTAATGAACTAAAATTTGCAAGGAAAATAGATTCTGAGGCGGTTAGGACTACGCTTGGTAGCAGAAATAGTGATGCATAAATTTCTTCTTCTTCAACTAAACAAAGTAATTTTCATTTGTAGATGATGAGAACTAAAATTACAAGGAAAATAGAGTCTGCAGGCGGTTAGGACTACGGCGCCTTGGTAGCAGAAATGCCTACATAAAGTAAATTACTTGTATTTAATTACCTTCTTCACTAAACAATTAACTTTTCAATTTTAAGATAGGGCCTAAATTAACAAAGGAAAGAGGAATCTGCAGGGGCGTGTTTGCTACTTTTGGTGGCAAAACTAGTGATCCATACAATTAGGTAGTAGGCAATAGGCTGTTTTTTTATAATCACAGAGGCATTCTCTGTGAATATATTCTCGGTTGCTCCCCCAACTGGAGAGCGGCGTCGCAGCATTCACCAGAGAGGCGCGCCAAGAGCGCCACCATTGTTTTTTTTTTTTTTTTTTTTTCCATGCGAGTTTTGTGGGACCTGATGGTAAGGAAGGGAGGGGGAGGGAGGGTGGTTAAATGTTGCACCAATCACAGACTTTTTTGATAGTTTTCGTTCGCAGCAGACTACCTTGGATTAACGTGTTCTTAAGTGCATGGGCACACGGGGTGGACCCCCAGCTCGGCTTGAATCTGCTCCAGCATCCGAAGAGACTTAACTCCTTGTCCATTTCCACGCTTCAGATCCGTAATGCCTAGTGCAAAGTGAGAGGGGGGGCAAAAATACCTATGTTCTGTCGCTGGCA
>CM065697.1:14294021-14319419 GCA_017654935.2 Phymorhynchus buccinoides | reverse complement strand
GCAACATTACACTGCTAATTTCTTTTTCTGTGTAATCAAAATTTGCAGTTTAGGATTACACAGGTGCAAAAATGGCTAAAACAGCTATTTTCTGTGTTTTGTCCAATATGTCAAAGTGCAGCACAACTGACACTAAATGACAATATTTCTAACTAACTGTACCGACGCAAAGCACCACACTTGGTATGCGGGATTCAGCATGAACTAAAGACATAAGAAAACGTTACCCATCAAATTTGTGGAAAATAAACAAAACCGTAACGTCACGTATTGAACGCACAACTAATACTTAGCCCCCTGGTGCTAAAAAGTACCGTTAGATAGGACCAAGCTGCACCTCGACGAAGTCCTTTTTTCCATAAAATATCCAACTATCCAAGTCGGTTTTTCCTGTCTCGCCAAATCATCCGACAACACATCTTTGAATGTTTGTACTTCCCGACCGGCTGACACTCGTCTCCACAGTGGTGTCTTTTGCCATATGATTATTGTCCTTTCCCCCACTTTGTGGGATCAGGAGTGGTTTGTTGTCGTTCTATACGTCAGTCCTCCATTGTTGCTTCATACACGCGGTGCCTAAGAATACACTCTTAGAAACATACGTTTCCGGTGCTGGTAAGAATACTAGCTAGTGTTGTCTGATGCTCTTGTCTGATTGTGTCAGATTTTAAAAATTTATTTAACCAATCTTTTATTGATCATCAGCACTAAGAATGTATTCACGCCATGCTAGTTAACGGGAAGTTCGCAAGAGATACTATGGGAGTAGCCTACATTTACCGGTTTTGGCAACGTCGGCGATCCACACAAAACAGCATGTTTCAGTGTGAAAACGTGGCTCCGTTTGCACCAGCGTCGATGTTGCGTCTCTATACTTTAGACTAGATGATTCCTTTATGAAACGCGCACACGCCACACATTATATGTGAGGACAAACACATTCCCTTGAAAAGGGGCACTAGCTAAGAGAGATGTGAGTGAGTAAGGATGGGGAGAAATAGAAAGCTCAATTCCAATCAACACTCTCCCACGCACGCTGAGACCTCGAGACCTTGAACTTAGACCTTGCACAAAAAAAAAACTTGTTTCATTTTTGGTCTGATTGGCCCTAATATTTTAAGGTGGTCGTGTTGGAAAAACAATAACAAGTTTTGAAACTTGGTATGGTGGATTATATTGCTTAAGCAGGACCTGTTACCACTCTACAACATTCTTGAGTAGTTTGGATAGCCGAATGAGTAGCTGGGTGGCAAAATATGTAGTTTTCTTACTTAAAACCATCAAATCATATCACTGAAAATGTTAAGTAATCAAGAATTAAAGAGGTCATTATTTCATTTTGAAGATTAGTAGAGGTTTCAAGAAAAAAAATGAGTAGAATAGCTACTTCTCGAAAAAAGAGTAGAGTAACACAGGAAAAGTTCTGTTGCTTACGGGGGGAATGTAAGGGAGGGCCTCCTTCATATATTGGTTAGTGGTTATCTTAGTTGACCTTGACCTGACCTCTTAATTTATTCTTTTAATTCTCCATAATCTTTAACATTTTTTTGCTAGGTCAGAAATGTCCACGTTGGGTATATTGGTAACATGAATACAATGTAATGGCGTGATCAGCACAGTATAACTTTGATGGTCACTGAACTTGACTTGAACCTCGTCATTTAAAAAAATGATTAAGCCCAAAACCCATTGGGCATACACCTACAGTATCCCTATAGTTTTATCTAGTATGACCCGACCTTCGAACCTGTGGCTGTAGTTCGCGCTCTAGGTTTTTGTTCTATTATAATCGCATATATTCTTAATAGGTACCGTACACAAGGATTGTAGCTGGAGTCATTTTGTATCTTGTTGATACTTGACCTTGAACTTTGACCTAGTGGTGTAGTCTTTGTAGTATTCGTAGTACAAGCACATACAACATGATACGACTCGTTTTAAATGTTGAAAGAAAAGCACAATACACGATTGTTTACATCTCTCCAACACGAAAGAAGAAACATATTCGAAGAAAGAAAAACAGCCACCCATCAATGGCAGAGAGAGAGCAGATCGGACAGAGAGTAGAGAGAGAGAGAGCGAGAGCAATAACAACACACACACACGCAGTGATGTCTTTTTAAACCAACTTTTTGTAATTAAAATTAAACACCTTTTTCTGGCAACCAAATTTTTCAGGGGGCTGTTTCTAGAAAAAGATGTACAGAACAAGCGGAAATTTGTCTTCCTAAATAGGTTTTAATACAATTTGTTTAGCAAATACTCACTGGTTTTGTTGTTATTGCTATTTTATATATCTTATCTTACGCGAAACTAGTCCTGCAAAGGTGTGGTGCCAAACTTTAATAAAAGACTGATTTTAATGTAATATATATATATATATAAGTAGGAGAAGAGAGAGACAGAGAGAGTAGAGCAGAGAGAGAGAGAGCGTAGAGAGAGAGAGAGGAGATAGAGAGAGGAGAGAGAGGACTGAGAGAGAGACTGAGAGAGTAGACTGGAGAGAGAGAGAGTGGAGAGGAGAGAGAATGTTGAGGAGGATTATTTCAACAGTTGGTGTTGGAGAAATGAGAATTAATGTATTGAGTGTTATTTTTGGGTGGGGGTGGTGGGTAAGTGGAGGGTGTTGTATGGTATGGTTGTGTGTGTGTGTGTGTGTGTGTGTGGGGTGTGGGGGTGGGGGTGGAGAACGGAGAGTGTGGGGGTGGTGTGTGTGTGTGTGTGTGTGAGCGGTTGTGTGTGTGTGTCAGTTTAATGTCTGCAATGTGGTGTGTGTGTGTGTGTGTGTGTGTGTGAGTTGTGTGTGTGCGTATGCGTGTGTGTGTGTGTGTGTATGTGTGTTTGTGTGTGTATCGTTGTGTGTGTGTGTGTTGTGTGTTTGTTGGTGTGTGTGTGGTGTGTGTGTAGCTTTGATTGCATAACGGTCATTCCATCATCATTTTCTTGACAACTGTCCTCTCTCTCTGCTCTCTCTGCTCTCTATCTCTCATCTGTCTCTCTTCGCGCGTGCATGTGTATGTATTTGTGTTGTGTGTGTGTCTGTATCTGTTGAAAGGGGATATTATATAGTACATTTCTTTTAATTTTATTTTACCGCATTAATCTATTTTTTCTTGGATGGGTTTTTAACCCGTGTGTTGCGGTAATACGAGTATTGTCTGAATTTGCTTTTATGAGCGTGTTTTCTATTTTTGAATGCTTGTGAATCCTTGTGGTAGTACTACTATATGTATACTTTACTTTTGCGGTTGTTGTGAATGGTGTAAATGAAAATATGATAATTATTTAATGTAAGCTGATATGTAAAATTGTTTATTTTATGATGGATATAGTAATTTTTCTATGTTTATGTAATAGATTTCACTATTGTGTGTGTGTGTTGTTTGTGTGTGTGTGTGTGAGAGAGAGATATGAGATAGTGGGGAGTTATGTAAGCGTTGTTTTTAGATATGATATATTGTTGTGATGCCCAATTGTATACAGCTTAAAGGTGAAGTCGCTATAGCACTTTTTCCTTAAAATAATAACAACACAAAGAATTAAAACAGAATTCAACAAAGACATGTTCATGAGCTTACATACATACAAATAGGCATACACATACTCCCCCCCCTCCCCCCCCCCCCCCCCCCCCCCTCCCCGCCACCCTTGTTAAGTGTGCAGTATTTTTTTTATAGGCGTCCACATTTGTATGAGGAGATGCGCTATACTAAATGCTCACTGCTATTATTATTAATATATTATTATTATTATATTATTATATTATTATCTGCCGGTCAGCCACTCTTGTTTGGCACTTTTTTTTCTGAAATTCCCCACATGATCCTGCTAAGGACTGTGTGCATTCTGTGTAACTGTGGTGTTTCTGTGGTTTGTTTCTTGCAGAGGCCGGACCTAAGTGTTTAAGGGGTGTGGGCTAATTTACCTGAAGGTTAGAGCAACCAAGACCCCCAGAGGGTTTGCCGGGGGCATGCTCACCCAGGAAACAATTTAACTCCAAGGGCGGGGGACTAATGCCTATATAAATAATCATTCTATATCTCTCCGTGTCGTATCTTTTTTCTGCTATCTCTCTCTCTTCTCTGCTCTCGTTTCTCAGCGTTTCTCTCGTATGTCTCTCGGTCATCTCAATCTCTTCTCTTTCTCTCTCTCTCTCATCATCTCTCTCTCTCTCTAACACCACACACACCGACACAACATGCACACACTCTCTGACTGGGGGGGGGGGGGGGGGGGGCGGGGGGTGGGGGGCGGGGGGGGGGGGGAGGGGGGGGTTTGAGGGGGGGGGGGGGGGGGGTGGGGGGTGGTGGGGGGGGGGGGGGGGGTGGGGGGGGGGAAGGCCTACATAAATAGATCTTCTATATCTCTCACGGTCCTCTATCTTGTCTGCGATCTCTCTCTCTTCTCTCTCTCGTCTCTCTCTCTCTTATGTCTCTCTTCCGTGTCCTTGGTACTTCGTCTCTCTCTCACCTCCTCTCTCAGCTACACACACACACACACACACATCACACACATTGACAAGCACACACACACTGAACCACACACCTGACACGACGCACGCACCGACCATACACACACACACACCACACACGATCACACACACTACGATTCTTCACACACGACAATGCACACACGACCACACACCTCACTGGGTAATGTCCTACATAATTATAGATCATTGCTTATAATCTCTCCGTGTCGTATCTTTGTCTGCATCTCTCTACTCTCTGCGTCTCGGTGTCTCTTTGTGCTCTCTTCAGGTCAAGATCTGCCGCTCGAATCCATATTATGCGCTTCTTCTCTCTCTCATCCTCACAATACACCACACACAAAGCAACTACAATCACAAAAGGAAGGGGAAGACACACACTACAATTGAAAGAGGGGGCCACTGGGTTCACACGAGCACACCTGTAACTCACGCACGCACACACGCATGCACACACACCCACACACCCCTACACACACACACACCCCCCATCTCCTTTCCTACTGCTTTTTTATGTTTTCTATTTTAAAATTTCTTTTGTGGGTGTCCTGGTCTGTTGTTTTCACGAGCAAAATGCAACCATCTCGTGGTAAAAGGCACTCTCTCATTCATAATCCAGGAACCACCATGCATACATGCATATATAAATCCCACAACATCCGTGTGTTAAACTGCAATATGCCTAAGTGTGTGCGAAGCGTTGGGCCATACAGGCACATGCAAATAACCAGCATAACAATTACTAACACAAGTATAGAAACCAATATGCTTGTGTGCCGCAAAACGACTCTAAACTGAAACCCTGAACACTGGAAACATTTTTACTTCTACCACTAACATACATTTCCTAACCTTAGTGACCTCAACAATATTTCTCCGGCGCAACACAAACGCACGCGCAACACGAAACGCACACACAAAGGTCACTCTTATTCCGTACACATAATGGCTCGTACACAACACCTTTTTTTAATTTTTTCGTTTTCCCATAAGTTTTAGCATGTTTCTGTTTCATACCAACACTGTGCGCAAAGCGTGGTGCGCACACCCCGACATAACACAAATGCGAGAGACTGCAATGTTTTTTGCTCGCCTTCGCCACGCAACCCACATATACACGTGATTTTATGCAATTTTCCCACCCCCCCCCCCCCCCCCCCCCCCGCCCGCTTTCCCCCGTTGGCGCAAACACACCAACACAATAACACCAACGCGCGCACACACACGGCACGCCCACACCCACAACACACGGAGTCCCCCCCCCTCACAGGCCCTAACTTCGTCTACTCCTGATTGCATAAACAAATCAATACCAACAAAACATAAAGTTGGGGTTTCAAGCCCCCCTTTAATGCCATTTAATACGATTCCTCCTACTTATTTTTTTAAAGATTTGTCCCCCCTGTTCCCCCAACTGTTTTTTGGTTTGGTTTGTCCCTATTTCAATTAATTTGATTTTTTACATTTCGTTTTTTAATTTTTCTTCCTTTAACCCCGAGACCAGGGAAATGTTTACGCCGTAACATAACTTCATAGTTTTATTATTTCCTCCACTTATATAGGCCCTACAGACATAAGTCCCTAGTTCCGTTTCTTGACTAACCAGTAGATCTAGACCAAGTAAAAAAAACTGTTTCAAAGTATATAAAATAAACTCTGACACACTACAAAAAAATAGCGAAAAACGTGAGTATTCTGTTAATTGTGTCAGTGACAAGAGCGGGTCCATACCTCAAAAACACCTACAAATCTTTATGATTATCAGACCAAGCATAGGCCTACAGGGAATCTCCGAATGTTTCATAGATCTAGATCTACTTTTTTTGCTTCCGATACATTTATTGTATTTAAAAAAACAGAAACTTCGATATTCTTGTTGTTATTAACTCCGCGAAACTCCACATAACAAATCTAGATCAAAATAATGATATTTGTTTTAGTAAATAACGAATGATAAAGCATTTACTGGCCGAGTCTGAGAGTTTAATCATTGAAAAAGGTCTCCATCGAACGTCGGCCAAGATGGCAAGCTCTGAATGCGGTCTACCACCTTTTGCTTCCAACAGCGTTTTCGCTTACAATGGTGGTTAGTCATGCTGTACATCGTTTAAAAGAGGAAAAAATTAACTTTTTAAGCATGTGTTCATCAAGATGTATTCTTTCGAAATGAATCTTTGATTGGCTTTGAAACACATTGCTATGTTCTGAATACTTGATCTTGCGGTCTTAATCAACCCCTATCTCTTTGATATGAACATCGACTAATATAATAGCGGAAAAGCGTTAAGTTTCTGTTGGTGTAACAGATATTTCCATTGGTCCACAAGCGAAAACACTAAACTCGTTTGTCAAGAGAAGCCGTTTCTAGTACTGGTATAGCGAGCGTCAAAACTTAAGTCATTCCGTGATTTTTTTCGTCACCTCCGTGTTCTGTCATCGCTAGTTGTTCAAAGTAACCAACATTCTTCCACACAAAATCCCCATCGACGTAAGCAGCAAAGATTGTTTTATTTCTTTATCCGACAATGATGTTTCTTTGGGCATGTATGGAGTATTCAGTAAGAAATCAGAAGTTGAAAAGTAGTGGAAATTTTTAGCAAGTCAGGACAGTGTTTCACAGCGTCATTAGAGACGTGGCCCTACCTACCAAGATATAAAAAGGGTAGATAGACACTGAAAAATATTAAATGGAAAGGTAATTTGAAACAGTGCAGTTTATCCTGTCGTATACACATGTTCAGATCGAACATCATTTTGGGTCCCTTTTTCTGGAGCTTTTAATCCTCTATTAAAACAAAAAAAACACCCCCAGTATATCCATTTATAGATATATAGGGTAAGACGGGGTAAAAAAACCCATGGGAGGGTAAGAAGCCCACCCCAATTATCTTCATTAAATGAAGCAAATTTCTGTGACAATCGGTTTGCCATTGGTAGCAACAATGCTAAACTTTAACACTCGGCTCATGGGCAAAATGGGACTGAACTCTTTATACATTCATTTCATGAGATAATTGCCATAGGCTTCTTTACCCGCCCACTGGGATTTTTACCCCACACAAGTCTTCACCTAGGGAATGCGACTACAAGAGGGAGGGAGGTGGGAAGAGAGAAGAAGAGAGAGAGGAAGAGAGATAAGGAAGCTGAGAAGGATGGCCAGCAGAAAGGGAGGGGGGGGGGGTGGGGGAAACCCAAGGGAGGGAAAGGGGGGCGGGAGGGGGGGGGGGTTGTTGTGTTGGAATGTGGGGTGTAGGCATGGATGGAGAGCGATAGCTGAGAGGGTAGGTAGAGAGTCTGCTAATGAAGTACTCGAGCAGCTCGATGATATATGAGTGGGACTTGTTGACAACTACCATAATAGAATTTTGTATTAAAATAGACCGATAGAACCTTGAATTTTTTTTTTTTTAAGATATCAAATGGAAAGATTATTGACACACAATATATAACATTTTCGCTGCTTTTTTACACGTGTTTCGGATCTAACATCATTTTGTGAGTGTGCCTTTTTGTGGTAGCTGATCAATCCTCTAAAAAGATCACTCAGCGTAGCCGGGATACAAGATAGAGGAAATAGTGGAGTTAGAGAGAAAGAGAAAGGGAATCAGGGAGTGAGGGAGGGAGGTAGAGAGAGAGAGAGAGATAGAGAGATAGAGAGAGAGAGAGAGAGTAGAACTTGAAAACTTGAAAATTGAAACTTTATTTTCCAAGGATGATAGAGTTTAGGCAACGCCTGTCCCTCCAGAGAGACCCCGAGAGAGAGAGAGAGAGGAGAGGAGAGAGAGAGAGAGAGAGAGAGGAGAGAAGAGAGAGAGAGAGAGAGAGATAGAGAGACAGAGATAGAACTTGAAAACTTAAAATTGAAACTTTATTTTCCGAAGATATATAATGTATGCAACCATAGTCCTCCAAGAGAGAGTAGAGAGAGAGAGAGAGAGAGTAGGAGAGAGAGAGAGGGTAGAGAAGAGAGAGAGAGAGAGAGAGACTAGGCTCAAGACTGAACATAATTCGTCGGTGTCGGTCCGCCATTCATCCGTCGTTGCTAGCGCTCAATCATCATCATCAGCAGCAGCAACATTATCATCATCATCATCATCATCATCATCCTCATCACCATCATCATCATCATCATCATTCATCATACACACACATGCACGCACGCAACGCACGCAACGCACGCACGCACGCACGATACTCTGCACACTCACGCACACACACACACACACACAACACACACCCACACACACACACACCAACAGACACACACACACACTGACTCTTAGAAACAGACCCAGGGGCTCCGATATTAACCCTTTGTGCACCTGTCAACAGTCGCATTGTTGCATCCACGCAGTGATTTAACACCCATGTCACTTAAAAGGCATCAAATTGGAGGTCTATTAACCAAAGAACGCGCTATTGTCTTCATTTCTTGGGAAGTAAAGATAGGCCTTACTTTAAATACAGTTGGGAACCTCCCTTATAATACCTGCAAAAAATCATCCAAAATGAGGTCTTGTAAGGGAGGGGTCTTAAAAGGGAGGTAATTTTAATACTTACAAAAAAAGGCAACATTGTCTCAGAGAAGTAGGTCTTATAAGGGAGGGAGTCTTATAACTGGGAGGTCTTAAAAAGTAGGTTTCCACTGGGAATGTCACGGGGGTGAAATTCCTAATATTACAGACATATTTTTCTCTCTACCCAGATAAGTTTAATGGAAATGGTTTGGCTGAAACATGGCTGGCGGCGAAAAGGGCTTTTTTTAAATAAATAGAGAATCGCCTCAAAAAGACGTTCAAAAGAATAGAAAATAGTGAAAATACAAGAACGCAAACAATAACGAAAGACGAAAGAATAACGATCAATTCAAACAAGTCTTCTGTTTATCAAAACCACATTGAGCTCATTTGTACAAGTATTTTTTTTTTTTTCAGTTATTTATCTCAAATTATTTCCCCTTTTTTGTCTTCCAGTAAACAATGGTTTTTGTTTGTAAAGGTCACAACGAATTAATTTGTATAAAGGTGATGTGTCGGTCGTGGGTGTTTTTTTTAAATATTTTGTATACATTATCTTTTTGTTTTTATTGTGACTGTTTCTCATTGTTGTTCGAACTGAATTAAAAATTAATGAAAAACATTTTAGTTGCCACACAAAACAGAAATTAAAGAGATTTTGTAGAAAAACTCAATATAAGAAAAAACCCATAAGGGATTTGAGTATAGGTGGAATTGGCCTACCACTCATAAATCAAACCTAAAATTACTGAAATCTGTTCGTTTGGCTCTTGTAGAACATCGTAAGCTTCTTGTTCTTTTGGAAAACATTTTCTTTTCTTTATCATTGTTGAGCACCGTGTTTTTTTGCAAATTGTTATTTGCTTAATTAATATTGTTATCATTATCATGTATCATTATTATTGTTATTGTTATTATTGGTTATGATTTGTTATGACTCATTATTATCAGTTTCGTTATTGAGTTATTATTCAAAAATTATGCATTATCATTATTTTGGATTATCACATTCTCATTATTAATTATTATTATTATTTGAGCCATCATTATTATCCATTATTATTGAGTTATGAATTATGTCATACACAATAGTAGTCAACCAAAATTACAGTCTAGTCGTAGTAGTAGTAGTAGTAGTACATAGTAGCTATGTAGGTAGAAGTATCTAGTTGCTTTGTTATGTATAGTTAAGAGAAATATTATCTATAGCAAGACGAAGGCAAGAGACGCTTTTGTGCTTCTCCACCCCAGCCCATAGCCACCCCTCTTTTTTCCCTTTGTTTGCCTTCATACCCCACCCCCCCCCCCCCCACCCCACCCCCCACCCCTCTGCTTCTCCACCCCTCTCCTCTTCTCTCTCCTCTCTCTGCACTGCCTTCTCTCCCTCTCCTCCCTCTCCCCTCCCCCTTCTCTCCTCTCTCTCTCTCTCTCTCCATCTCTCGCTCCCCCTCTTCCCCGTTCTTCTTGATATGACCCGGTAGGGCTGGTGATTTATCCTATTCACTTAATATTATTAATTACCTTTTATTTATCTCTTCTGGCCCACTCCCACTCTACCTCCCCCTCATTGTTCCCATCTTGACTCGGGCACATGGCCTAGATCAAATAAACCTCTCTTTCAATCTCTCAATGCATCTCTCTCTGTCTCTCTCTCTCTCACACCCTCGTTCTCTCTCTCTCTCCAATCTCTCTCCATCTATCTCTTGTTCTCTATCTCCTTCTCTCTCATCCTCATCTCTCCCTCTCCCCCTCTCAGTCTCTCTCTCTCTCTCTCCTCCCTCCTTATCTCTCTCTTCTCTCTTCTCTCCTCCATCCATCTCTCAACTCCATCTTCCCTCTCTCTCCCTCCTCTCCTCCCATCTCCTCTCTCTCTCTCCTCTCCTCTCCCTCCATTCTCCTCTCCTCTCTCTCTCTCTCTCTCTCTCTCTCTCTCTCCTCTCCTCTCTCGCCCCCTCTCTCTCTCTCTCTCTCTCTCTCTCCACTCTCTCTTCTCTCTCTCTCTCTCCTCCCTCTCTCTATCTCTCTCCCTTCTCTCTCCTCTCTCTCTCCCTCATTCTCTCTCTCTCTCTCTCTCTCTCCTCTCTTCTCTCCTCTCCTCTCATCTCCTCATCTCTCCAACCTCTCTCTCCCTCTCTCCCCTCTCTCTCTCTCTCCTCTCTCTCTCCTCTCTTCCTTCCTCTCTCTCTCTCCTCTCTCCTCTCTCTCTCCTCCTTCTCTCTCTCTCTCTCCTCGTTCCATCTCACTCTCCTATCCCTCGGGCTCCCCCTCTCACTCTCCGCCTCCCCCTAACTCTCTCCTCCTTCCTCTCTCTGGCTCCCTCCTCCCTCCTCCCGATCTCTCCCCCTCTCATCGCCACTGCTCTCCCTCTCTCTACACACCTCTCGCCTCAAACTCTCTCGTTCCTCTTCTCTCTCTCCTCTGACTTCTCTCTCTCTCTCTCTTTCTCCCTCTTCCCCTCTCACTCTCCAGCTCTCTCCTTGCTGCTTTGGAGACTTTGAAACCAATAGGTACAAAACAATAAAAGCCAGCATCATCTTCGGTTGGTACCTAAGCAGTTAGCGGTCCTGGTTTGAAAGTACCTTGCTTATATTCTGTCTGGAAGGAGGGTTTTTTGTTGCTAGGGGATTTGTTTTGTCTACTGTTTTTAGGGAGGCATATGTCTAAGAGTCTCGTCTGAGTCTAAGAAACAGACGCAAGAAAGAGGTATGAAGAAAAGAAAGAAAGAAAAAAAAAATTTAAACCACAAAACAAGAAGGTTATAGGAAGAAAAGAAAACGGTAGGAGAAGGTCGGATTACGGAGTATATATATTATATTATAGTGCTATATATAATATATGATATATATATATATATATATATATATATATATATATATATATATATATACGTACTTTTTTCTTTCTGTGTCTCTGGTCGCTCTCTGTCTCTCTCTGTCCTCTGTCTCATCTCTCTGTCCTCTGTTTCTCTCTCTCATGTCTCTGTCTCTGGTCTCTTTCCCTCTCTCTCTCTCTGTCTCTGGTCTCTGTCTCTGTACTCTTTCTCTGATCCCTTTCTCTCCTCTCATCTCTCTCTCTCTCCTCTCTCTCTGTCTCTTTCTCTGTCCCTTTCTCTGTCTCTGTCTCTCATCTCTCACTCTCCCTCTCTCTCTCGATCTCTCTCTCTCTCTCTCTCTCTCTATTCTCCAGCTATATCTCTCTCTCTCTACATACTCTGTGTGTGTGCTATAGGTAGATTTACCCCTTTCCTACGTGTGCACTCTTATTTTCTACCCATCAATTTCAATCAATCAAATCAGTCCGTCAATCAATCAACCAACCAACAATCAATCAAAATCAACCAACCAATCAACCAATCAATCAATCAATGAATCCATAAAACAATCCATTACGGATTCAGCCGGCATGGTGAAATGGAGTTCGTTTCTTCTTCTTTTTTCTTCTTCTTTCTTTTTTTTCTTTTTCAGGTCCTCTCACATCGATTCTCAGAGATCTTCTAACCCCGTTTATAGTCCCCCAACCTCTAAAGAATTCGTTGGCTCAAAGCTAGAATGTATTGTCACACATAAACATGTGACCCAGCACCATGAAAAGGACATTAAGTCCCTGGGCTAGTTTATCACAACAAGCTTGCAAAGTCAAAAATCTCATTAAAAAAAAAAAATCAATTTTGAGTTATTGGTATTTTCGTACTCTCTAGCATCTCATCTTTCATATTTATAAAGGACGATCCTTGTTATGGTCTCTATGTACTCCAAAAAGTGCTTTGAAAAAATGAGTAGGTTGATGCATTTTCTTCAGCTAGGCTAAACTTTAGACTGTAATTTTCAAAATGGTCTGACAGTCACCCTACCAACTTTAAATGCTCATAACTCTACTAACGGAAAACGCTACAAGAATGGTTCTTATATCAGTTGAAAGTGGATTGTCCGAAGTTTCTAGCTGTACCAGTATCTCAGAATGGTCATTTTGACACTTAATGTCCCTTTCGTGGTGCTAGGTCACAAATCGAAAGAGAAGGTTGATACTACCACTGACAAAAAATAATATGAGACGTGGGTATTACGATGATTTACTTTGGAAAAAGCAAAGCTACATTTAATTCGAAATTGAACAAAGGGTGAATACTCTCTTTCTAATTAACTCCCCCTCCACCAAAGTTGATTACGATACCAATCACCTAGCAATGCGTGGGTCAGAACCAAAGTGAGACAAACAAAGCATCATTCTCAAAAAAAGAATGTGCCAAGTTCGTCTTTTTGACCCTCCACCCACACAGTACACATCAACAATGGTGCAGAGGACAACATATACAAACAAATCAACATACATTTAATTCCTTACCAAAAAACAAATCCACTACCCACTCCTATTATTAGCCTAGTCTAAAGACTCCAAATCCCCCCACCCCAACTCCTACGTTCGATTTCTTAGCTTCTAAATAAAATAACTATTGGGATGATTTACTCTGGAAAGTGTAAAAGCTGCATTTAATTCATTACAAAAACAAACCCACTACCCACTCCTATTATTAGCCTAGTCCAAAGAATTCAAAATCCCACCACCCCAACTCCTACGTTCGATTTCTTAGCTTCTAAATAATATAAATCTCAGTTTGGGGATTAATGTTTTTTAGGATGTGTCCGTAGGGGAGTGGGGCTACATACATATTGATTGGTTAATTGTATCTGAATGCGCCTTCGTTCTTAAAAGATCGGGTTGGTTTCGCTTGGGTTTTGTTGTTGTTTTTGTTGTTGTTTTCTTAAAAGGGGACAACGTGCGAATCTATTGCTGTGCCCACTATGGGGAGCCGTTTGCACAAAACCCTAGATAAGAGATATCAACAGTTTTAAAACTAAGACTAGATAAGAGATATCAACAGTTTCAAACCCTCACTAAGAGATATCAACAGTTTAAAACACTGACTAAGAGATATCAACAGTTTCTACCGTGAAACATCCACAACTGGAAGAAGAAGAAGA
The DNA here is from genome assembly GCA_017654935.2 of Phymorhynchus buccinoides. Taxonomy (NCBI): domain Eukaryota; kingdom Metazoa; phylum Mollusca; class Gastropoda; order Neogastropoda; family Raphitomidae; genus Phymorhynchus; species Phymorhynchus buccinoides. The sequence goes on along the minus strand of CM065697.1, from coordinate 14,305,434 downwards.
AGAAGACTACGCAGAGACAAACACAGATTGAAAGGCAGACAGAAACAGTCTCACAAGAGGATCGACGCCAATTTTCATTGGACGATATTAATAGAAGTTTCGGAAGGGGCAAAAGTGAAAGTTCATTTGCATATTGGGCCAAGGTATCGTCTGCTCCAAACTGCACAAGCGAACATTTTATGACAAGCTTTTTGCAAATATTCGACGCGAAGGCTGGAAAAATGATATTGTTCTTGTTTTATTAGACATCGGCCTTTCTGTTTCAGTCGTGTGATGGTAGGTAGCGTGTTTTCTGACAATTTTCTGATGGTATTCACATTTGATAACAGACTGGGGTGGAGGGTGTCGCAGGCGACAAACTGTCGATATCTCTTAGTGTTTTGAAACAGTTGATATCTCTTATCTATGGTTTTGAAAATGTTGATATCTCTTATCTAGGGTTTTGAAACTGTTGATATCTCTTATCTAGGGTTTTAAAACTGTTGATATCTCTTAGCAAGTGTTTTGAAACTGTTGATATCTCTTATCTAGGGTTTTGTGCAAACGGCTCCCCATAGCCCACACATTCCGCATTGAAATAGAAGGAGGCGAGTGCATGGATGGCTGAGAGATAATAGGAGAGCGAGTGAGTGAGTGAGTGAGTGGGTTAGTAAGTGATAATAGTGGTTGAGTGAAGAAACGAGAGTGTGATTGTGCGAGAGAGAGAGAGAGAGAGAGAGAGAGAGAGAGAGAGAGAGAGAGAGAGAGAGAGAGAGAGAGAGAGAGAGAGATAGAGAGAGAGAGAGTGGGGGAACGAGACAGAGAGAGAGAGAGAGAGAAGAACAAGAACAAGAACAAGAACAATATTTTTAATATCTATAGGCCACTGGCCCTTGAGAGAGAGAGAGAGAGAGAGAGAGAGAGAGAGAGAGAGAGAGAGAGAGAGAGAGAAAGAGAGAGAGAGAATGTGTGAGAGAGAGAGAGAGAGAGAGAGAGAGAGAGAGAGAGAGAGAGAGAGAGAGAGGGAGAGACGAGAGAGAGAGAGAGAGAGAGAGAGAGAGAGAATGAAGAATGGGGGCGGGGGCGGTTAGAAATGGAGAAAGAAAGAACGAAAGAAAGAAGAATACAAATGGCAAAAGCTCTTTAAAAACAACACCGATAAGGCCCAAAGGTAAAAACACACTAATTTTGTTTTTAATTAAAAGAAATATCAGTTGATAAGTACAGTCACGACCCACGTTTGGTGGCAGAAATGCTGATAATAATACTACAAAATAACTTTTCAGTTTTCTATGAGACATGGAATTAAAACAGGGGGAAAAAAAGGAATCCGCATACAGTTAGGACTACGTTTGGTAGCAGAAATAGTGATACATAAAATTATCTTCTTCTTCAACTAAACAAAATAACTTTTCACACCTTGCAAAGGAAAATAAGAGTCTGCAGGCGGAGACTACGCTTGGTAGAAATAGTGATACATAAAATTATCTTCTTCTTCAACTAAACAACTTTTCACTTGTAGGACCTAAAAAAATAAGAGTCTGCAGGCGGTTAGGACTACGCTTGGTAGCAGAAATAGTGATGCATAAAATTATCTTCTTCTTCAACTAAACAAAATAACTTTTCATTTGTAGATGAGACCTAAAATTACAAAGGAAAATAAGAGTCTGCAGGCGGTTAGGACTACGCTTGGTAGCAGAAATAGGCCTACATAAAAGTAAATTACTTGTAATTTAATTACCTTCTTCAACTAAACAAATTAACTTTTCAATTTTAGATGAGGCCTAAAATTACAAAGGAAATAGGAATCTGCAGGCGGTTGTTGCTACGTTAAGTGGCAAAACTAGTGATACATACAAATTAGGTATTAGGCAATAGGCTTTTTTATAATCACAGAGGCATCTCTGTGAAATTCGGGTTGCTCCCCAACTGGAGAGCGCGTCGCAACCAGAGGAGGCGCGCCACCCTTTTTTTTTCCATGCGAGTTTTGTGTGACTGATGAGGAAGGAAAGGGAGGGGGGGTTAAAATGTTCACCAAATCACAACTTTTTCGTTGGCACTGGGATTAACGTGTGCTTAAGTGCATGGGCACACGGGACCTCGGCTATGAATCGTCTCATCCGAAAGACTCCACGTTCAGATCCGTAAGGCCTAGTGCAAAGTGAGAGGGGGAAAATCCCTATGTTCTGGTACTACAAAACTTCTCATTCTAAGATTAGGCCAACATTCAAAAAAGGAAATAAGAATCCGCATACATTTACGATCATAGCGACGGCAGGGATACACAAACTAATTCGATGGCTTAGAGTCAAAACGGACTATCTTTAGATAGTCCATTGACTTATTATTGATGTTATTGCAGAAACTAAGAACTTGTATTAACAAAGACTGCAAATAATGTAAAATGGGGATTATGCTTTTTTATATTTCTGCAGTCTTTTTTTTAAACAAGTTTTTTAGTTTTCACAATATGTTCAATAATACATCAATGGAGTCTCTAAAGATAGTCCGTTTTGGCTCCAAGCCATCGCTATGTTCTCCTACTACAAAATAACTTCTTCTCATTCTAAGATGAGACCAAAATTGAAAAGGAAATACGAATCCTCATACTGTTCTCTCTCTGTCACCCGCTCTCTCTCAGACAGATAATATTCGATCCTCAGTCATATTAAGACTTCAAAGCGAGGCACAGAAGTACAATCTTTGCACGCAAGAGGGTGGGGGGGGGGATTAAGAGAGAGAAAGGAGGAGGGAGATGGCGAGAGAGAGAGAGAGAGAGAGAGAGAGAGAGAGAGAGAGAGAGAGAGAGAGAGAGGGCACAGGGGTGAGAGAGCGACAGAGAGACAGAGATGCACAGACATAGGGAGAGAGAGAGAGAGAGAGAGAGAGAGAGAGAGAGAGAGAGAGAGAGAGAGAGAGAGAGAGAGAGAGAGAGATACAGAGAGAGAGAGAGAGAGAGAGAGAGAGAGAGATACCAGAGAGAGAGAGAGGGATAGAGAGAGAGAGAGAGAGAGAAAGAGAGAGAGGGAGAGAGAGCGACAGAGACAGAGAGGCAGAGATACACAGACACAGGGACAATTTGAAATTTTGACAATTTGATATGTATTGTCATTACCAACATAGGCCTTATGACAAGCATCCTCGGGGGGGGGGGGTAATTGACAAGTATACAATACAAAAGGGCCATTGTCAACATCAAAACAAAAGTCCATTTAAAAAATAAGGTAGATGGAAACAACAATAAACATTACTTAATGCTTACATCGTTCCCATTTCCGTGTGGCCAAAAATCAAAGAAAAAATCAAACAAATGAAAAACCCCCCCCCCCCCCCCCCCCCCCCCCCCCCCCCCCCCCCCCCCCCCCCCCCACATCTAATCTCTTGTTTCGAGGATTTCCTCCTTTGTGTTTGATAATAAAGAGAAGAGAAGTTAAGGAGTTCGATCTTTTAATAAGTGTATTAATGGTCGACCACCCCCCAAACTTAATGACTACCTTGTTTATACATGTACGTTTGCACTCAAAACGATTCTTTATTAGAAACAGAAAGCTTTACTTATTTCTTATTATCATAGCCTCTGCAATGTATTTTGCAACAGACCACAGACACAGGGACAAGAGACGAGAGGGAGAGAGAGAGAGAGGAGAGAAGAGAGAGAGAGAGAGAGGAGTGAGAGAGAAGTAAGAAGAGAGAGAGAGGAGAGAGAGAGAGAGAGAGGGTGGGTGAGGGTGGAGAGAGAGAGTCGGAGAGAGAGAGAGAGAGAGAGAGAGAGAGAGAGAGAGAGTGACGGGAGACAGTGGAGTGGGTGAGAGAGGGGGGGGGTGAGAGAGAGAGAGAGAGAGAGAGAGAGAGAGAGAGAGAGAGAGAGAGAGAGAGAGAGACAGAATCTTGAATATAAATCCAATCAAAGCGCACACACACGTCAGCATTCATAACGCATTCAAACAAAAACGCCACACAAAGCGATGCCACACCATCTAGTCCTAGCCTCAACGTGTGTTTATAGAAAAGATCAAAAGAAAGAGAACACTATTCCATCTCTCTCTCTCATCTCTATCTCTAGATCTCTCTCTCTCTCTCTCTCAGCTTCTCTCTCTCTCTCTCTCTCTCTCCTCTATCTCTCTCCAATTCTCCCCCCTCATCCCTCTCTCTCTTCTATCCCTCCCACTCCCGCTCTCTCACTCGCTCTCTATCTCTAACCCATCACCTCCTCCCTTCCCTCTCTCTCTCTCTCTCGATAGCTCTTCCCGCAATCTCTCTCTCTCACTCTCTCCCTGTCTCCTAGCTCTCGGGGATCTGTCTGTCATGTCTGCTTCTGTATCACTCTCTCTGTCGTCTCTCTCAGTCTCTCGGTCTCTCTCTCTCATCTCGCACTGCTCTATCGTCTCTCTCTCTCTCTCTCGCTCCTCTCTCTCTCTTCCTCTCTCATCAGCCCCACATCTAATTCTCTCTCTCTTCTCTCACCCTCTCTCTCCCTCCATCCCTCCCTCTCTCAAGCTTTATCCCGCTCTATTCCCCTCCTCTCTCGATCCCTCTCTCCCTCCCCTCTCATTCCTCCCTCCCTCCCTCGCCCGCAACCTCTCTCTTTCTATCTCCCTCACGCTCTCTCTCTCTCAGTCTCTCTCTACTCTCTCTCACGCACACACACACACACACAACATACTCTCTCTCGAGACTCTCTCTCTCTCTCTCTCTCTCTCTCTCCATGTCTCGCTCTCTCCTCTCTCTCTCTCTCTCCCTCTCAGTCTCTCTCTCTCTCTCTCTTCTCTCTCTAGTCCTCTCTCCTCTCTCTCTCAACGCTCTCTCTCTCTCTCCTCTAGAATCTCTTCTCTCTCTATCCTCCACATCTCTCCCTCTCTCTCTCTCTCTCTGTCTCTCTCTCTCTCTCTTACTCTCTCTCCTCTCTCTCTACTCTCTCTACTCATCTCACTCTCTCTCTCTCTCTCTCACTCTCTCTCTCTCTCTCTCTCTCTCTCTCTCTCTCTCTTTCTCTCCTCTCTCTCTCTCTCCTCTCTCTCTCTCTCTCACCCTCCCTCTTCTCTCTCTCTCTCTCTCTCTCTCTCTCTCTCTCTCTCTCTCTCTCTCCTCTCTCTCTGCTCTCTCCTCTCTCTCTCTCTCTCTCTCTCTCTCTCAATCTCTCTCTCTCTCATCTCTCTCTCTCTCTCTCTCTCTCTCTCTCTCTCTCTCTGCATTAGTATATTGCGAATCAAATCGATACCCTCTTTACATTCAGACACACACCAAATGTATTAAGTACTGGCTTAAAGTTATTCAGATGGAAGAAAATCGTATTCCAAAGAAAAGTTATGAAATGTTATACATACTTCACTGTAAGGGTAAGCGGAATTGGGTATCTAATATAATGTATACTTTGCATAGGTATTGCTTTGGATTTGTGTGGGAGAACCAGGGTGTTGCAAATTGTAAAATGTTTTTATTTACCTTTAAGCAAAGATTGATCGATTGCCGCATCCAAGAACTTGATTCTACCATTTCTACTAAAAACACTTCCAGTTGTATTCAACTTTCAGATCTCTAGAAGGCCTCCCCCATTACTTGTGTGTGATTAAGAATCCTACATTAAGAAAGCATTTAACTAGAGTAAGATTAGGAGTTTATCAGCTGAAGACCCATAGATCCAAATATTCAAAATTCCAAGGCAAAACTGACTGCCCATTTTGTCTGAATGTTGTTGAATCAGAATTGCATTTTATCTTAATGTGCCCACAGTATAAACATCTACGCGAAATGTACATTCCTAAAAAGTATTACAACCACCCCAATGCTTTCAAACTAACCTTGCTTCTTTCTGACTCAAGAGTGTGCACTAAACTTGCCTGTATTTATCTAAATCCTTTATTGTATGAAACAACAAAACTCAATGTGCTTGAACATGTAGCGCAAAGCATTAATCAACTCATTTGATGTGCAGTTATATAATTACGTAATTTCATATTCTTACCATTTCCTCGAAGATAGATAATAATTATGTCCAGAACATTTCTACTGTTTCTAAAGGGTTTTGTTGGTTCTTGAATGTAGGGTTTGTCAGAGGAATTGTGAGGGAGTAGGTTACTACCGGTTAGCATTTATGGATAGGGTTATGCAGCAGGGCACTGTTAGGGATGCGCGTGTACACATACACGTTAGGGTTAGGCATTAGGGTTCGAGGTCTAGGGATAGTGTCACGGATAGGTTTATTAATCCCAGGCACAAGGGTTCAAGTTAGGGTTAGATGATAGGGTTAGGGTTAGGAATAAGCACATGGGTTAGGGACAGGGTTACACACACTAACATAGGGGTAGGGTCACAAAACACAGAGCGACACACTATACATGTTTAGGCTTAGGGGATTACATTGTGTTAGGGTTTGATTATATTGTTAGGGTTAGGGTTAGGTCCATGTTTAGGGTTATTTCCAGGGAAATGGCTAGGGATTCACATAGGGTTTGCTTTAGGGGTTAGGGTTTGGTTAGTTGTTAAAACTTAGTTATTTTTAGGGTTTAAAGGGTTTGTACAATCTGGTTTGGTTGTAGTATATTCACATTCGTTTAGGGATCATTTTTCGTAAGATTTTGACATAGGGCTGTAAGTTGTTGCTGTTGCTATGCCTCTGTATGTTCTGTAATCACTATGCATTTATGTTTATTTTTGTGAACGTTGCAAATGTTGTTGTATGAATTTTGCGTAACCTCATCCCCCTCCCCCTTCCAACCCCAACGTATCTTCCTATGTATTTTTGTTCTTTTTCATCACCATATATTTAGGGTTAGGTTTAGGGATAGGGTTTGGATATGTTTATCTTTACCCCCCCCCCTTTTTCCCTACTTGATACGGGCAGAAAGGCCTAATCAATAAAAGTTTTTGAGATTTGGATTGTAAAATTGGATTTTTCTCTCTCAGCTCTCTCCCGCTCAGTCTCTCTCTCTCTCTCTCCCTAACCAGGGGGGGGTCTCTCTCTGCACTCGTGGCGTCTCTCTCTACTCTTACCAAAGTAGAATTGTTCTCTCTCCTCTCTTTACTCTTTTTCTCCCTCTCTCTCGCTCATCTCTTAATCCGTCCACGGCCTCTGAGCCCCTCGGGACCCCCCCCCCCTCCCTCCCTCTTGATTCCAATTGTTGTCTGTCGTGCTCTCTATAGGATTCTATTTTGCTTCCTCTACTAGCTCCCTCGAGCTGCTAAGATCTCCTCCAGATTATTTGTTGTCTCCCTTTTCTCGTCCCTGGACCCTTCTTTCCACATTCTCCTATTGGTCCGCGCTTACTGAAATTGAGAAATCGAGGCTGCTCTTTAAATGATGTTTGGTTTTTTTAATTTGGGGGCATTTTCTATGGGAGTCGTGACCTGGTCAAAACAACATTTTCTCTCTCTACCGTCTCTAAGATGGAAAACTCGTGAAACCCTGATTTTTGTTTGAAACACGTGATCTGGTGGGTCTTTAAGATGTCTGGAAGAAAAGTGGTGCTGTATTTCACACCCATTTACTTTATTCCACGTCCCTGATTAATTCCACTCCTTTCGGCTGCTTTTTCCCTTATCCTTTGTCTTTCTAAATTATTCCCAATTCTTCTAGTCCAAAAAACCCCTAAACATTCCCGCACTCGCTCGCTTCCTCAAATGTGAACAATCTCAATCGTGGAATCGGCTCGCATGGGGGGTTTGGGTGGATGCCTCGAGCCTCATATACATACGGGGAGCTGGACAACGTGAAAAACCCACGCCCCCCCGCCCACGCGCCCCCCCCCCCCTCTCTCTACTCTGTCTCGCTCTCTCTGTCTGTCTGTTCTCTCTGTCTGTGTCAGTCTGTTCCCTCTCTCTCTCTGTCTTCTCTCTCTCTCTCTCTCTCTCTCTCTCTCTCTGAGTGTACGCTTCCTGTTCTCTCTCATTACCTTCTCTCCGCTTCCTCTCTCTCTCTCTCTCTCTCTCTCTCTCCCCTCTCTCTCTTTCTCTCCCTCCCTCTCTCTCTAACTCTCTCTCTCTCTCTCTCCCTCCCTCTGTCCCTCAACATTTTCACTTTTCACATGTTATTGGTGGTTGTTTATTATTTGTTTTCATTTTATGTTTTCTTATTGTTGTTTATTCGATATTTTCCATTTACCACAAGGGCTGGGTGTTAAAAACAAGTATGTATTCTTATCTCATTACCCTGTATAAATACAATTCCGTTCGTTCTCCCCGTGGGGATACCCGGATGTATTTTGTATTTTTGGTACTACAAAAATAGCCCCCCCAGCCCCCCCCCCCCCACCCCTCCCACCCCACCCCCCCCCCATTCAGGAAGTTATGTGCTAAGCAACTTCCTCTAATCTGCTACCTCTCTTTGACTCTGCCTTTTCCTATTTGCTTTCTGTCATCTACTATTAATTTTGTTCTGCCTTATTGGCTCCATTATTCCTCCTATGCTTTTTATTCCCTGTAAAAGTTTTCCAAATAATTTTCTCCTTTGAGCTCCTAGTTCCGAAATCGGACCGTGTCGGCTGAAAGCAGCGCGGAGACCAGGTGAAAACAACGGACCACCGGTCACATACGTGCCCTTGGCCCCATTATGGCCATATCAGCCAGCCTGGAAAAAGGAAAAGAAGAATAGAAGGAGGCTCGAAAAGAAGATTGAAGTTCCATTTCACACACATTGTACTTTCTTCCAGTCCTTGGTTCACTCCTCTTCTTCTTCTTTTTCTTCTTCTTCTTCTTCTTCTTCTTCTTCTTCTTTTTCTCTTCTTCTTCTTTTTCTTCTTCTTTCTTCTTTTTCTTTTCAGTTTCTTCTTCTTCTTTTTCTTTTTCTTTTGTTGTTTTTTCTTTTTCTTCTTCTTTCTTCTTCTTCTTCTTCTTCTCCTTCTTCTTCTTGTTCTTGTTCTTCTTCTTCTTCTTCTTCTTCTTCTTCTTTTTGGTTCTTCTTCTTGTTCTTCTTCTTGTTATTCTTGGCCTCGGTCTTTCTTCATTTTGTCTTCTTCACTTGTCTTCTTCTTCTTTCGGGTTCTTCTTCTTCCTTCTTCTTCGTCGTTTTCTTCTTCGTCTTCTTCTTGTCTTCGTCTTCTTTTTCTTTTTCTTTTTCTTTTTCTTTTTCCTTTTTCTTTTTCTTTTTCTTTTTCTTCTTCTTTTTCTTTTTCTTTTTCCTTTTTCTTTTTTTTCTTTTTCTTCTTCTTCTTTTTTTTTTTTTCTTCTTCTCTTCTTCTTCTTCTTCTTCTTCTTCTTCTTCTTCTTCTTCCTTCTTTCTTCTTCTTCTTCTCGTACGTCAGAGGGACACCCCATAATCCAATATGAAGGCGGCCGTATGTTGCAGGTCCTCCAGTCTTCTAAAAAAAAGCTTCTGGGCCACAGAGACGTGGTCTGGCCAGGTCTTTTTTTCTTTGCTGTTGGAACAGTGGACATGACTGTAGGATGTGGTCACTTGTTCGGTTCTCAGTGCCACGCGGGCACTTGTCTGATTCACCGATGCGTAGTTTGTTGAACAGGTTGTGTTTCAGACGACTGTGACCTGTCCTGAGTCTGAAAACACAGACCTGTTCTTGGCGGGTTAGCATGTAATATGGGTCTGCCCTGTTGCGTTCTGGGTGTTGTCTGGCCCACTTCTTTTGCTGTTTGGCCTTGGTGATGGTTTGGGCCTCTGGGAAGGTGGTGGACCTGTCGAGCTGCTCTTTTGTGGTGCCTTCCTTTGCTAAGGAATCAGCCGTTTCGTTTCCTTGGACGTCTTGGTTCACTCAATTCCTTTGACCTTTTTTCCCTTCTAAATTCTACCCACTTCTTCTATTTCAAAAAGCACACAACACTCCCACCACTCGTTTTCTTAACTTCTAGAATAATAGTCTCAGTTTTCTGGAACTAAGAGGGGTTCTGTGGAGGAGTGGAGCTGCATTTGAATTGGTTAATCTCATCCGTCTTCAGTCGTTAGATCTCTCTCTCTCATCTCCTCTCTTCTCTCCTCTCTCTCCCATCGCCTCTCTATCTCTCTCTCTCTCTCTCACTCCTCGTCTCAATCTCTCTCTCCTCTCTCTCCCCCCCTCTCTCTACTCTCTCTCTCTCTCTCTCTCTCTCTCTCTCTCTCTCTCTCTCTCTCTCTCTCTCTCTCTCTCTCTCTCTCCTCTCTCTCAAAACTGAGTGAAGGAGAAAATCAATTTAACTAGAGTTTCACTCTTTGTTTGCTCCTTTTTGGCCTCACTCGTGTCAACAACATGAAAGTGAGTCGGAATGTGGTCATGCTTCTTCGGTTTCACACGCGTTTGCCCGTGTGTGTCAGTGTGTGTTGTGTGTGTGTAAAGTGTCGCTGTGTGTTGCTTGCGTGTGCGTGTGCGTGTGTCGTGTGCGTGCGTGTTGTGTGACGTGTGCGTGCCGTGCGTGCGTGTGCTGCATGCGTGCGTGTGCGTGCGTGCGTGCGTGCGTGCGTGCGTGCGTGCGTCTGCCTAGTGTGTGTATGTGTGTGTGTGTGTGTGTGTGTGTGTGTGTGTGTGTGGTGTGTGTGTGGTGTGTGTGTGTGTGTGTGTGTGCATTGCGTCCGTGGTCTAATCTCCGAACTTTAACGTTGGCATTTCCCCGGGAAATAGAAGACGTACATTGCTCAAACTTTGCGCACATATAGATGTGTATGCGAGCTTTCAAACAATAATGATTTGAATAATTAAATACTTAAAACAAACAACATTGTAAACAGATAACAAACGGATAACATTTTAGATCAGTGGGTTAGAGAGTATTCAACAGGCAACATGAGTTAAGAAAGTATTCCACAGTGAAAGCCTCGATAGCTCATTGGTAGAGCTTCTGTCTCTCACGCCAATGGTTCTGGGTACGATTCTTAGCACGGGCACTTTTTTTTAATTTTTTAGTTGTATCCAATAACGATAGTTTCATTTTTACTTTAAAATGTTATTGGCAATCTTGTACTTTAGACCCCCCCCACCCGCCCCTCAATCCCCCCCCATCACCCCCCCCCCCTCAATCTTTGTTTTGTTGTTGTCCCACATGTGCCTGTTCGAGTGAGCCTTGAAGGCTTTGCCTCTTGTTTCTTTCTAAATGCAGCCCACTTCTTCTATTCCAAAAAGCACACAACACTCCCATCACTCGTTTTCTGAACGTCTAGAATAATAATCTCAGTTTTCTGGAACTAAGAGGGGTTCTGTGGAGGAGTGGAGCTGCATTTGAATTGGTTAATCTCATCCGTCTTCAGTCGTTAGAGCTCTCTCTCTCTCTCTCTCATCTCTCTCTCTCTCTCTCATCTCTCTCTCCTCTTCTCTCTCTCTCTCCTCTCTCTCTCTCTCTCTCTCTCTCTCTCTCTCTCTCTCTCTCTCTCTCTCTCTCTCTCTCTCTCTCTCTCTATCTCTCTCTCTCTCCCTCTCTCTCTATGTCTCTCATCTGCCTCTCTCTCTCTCTCTCTCTCTCTCTCTCTCTCTCTCTCTCTCTCTCTCTCTCTCTCTATCTCTCTCTCTCTCTCCTCTCTCTC
>CM065697.1:14284021-14289021 GCA_017654935.2 Phymorhynchus buccinoides | reverse complement strand
AAATGTCTTCCACATGGGCCTACTACTAACATTAACTCTGACATGTTCCTAACCCTAACCCTATTCCTTACCAAGATACGTTAAATATACCAAACAACAAAAAATGCATTATTTTGTTGACGAAAGATTCGACTAGGAAAGAGTTACTACTATCCCCGAATATGGTCTGAGTGTTGCAAGAATGCCGTACCTCTAGCCACTGTTTCTTTGTTTCCCTCCTGTTAACCATTTACTTTGTATCCAAACCTCCTCAGAAAACAGAATGTGTTTGGCTGAATGCAGCGGGGAGAACCAGTGCAAACTGCCAACCGTGCACATACGTTAATAGTAAAATGACAACAACAAAGGGTCAAGAAAAAGATACCTTTGAGCTGGGAACTTCTTCTTCTTCTTGGTAGGTAGGTAGGTAGGTAGGTAGGTAGGGACAAAACAAGCCGTAAAGCTTTTCCAAACAGTCCCATCTTTTATGATTTTTCTGGTAAATGTATCTTTTTGGTCAAGGTGGATGCGGCATAAATTTTCCTCATAAATCATTATTCGTCATAGCTTCTAAAAACTTCTAAAAAAATTTGTAATGTATCCAGACGATTTTTAAACATATTAGTATGAGGTGCACATTTTACGTCAGTAGGTAATTCGTTCCACATGTTAGTAATTCTGTTACCAAAACAATTTTTTTTTTCTCCCGTTGAGTATCCACAATCATCAGTTTGATCTTAGGATACTATAATATAGTATATTATGCGGCCGAGATCCGAAGTCGGGCATTAAAACCAAAAACACAAAGATGGGGCTTTGAAAGCCTAATGGCTATATTAGTTTTGTCCCTATTCCTAATCCTAATCCTAACAAAAAAATAAAAATAAAAAATAAAAACCTACTATTCAACATTTCAAACCTTAGATTCTTAGTCTTGAAGTAGCAGCAACTAAATGTTGACCACCACAACCTGTCTCACATCAAATAACCGTGGCAACCCTCTGGCGAAATAGCCGCAAAGTTCGAGGGCCAATACCGGACATTCGCTGAAAGTCCACTCATCCAACTGTCTTGGCACCTCGAGTCCATCCATTTGGACTCGATGTCAGGGAATAAAATAATACCACATTCCTTCTCATCACACTCCATCCCCGCCCCCCATCCCCCCACCCCCCCATAACCCGCTTCCCCACCTTACCTCTCAATATATCCATGTATGCACTTCATTAAGTAGTGGTAAATGAAGGGCAGGAGCTGTGCCGGTCGGGGTTCGCCCCCGGGGACCGCTACGGTAGCCGGATTGGTCTTGCCCAGATACTACGAAATAAAGGCTACGGTCCATTTTTTAAAAAAACATTTTAAAATCAGATCCACACTAGATTTATTTTATGTTTCCTTTCCTTTCCATTAGGCTACTTCTATCTCCTCAGCTTTCTAATTTCTTGTCTTCTTACTACCCCCCAAAGTGCAGCAGAATCTTCAGCCTGATGAAGTTGGCTGCCTGAGGCGAAGAAGAAGAAGATTAATAGTCTTCTAGTTCTCATCTTCATGAACTGTAATCACATTTGTTTTTTCTCCAATCCAGTCCAAGGGGCCGTTTCACAAGGGCTAACGCTACGTAGCGTGAACTCAAATCCGCAACAACAAAAAAACGGTACTAAGAAACACCTCTTTTGCCGACGTTTGCCGCAAACGTTTTCTGGCTGCTATCGAGGTAACAAGCGACAAACTATTTGAAGGATCATGGGAAATATCAATACTTCCGGTGTTTTTTGTTCCATATATCGCGTGAATGTGACTTTAACTTCCAAAATGGAAGACCAAAACAACAAGCTTGTCACATGAAATATTCTTTAGTCTATCATGAAAAAAATACGGGATGATTTTAGCAAATTAAACGAACGAAAGTGTTTTTGAGTGCTCTTTCTTAATTTTTCATCATGTTAGATGGCATAATATACTGCAAATTTAATTGACTGCACACAAATAGACGTGGATAAAAATACAAACTGACAGGGAGGTATGATTTATTTCCCTTTTGATAGCAACCCTTCTCTCTCTCTCTCTCTCTCTCTCTCTCTCTCTCTCTCTCTCTCTCTCTCTCTCTCTCTCTCTCTCTCTCTCTCTCTCTCTCTCTCTCTCTCTCTCTCTCTCTCTCTCTCTCTCTCTCAAAAGTGAAGAGTAAGCTTAAAGAGTTATATGACCTTAGCAAACGTTTAGGGTATTTCTTAGACCCCTTTGGGCGTAACAGTTATTCGCGCGGCGACCGTTATCTAGAGAAACTCTACCCTGCCCACTGTTCCCTCTTCTCCCCTTCCACCTCCCTTTAGACTGAACTATGTTCACACACACGAAAAACAAAAAACCTTACTGTCATTCAGCCTGTCAACTTTCCTCTTCTTCTTTTGTTTTCACTGTGAAGTTTATGTATTGGGTCTACCTGAGTGTCTGTGAGCAAACATTATAGCAGAATTAATTTCTTAGACGGAAGTATTTCACGTGAATCATGACTCACATCGTCAAAATCGCATCGCTTTCAGATCCGATTCGTATGTGTGTAGCAGACCTTGAAGAGTCTAAGGCTTGAAACTTGGAGATTCCCACCTCAAAGGTACCCTTTTCTTCTTATGTTTTTGTCAACCCTAAAAGAATAACTTACTGTTAATAAAAACAAATCATCATTAATAGGAATTGTTCGGAACTAATGCAGGGGAGTAATTTCATGGGTGTGTGTGGGAGCGATCTTGCCCGATTCAATCGGTCAAACAAGGGAAGTTACTCTACCATCAGGTAGATCCCCAGCTCTCGCCTCGTGTGTTTGTGTAGACTTGCATCACTTAGAACACCGTGCGTCATTCTAAATTTGTACTTCACATTTTTGCAAGTTTTATCAGTTTGTGGCTACTGGCCGTCACCAATCATAGGGAGGATGGACAAGGGTCGATCAAAGTGGGTCTTTCATTCTAAAGGAGAAATCGTCCATTAAACGACATGTCAAGACGACTGTATAATCAATAAGTAGATGTAACTGTGAGAACAACCATTCTGTAAGAATTCAGAACGACATTTAACTCGACAAAGGCCTTTTTGTTTTCACTAGCGAACATTGTGTTGTATCCATAAGATTCTATTCTTTAAATAAGTTACAATAAAGTATAAGGTAAATGGGACCCGACACCACGAAAGGGACATTAAGTGTCAAACTGACCATTCTGACAAAATTATACATTTGAAAACGTCAGACAATTCTCTTAAGAACCATTCTTGCTTTTTTTTTCCGTTGCAGAGTTATGAGCATTTAGTAGGTTGAGCGTCGGCCATTTTGAGAACACACAGTCTAAAGTCTATCCTAGCTGAAGAAAATGCATTGACCTACTCGTTTCAAAGCACTTATAAGACCATTATTTTAGAGATCATATTATAAAGATTGTCCTTTATAAATATGAAAGATAAGAAGTTGGAGAACACAAATATACCCATAACTCAAAATTGACAAACAATGAGATTTTTGTTTTGACTTTGCAAGCCTGTTGTGAGAAACTAGCCCAGCGACGTAATGTCCCTTTCGTGGTGCTGGCTCACATATAACAGTTATAGGGTAAGACGAGGTAAAAAGCCCATGGGCGGGTAAGAAGCCCATGCCAATTATCTCATGAAATGAGGCAAATTTCAGTCACATTTTGCCTATGAGACGAGTGTTAATGTTTAGCGTTCGTTTCATGGGCACAATTTGACTGAAATTTGCTTCAGTTCATGAGATAATTTGCATGGGCTTCTTACCCGCCCATGGGCTTTTTGCCCCGTCTTCACCCTAATAAAATAGAATATCTTTGACCAAAAGAAAGCGGACTTAAGAAAATCATAAAAGATTGTCCACAAAAGAAGGATGGGTTGGTGGTAGATGATAATTATTGATTGATTGCTAATAACCTGGGGTCAGATTTGCCGGGAGGGGGGGAGGGGGTGGGTGTCTCTAGCAGCCTTCCAATACTGACTGGACTATGGGAATGTCCATTTCAATAAAGCCCACGATGTCCAGCTTCCGAGGGATATCTTTCTCTCTCTCTGTTTCTTTGCCTCTGTCTGTCTGTCTGTCTGTCTGTCTATCTCTCTCTCTCTCTCTCTCTCTCTCTCTCTCTCTTTCTCTCTTTCTCTCTCTCTCTCTCTCTCTCTCTCTCTCTCTCTCTCTCTCTCTCTCTCTCTCTCTCTCTCTCTCTCTCTGTCTCTCTCTCTCTCTCTCTCTCTCTCTCTCTCTCTCTCTCTCTCTCTCTCTCTCTCTCTCCTCTTCTCTCTATCTCTCTCTCTCTCTCTCTCTCTCTCTCTGTGTCTCTCTCTCTCTCTCTCTCTCTCTCTCTCTCTCTCTCCTCTCTCTCTCTCTCTCTCTCTCTCAACTCTCTCTCTCTCTCTCTCTCTCTCTCCTCTCTCTCTCTATGTCTCTCTTTTTCTCTCTCCCTTCCTCTCTCTCTCTCTCTCTCTCTCTCTCTCTCTCTCTCTCTCTCTCTCTCTCTCTCTCTCTCTCTCTCTCTCTCTCTCTCTCTCTCTCTCTCTCTCTCTCTCTCTCTCAGCATTCTCTGTCTCTCTCTCTCTCCCTCATTCTCTCTCTCTCTCTGTCTCTCTCTCAATCTCTCTCTCTCTCTCTCTCTCTCTCTCTCTCTCTCTCTTGATCCTCAAGAACGAAGAAGGGTCCAGTATTCTTGATTGCCAGTAAAGGTCTGTGTACTCGTTAACAAGTTCACAAAATATCTATATTTCCCCATGGCAGCACAGTGTTAGGCCTCTCATAAAGGTCTGTGTACACGTTCACACTATTCACGAGATATTTATATTTCCCCATGGCAACAAAGTGAGCTGTGAAGCAATCTTAAGAGTGGGCTATCACTGTGTTTCCATGGGGAAATAGAAACATCTCGTGAATAATGTTGACGTGTACGCATACATTAATGGTCTGCGTACGTACTCGTTAACCTATTCACAGCATATATATATTTCCCCATGGCAACACAGTGTTAGGCCACTCATAA
>CM065697.1:14264021-14266521 GCA_017654935.2 Phymorhynchus buccinoides | reverse complement strand
CTATAAGTGTAACGATCGTTACGCGCCATGTAACGACCGTTACGCTCCATGTAACGACCGTTACGACTAGAGAAGAGATCGATGTAAGGCCTCTATCTATCAGTATGTTACACTGCTACATTCTATTTATCAGTGTATCATTGTAACGACCGTTACGATCCATGTAACGAATAGAGATGAGATCAATGTAACGACCGCTATGACAAGAGTAATGATCGATGTAATCCCTCTATATATCAGTGTAACGACCGTTGCGCTCCTTGTAGCGACCGCTACGACTAGAGAAGAGATCGATGTAATCCCTTTATTTCTATCCAGTGTAACGACCGTTACGCGCCATGTAACGACCGTTACGCGCCATGTAACGACCGTTACGCGCCATGTAACGACCGTTACGACTAGAGAAGAGATCGATGTAAGCCCTCTATCTATCAGTGTGTTACACTATTACACTATATTTATCAGTGTATTATTGTAACGACCGTTACGCTCCATGTAAGAGTTACGGGTAGAGAAGAGATCGATGTAAGGCCTCTATCACTAATAATCTATCATAATGTACGGCCGCTATGATTAATAATCAGATTCACTATCAACATTAATGTTCCGCTTTTTTAAAAGACACCCCACCCCCCCCCCCCCACCCCCACCCCCCACCCACACCATACCACCCCCACCCCACCCCACGTCACGTGTCACATTTCCCTCTTATGCTTGGAAGATTTCGGAAGATTTCTTACTAGTTATAAGAGGGAAAACACGTGAAAAAACATTATTTTGACACTTGACGTTTGGGATGTAACCCTAATTAATAGCACAGAGTGAGCAAAAACCTCAGACTAGAATCGCGCTGCTGACAAAGATTTACCGTTTTATCACATTTTTTTTCGGTTTGGGCTCTGTTTTCGTGTGTCGTGAATTCCTCTCAGCATGATGGATGAGGTCTTTTTTTTCTTCTTCTTTTTTATCAACTGAGTTCTATTTCTCATTCAGTGAACTGCTGGTATCACAGATTTTACCCAGCCATTTTGAGTTTGGACAGCTTTTACCGCTCCAAACATCACAGTACGTTTTGTGAGAACGTCGTTCTTGAATATTATCCTATCATATGTATTAAATAGGGGCTGTTAGCTAATGAGATTGAATATAAGTTCAGGAGCAATACAATCAAGTCTTGTATTATTGTTGCTATATTCTTCTCTGGTACCTAACATAGGTTGATCGATTTTGACGTGATAACAGGCCCTGATTTGATGTCGCTCTGGGTGTTACCGTGTTTAGCTGCTTTATGTGTTAAAACATTTGTTTTGTTTCCGTTTTCTTAATTAAATGTTTTTTTTGTTGTTTTTATAGCATTTTTGTTACTTATATTTCCCAAGGATATTCCATGTGCCCCCAGGGGGTTATTTTTGGAAATAAACCAAACTTGAAACTTGAAACTTGAAACATACTTATCCATTCCCACAGAGAGGATGAGTATGAAGAGAGTTCCAAACATGGACAGTCTACGTCAACAAAAAGGTAGGTAGGTAGGTGTTGGGGTCAAATTTTGTGTGCTTGTGTATGAGAGGAAGGCTCTCGCGCAAACCTTTTTGCCGTCGTGCCTTGACCTTGTTTCTCAATGAGTTTTGACTTGTGACATCATTGGGATCTTGCATTTCCTTACGCTAAAACTAATCCCAAAAATAAATGTTTTTAAGAGAATGGCTTTGCGGTTTTATTCATCGAAACAATGAACGGGGCTTAAATTTTGTTTTTGAAAATTGGGTTTTCGTCCAAACGATTTTTGAATTCATTCTTTATGTTAATTAAATGCACATATTTGAGCAAGAGCAAAAAAAGCACATCTTTGAGCGAGATTTACGTCGTTTGCAGTCAACGCGTGACGGAAGATTTTTTTAAAAAAAATAAACGCTTTTTTATATGACGTTTTTTTCTTCTTAAAGACCGTTTGGAGGAAAACAGACCTCTTTTATAGATGTAGAAATAAATCTTGTTTTGACGTGTCAAAAATCAGGTCTGACTCCCATATAAAATGTCTGACCCCATATAAATAACCCGTAATTTCAAACCGAAACATCATTTTAAAGAGCAGCCTCAATTTGAAGTTGGGGACATTTGTATGTGTGTCACAGCTACCCAGAAAAAAAAACCAAGGGACTTAATCGTGGTGCGTCAGTGTGTGTTTTAAACAGCACGACGTTGTGGAACTGGGAGATGTGAACATTAAATCGCCAGAAGTGGCGTCTGCGACGTACAGAACCAGAACCAGAACCAGAAAAGGTCGGGAAACAAAGACCAGCTTCAGTTCAACGTCTCTCTTGATGATCTTTTTGTAACAGCACGACGTTGTAGAACGGGGAGATGTGAACATTAAATCGCCAGAAGTGGCGTCTGTGACGCCCAAAACTAGAACCAGAACCAGAACCAGAACCAGAACCAGAACCAGAAGAGGTCGGGAAACAAAGACCAGCTTCAGTTCAACGTCTCTCCTGAGGAT
>CM065697.1:14231521-14234021 GCA_017654935.2 Phymorhynchus buccinoides | reverse complement strand
CAAGGAGGAATCGCCGTTTTGACGGTTTGATTTCTAGGAAACCAGAGCAAAATGAGTGTTCCGATCCTCGAAAAGACTGTCTTTCTGGTGATCTCGACGTGTTTCTTGCAAAATCTCATCCGTCAGGGTCCACCTTTAAAAATTCCCACCAGGTCACGTGTCAAAATCACGCTTTCACGTGTTTCCCTCTTACAGCTGGCAAGACTTCTTGTTTCGACCAGGTTTGACTCCCATAAAAATGTCCACAAATTGAAAACGATACATCATTTTAAAGAACAGCCTCAATTTGAGGTTGGGGGCATTTGTGTGGGGGTCACAGCTACCGAGAAAAAAAAAAACAGGGACTTAATCGTGGTGGGTCAGTGGGTCTTTAAAAAGCCAATGAACCAAGAAGACAAGATAATAATATGGTGATGGCAATGTGCTTCCAACCATGAACGCACGTAGGGCTCTCTTTTGTCCAGTCAACCACTCGTGTCGACCAACTCTATTTGTCGATCATTTTCAACCACTACTGTGTGTTGAACCACCATTTTTGTGTCAACCCTTTTCCAACTACTTTTTGTCGAACAACCATTTTTGTTTCGACCCTTTTCAACCACTTCTGTGTGTCGAACCACCATTTTTGTGTCGACCCTTTTCAACCACTTCTGTGTGTCGAACCA
The DNA here is from genome assembly GCA_017654935.2 of Phymorhynchus buccinoides. Lineage (NCBI taxonomy): Eukaryota > Metazoa > Mollusca > Gastropoda > Neogastropoda > Raphitomidae > Phymorhynchus > Phymorhynchus buccinoides. The sequence continues at coordinate 14,233,356 of CM065697.1, read as the reverse complement.
CCATTTTTGTGTTCGACCCTTTTCAACCACTTCTGTGTCGAACCACCATTTTTGTGTCGACCCTTTTCAACCACTTCTGTGTGTCGAACCACCATTTTTGTGTCGACCCTTTTCAACCACTTCTGTGTGTCGAACCACCATTTTTGTGTCGATACCCTTTTCAACCACTTCTGTGTGTTGAACCACCATTTTTGTGTGGACCCTTTTCAACCACTTCTGTGTGTCGAACCACCATTTTTGTGTCGACCCTTTTCAACCACTTCTGTGTGTCGAACCACCATTTTTGTGTCGACCCTTTTCAACCACTTCTGTGTGTCAAACCACCATTTTTGTGTCGACCCTTTTCAACCACTTCTGTGTGTCGAACCACCATTTTTGTGTCGACCCTTTTCAACCACTTCTGTGTCGAACCACCATTTTTGTGTCGACCCTTTTCAACCACTTCTGTGTCAAACCACCATTTTTGTGTCGACCCTTTTCAACCACTTCTGTGTCGAACCACCATTTTTGTGTCGACCCTTTTCAACCACTTCTGTGTCAAACCACCATTTTTGTGTCGACCCTTTTCCCAACTACTTTTTGTCGAACTATTCATTTTGTGTCAACCCTTTTCAACCACTTTTTTTGGTTTTTATCGAACCACACATGTTCGTATGTCGACTTATGGGGGGGGACTTTTCCCGGGGGGGGGGGGGGGGGGCAGGCAAAGGCCCCTAATTTTGTCGGCAATTGACACAAGTGGTTTCTTCTTCTTCTTGTTCTTGTTCTTCTTGTTCTTCTTCTTGTTCTTCTTCTTCTTCTTCTTCTTTTTTTCCTTCTTCTTTCTTCTTCTTCTTCTTCTTCTTCTTCTTCTTCTTCTTCTTCTTCTTCTTCTTCTTCTTCTTCTTCTTCGTCATCGTCGTCGTCGTCATCATCATCGTCATCGATAGTTCAGACCGTCACATGAGCGCAGCGTCATGCTGCCGCTATGCTCCTAACTAGGAAATAGTTAGGCCCAGCATGTCCGACTTTGGTTAAAAAAAACCAACAATCTTTTAAAAGAAAGGCGGAAGAATGGACCAGTACAGCAAAAAGACAATAGGTGACCGCAAACAAAGGGAAAAGGCAGAGTGAAAGAGAGAGACAGATTACAGGAAATTACAAGCACAGAACTTCCAGAAGGCGAGGGAACTATTTGTGCGAAAGACCCCACCCCACGTCCCTGGTATCCCCATGGGGGTGGTGAGGGGATAAGTGGTTTCCAAAGTGTCGATAAAAGTGGTTGAAAAATATTAGTCGACAAAAAGGGCTTGGTTACACATGAGTTGTTGATTCGACAAAGAGGTCTCCACCCAAAAAAAGCATCTCCTTTATTTCCTCTTGATCGTTCGTGCGGCATCTCTAACCACGTTTTAAAGGAGCACCCTGACGGATGAGTTTTTGCAAGAAACACATCGAGATTACAAAAAAGACAGCCTATTCAAGTATCAAAACACTCACTTTGCTCTGGTTTCCCAGAAATCAAACCGTCAAATCGGCTATTCCTCCTTGGCGGAGGTGCTGGAAGTCAAATTCTTTCAGTGAAAGAGAAGGCATGTGCCTTTTCTTTTTTAATGGCCGCCTGAGTTTAGACCAAATCGTTTTCACGATACAAATTTATCAACTTTATTTTACTTTTAAATTTTATACAGTTTAGCTAAAGGAGTTTTGCTCATAACAAAGAAAATAGTTCCAATTTTGTTTTTTACTGCACTACCAAAAAATCCTTCGACCACAATGAGTGACCTCCACCCACCCCATCCAAAATGGCTTCTCTCTCCGGCATCTCCGCCAAGGAGGAATCGCCGTTTTGACGG
>CM065697.1:14201521-14206521 GCA_017654935.2 Phymorhynchus buccinoides | reverse complement strand
TGCGAAGGCCTTTAAGTCCTTTCGCGAACATTTTGTCCTCTCGCGGATACCATGACCTACAATAAGCCTAGGGTCTCCCATAACCATATTAACATATTCTTGATCAGCATGTCACAACCTATTCAGATCCCGAATTTTGAACCGCCAGTGCAAACCTCCGCCAAGGAAAACTCACCCAAACCAAAATGTCCTTCTTTTCATGTCCGAGCTGTATCTCATGAACCAGTGGGTAGAATGGCTTCACATTGTGTGTGGTAATGTAACATGGCGAGTGATGAAATAAATACTTGCGATAAATAAATACAACAAAAAAGCAGAAACAGGGTCATTTTAGACTAATGTGCACATAAGGACAAAAAGTGCGCGAGAGGACTTAACACACCTCCATGAGCACGTTCATATAATTGTACACACACGCGCGCGCGCGCACACACACGCGCGCACACGCACACGCACGCACACGCACACGCACACGCACACACACGCACGCACACGCACACACGCACACACACACACACACACACACGCACACACACACACACACACAGGGAGGGGGAGAGAAAGGGGGGAGGGGAGGGGGAGACAGATCGAGACAGAACAAAAACAAAACCACACCAATTTGGTCACAATCCCTCTATACAGTTTGTCACCTATCCTACACAAACCCACTGTGTTTACCCCAGGTTCATTTTCCCGTGCAGTGGGCCGTGAAAGAAGATAGCGCCCACTGAACACACTGACAACTTTCATCATCTTCTTTCTCTACTGGGGGCATCCGCTTCTGAAGTTAGCTAACTGTAATCCGATTACTGAATTTCCATCGCTTTTCTTGTGCTACTTTTTCTGTCTCCACGTCGCTGTCTGGCTGTGTGTGTGTCTGTCTATCTCAGTTTATCTCCTCCTCTATCTCATTCTCTCTCCTTCTTCTTTCTTACTTTCTATATGTTTCTCTCTCTCTGTCCTGTCTGTCTGTATGTCTGTCTGTCTGTCTGTCTGTCTGTCTGTCCAGCCAAAAAGCAAACAGGGACAAAAATGATACCACAACAACATACAGTATTTATACGGCGCTGAATCTTGAGATAAATCAAATCAAAACGCACACACATTTTAGCATCCATAACGCATTCAATCAAAAACGCAATACAAAGCGAACACACACGTATGACATAAATGGAATACAGCAGAAACAAACCTAAAGGCAAGGGAGGGAAGAGAAAGAGAGCAGAGCTTTAATGACGGGGGAACAGGTGGGTTTTGAGGTTAGCTTTGAAAGCAGAGAGGGTCGGTCGCTGGCGGAGGGAAAGAGGAAGTTTGTTCCAGGAGGTCGGTCCTGAGACAGCAAAAGAGCGCCGACCAACAGTTTACCTAGGGATCTGGAGAGAAAGAGGGTCAGAAACTGAACGTAAAGTGCGAGCTGGCATATAGATGGAAATATTGTTGCATGATGATCAAAAGAGAGTGAGACAGACATGAGCACACACCTATACTAGAATACATTATAGTTGGATATATAAAAACGAAAGAAAAAGAGAAGCACAGAGAGCAAGACAGAGAGGGGAGAGAGAGAGGTGGGGTGGAGAGGGGGAGGTTGAGAGAGAGAGGGAGGAGAGGAGAGAGAGGAGATCCAGACACACTTCTGATCACACAAAGCACCTATAGTTTGTCACCTATCCTACACAAACCCTCTGTGTTTACCCCAGGTTCATTTCCCCCTTGCAGTGGGCCATAAAGACGATACCGCCCACTGAACACACTGACAACTTTCATCATCTTCTTTCACTACTGGGGGCATCCGCTTCTGAAGTTAGCTAACTGTAATCCGATTACTGAATTTCCATCCCTCTTCTTTTCTTGCAACTTTTTCTGTTCCTGTCTCTCTCTGTCTGTGTGTCTGTCTCTATCGCTGTCTCTGTTGCTGTCTGTCTGTCTCTGTCTCTGTCTCTCTCACCCTCTCTCACCCTCTCTCTCTCTTTCTCTTTCACCCTCTGTCAGACCCTGGCTTCCTCACTTTCATTCTGTCTCTTTCTGCCTCTCTCCCTCTCTCTCTCTCTCTCTCTCCTTCTCTTTCTCTCTCTCACTCACTGTTTTGGTATGTTATAGGATATACTGTATGTTTTTGTGTGCGTGCGAGTACGTGAACGAGCTGTTCGCTTGAGCTTGATTTTTTTTCCGCATGTTCTTCAATTTACTGTGAACATGCCTGTTGTTATTTTCTATTCTTTGTATGCATTTTTTATTTTAGTTTTGTTTTCCTTTTCTTGTTATTTGGCTTTTCTTTTTCCCCTAGAGGGCATGGTGTACAGAAGCTTGAGCTTATCCGCTTACCCTCATTAAACATTCGTATTCGTATTCGTATTCTCTCTCTCTCTCTCTCTCTCTCTCTCTCTCTCTCTCTCTCCCTCCCTCCCTCTCGCTCTCTGTATGTGTCTTTCTGCCTTTCTGTGTCTGCATCTGTGCAGACAAACATATACAGGCAGAAACAAAACGACAGACTAACAAACAGACCCATAGACAAATGCATTCAACACGAGCGTGGAAGAGAGACACAGAGAGTGAGAGAAAGAGAGAAAGTGGCAAGAAGAAGAAGAATATGAAGAAGAAGGAGGAGGAGGGGTGAGAGGAAAGGACGAGGAGGAGGAAGAAGAAGAAGATATATAATTCTGATCACAAAATGCACCTACGGTTTGTCACCTACCCCCACTTTCTTTAGCCCAGGTTCATTTTCCCGTGCAGTGGGCTGTGAAAGACGATACCGCTCACTGAACACACTGACAACTTTCATCATCTTCTTTCTCTACCGGGGACATCCGCTTCTAAAGTTAGCTAACTGTAATCCCATTACAGACATTTTTTTCCCTCCTCTTTTTCTCTTTTTTTTTCTTCTCTTCACTTTCCTCGGCCACTGTTTTGCTGTCTCTGTCACTCTATTTCAAGCCACAAACCTATAACTGTCGGTTTATTTTTACATTTTGACAAAAGTCGCGAAGCGAGGCTACACTTCTGGTATTGTTTTTAAAAGCGTACAAAATAATAAACATTAATACAGTCCGACACGACGTCCGATGAGTATAAGTAGGATACATAGTCTTAAATGTTTTCCAAAAGTTACGAAATGGTGCAGAGATAACATTCTCAAAATGCCATATGATTCGGTGTAAAAATAGGCCTCACAAACTATTGCATTTCGCGCTTGTTTATCTTCTCTTCACTTTCCTCGGCTACTGGTTTGCTGTCTCTGTCACTCTATTTCTGTCGGTTTATTTTTACCAGTCGCGAAGCGAAGCTGGTATTGTTTTCACTTTGTCCGTCAGTCCGTCCGTGTTCAAATTTGCTCAAAATGCATATTTCGGTGTAAAATGGTTACAGTTATCAGTGTGTTTCAACGGAGAGAAAAAAAGGTTTGTTTGTCTGTCTGTCTTGTCTGTTTGTCTGGGACAGCGATAACTCGAGCACGCGTGGATATATCAACATGAACATTTACAGGTGGATACTAGGGGTCAAAAGCTTGGACAAGTTCGAATTTGAGCAAAATCGGGTTAGCGGTTAAGGGTTTAGGTTAAGATTAGGGTTAGGGTTAGGGGTGCAAGCGTGTGTCGCGACTGGGTCAGTTTACGCAAGTACTCTAGTTTATTGATTAAGAACATTTCTATAACGCTCATTCATCAAAGCTCTAAGCGCTTTATCTGTCTCCCTGACTTTGTTCCCATTCACGTCTCTGTCTGTCTGTCTGTCTGTCTGTCTGTCTGTCTGTCTGTCTGTCTGTCTGTCTGTCTGTCTGTCTGATTGTTTGTCTGTTTCTGTAAAGAGGCTGCTACACTACAATCACACGATTCGATTCCAATGCGATGCGGGTTAACATTTGCAAGGCATGATTGTCATGTCATTTCGCACGTTTTGTTGATTTGTTTTTAAACTCAACAATTCTACTAGTTTTATGGCTGGTACCCACGTGTCGTCATATCCGGCCACAAGGAGCGCCACATTATGGGAGACCGCCATCTTAGTCCTTACCTTTTTTGGAAAAATGCCAGATCGATGCTGCGTTTTTGGCTGTTCCAATTCGAAACTTATCTAAACTGTATTTATAACATCTGGATGTTTTCTTTACACATTTAGATAACATTTTCACTTTGTTTACACACAAATAAGGACTAAGATGGCGACACTTCCGTTGGAATGGTCGAGATGCGCACGCAGGTGGGTTGGACCATTCATTATATTTGCTATCCTTCGTACACGAATCTGATGAAATATCTACGTTTTTTTATATCAGACATTTTGTTTGATTCATGCATCGGGGTTTGCTGGAGCATAGTGAGCGAAAAATAGTAGAATTATTTTTAGACGGAAGTATTTCACGTGAATCGTGACTCACAGACATCGTCACAGTCGCATCGCATTGGGGTTGAATCGTATGTAGCGTAGCGAGCCCTTGAAAAGTCATGTCAATTTGCTCCCTCACGCAAAACTGCACAATATCTGTTCAATAGACTAAACACATACAAACGTACAATTCTCACTCTAAGATTAAAGACCCACCAGATCCATGAGTGAGAATCACGGGTTTCGCGTGTTTCCCTCTCTCGCTGGTCAGACATCTTATTCTGACCAGGTCTGGCTCCCATACAAATGCCCACACATTGAAAACGAGACAGATACTTTAAAGAGCAGCCTCAATGTGAAGTTGGGGGCGTTTGTATATGAGTCACATCTACCCAGAAACAAATACCAAGGGACTTAATCTTGCTTGGTCAGTGGGTCTTTAATTGCTTTTCGAAGTCAGTAAAATGTTAAGCAATTCGGTTCTTTAGGACATAATTATGGGGGTGGGGTGGGGGGGGGGGGGGGGGGGGTTGGGGGAGGGGGGCTTTTTCAGTGATGCAAGTAGTCTGCAGCTGTGAATAGCAATAATGCCAAAGTCTCACACACACTACATAATGATATGCACCCACCAACCCACACACATACACACACACACACACACACACACACACACACAC
>CM065697.1:14176521-14181521 GCA_017654935.2 Phymorhynchus buccinoides | reverse complement strand
GAAAGAAAGAAGAAAGGAAATGAGGGGAAAAGATAAGGAAAAGAGAAAGAAAAGAAAGAAAGGAGAGAGAAAAGCAAAAAGAAAGATACAAAAGAAAAAGAAGAAGGATAAAGAAGGAAAGTAAAAAGGAAGGAAGGAAGGAAGGAAGGAATGGAGGAATAAAGGAGTGAGTGGAAAAGATAAGGAGAAAGAAAGGACGAGAACAGAAGAAAGGATACAAGAAAGTAAGAAAGTAAGTAAGACATAAATAAAATAAATTCAGAAGGAAGGAAGAAAGAAAAGAAGGAACAACAGAAAGAGGGAAGGAAGAAAAGAAAAGGAAGGAAAAGAAAGAAAGGAAGGAAGGAAAGAAAGGAAGGGAAGGGAGGGGGAAGGAAGGAAGGAAGGAGAAAGAAAGAAAAGAAAAAAAAGCCAAGAAGGAAGGAAGGGGGGAAGAAAGTAAGAAAGAAAGAAAGAAGAAAGAAAGAAAAGAAGAAAGAAAGAAAGAAAGAAAAAAACTAACCAAAAACAACAAAAGAAACTAGGTACCTACCACAAAACAAAGTCTGGAAAAGGTGTTTAGGTTGGTAGTAGTGGAGGTAATAGTGGTGGTGGTGTTCATTTATTTTTTTTTAATCAAATTACTTTGCGTTGATTCTTGCTCAGTGTGTTAAAAAAAAGGGTGTCACTTGATGGGTTGAAGCAAAACAGCCTAAATGTCACAAAGAGTGATCGCACGAAGACTAGCTTTCTGGAAGAAGTCTGACGAAGAACATCGAGAGTCTGGTCACATACAACTGACAGGAACCGGTCAGACCTGATGTTTGGTTTGTTGATTGACAGACACCACTTTGGGAGAGACGAAAAAAGCGAAAAGAAAGGTACAAAGGAAAGGAAAGGAAGGAAGGATAAAGAAGGAAATAAAGAAAGAAGGAAGGAAGGAAGGAAGGAAGAAAGGGAGGGAGGAAGGAAGGAATGGAGGAAGAAAGGAATGAGGGGAAAAGATAAGGAGAAAGAAAGAAAGAAAGGAAGAGAAAAGCCAAAAGAAAGATACAAAAGAAAGGAAGAAGGATAAAGAAGAAAGAAAGAAAGAAAGAAAGTTGGAAGAAAGGAAGGAAGGAAGGAAGGAATGAGAGGACAAAAGGAAAGGAATGAGGGGAAAAGATAAGGAGAAAGAAAGAAAGGAAGGAAGAGAAGGGCAAAAAGAAAGATACAAAAGAAAGGAAGAAGGATAAAGGATAAAGAAGGAAAGAAAGAAAGAAAGAAAAGGAAGAGGAAGGAATGAAAGAAAAAGAGGAAGCGGGCAAAAAGAAAGGAATGAAGGGAAGAAGGAAAAGAAGAAAAGGAGGAAGGAAAGAGGAAGAAAGGAAGGAAGAAAAGATAAGGAGAAAGAAAGAAAGAAGGAAGAAAATACAAAGGAAGGAAGAAGGAAAAGAAAAGAAAAGAAAGGAAAGGAAGGAAGGAAGGAATGGAGGAAGAAAGGAATGAGGGGAAAAGATAAGGAGAAAGAAAGAAAGGAAGGAAGAAGAAGGAAGCAAAAAGAAAGATAGGAAAAGAGGGAGGAAGGAAAGAAAGAAGAAAGGAAGGAAGAAGAGGAAAGAAGAACAGAAGGAAGGAAGGAAGGAATGGAGGAAGAAAGGAAGGAAGGGAAGGAAGGAAAGAAAGAAAGAAAGAAGAAAGAAAGAAAGAAAGAAAAGAAAAGAAAGAAAGAAAGAAAGAATGAAGAAAGAGAAGAAAGAAGAAAGAAGAAAGAAACAAAAGAAAGGAAAGAAGGATAGCACAAAAACAAAGAAGGAAAAGAAGAAAGTTCATTTTTTTTTTTTTTAACAAATTAGGAAGGAAGGAATGGAGTGAAGGAAGAAGGAAGAAAGAAAGAACATCGAGAAGAATATGAAGGAACCGGAACTGAGAAAGAAAGTTGAAGGAAGAGAAAAAAGGAAAAAGAAAGATAGAAGGAAAGGAAAGGAAGGAAGGATAAAGAAGGAAGAAAGAGGATAAGGAAGGAAAGAAAGAAAGGGAAGGAAGGAAGAGAATGGAGGAAGAAAGAAGGAAAGGAAGGAAGAAAGAAAAGAAAGAAAGAAAGAAAGGAAGAGAAAGAAAAGGAAAGAAAGAAAAAGAAGGAAGGAAAAGAGAAAAAAGGAAGAAAGAAAGAATGAAAGAAAAAAGGAAGGGAAAGGAAAAAGAAAGGAAAAAGAAAGGAAGGGAAGAGAAGGAAAGAAGAAAGAAAGTGGGAAGAAAGGAAGCTGAGGAAAGAAAAAAAGGCAAGAAAAGAAAAAGAGAAAGAAAAGAAAGAAAGAAAAAGAATAAAGAAAACAAAAGAAGGAAAGAAAAAAGGAAGGAAGAAGGAAAAGAAGGAACAAAAGAAAGAAAGAAAGAAGGAAGGAAAGGAAGGAAGAAGGGAGGGTAAAAAGAAAAGAAAGACACAAAGAAAGATAGAAAGAAAAGAAGGAAAAGAAGGAAGAAAGGAAGGAAAGAAGGAAGAAAGAAGGAAGAAAGGAGGAAGAAGGAAAGATAAAAAAGAAAGGAAGAAAGAAAAAGAAAGAAGAAGGGAAGAAGGAAAGAGAAAGAGGAAAGAAGGAAGGAAGGATGAAGAAATAGAAGGGGAAGAAAGGAAGAAGAAAGAAAGCAGAAAAGAAAGAAGGAAGGAAAGAAAGAAGAAGAAGAAGGAAGGAAGGAAGAAAGAAGAAAGAAAGAAAGGAAGGAAGAAAGGAAGAAGAAAGGGGGAAAGAAAGGAAGAAAGAAGAAAGGAAAGAAAGTAAAAGAAAAGAAAGAAAGAGAAGGAAGGAAAGAAGGAAGAAAGAAGAAAGAAGGAGAAGAAGAAAGAAAGAAATGAAGGAAGAAAGGAAAGAAGAAGGAAGAAAGAAAGAAATGAAGGAAGGAAGGAAAGAAGAAAGAAAAGGAAAAAGAATGAAGGAAGGAAGGGAAGAACGAAAGAAAGAGGAAGACGAAAGAAGAAAGGAAAAGAAGAAAGAAGGAAGGAAAGGAAGGAAGGAAAAAAGAAAGGAAGAAAGGAAGAAGAAAGAAAAGAAGGAAGGAAGGAAAGGAAGGAAGAAAGAAAGAAAGAAAAGGAAGGAGAAGAAAGAAAGGAAGGAAAGAAAGGAGGAAAGAAAGAAAGGAATGAAGAAAGAAAGAAAGAAAGAAAGAAAGGAAGGAAGGAAAGGAGAAAGAAAGAAAGAAATGAAGGGAAGGGAGAAAGAAAGAAAGGAAGGAAGGAGAAGAAAGGAAGGAAAAGAAGAATGAAGGAAGGAAGGAAGGAAGAAAGAAAGGAAAGAAAAAGAAAGAAGGAAGGAAGGAGAAGAAAGAACGAAAGATGAAGGAAGAAGGGAGAAAGAAAGGAGGAAGAAAGGAGAAGAAAGAAAGAAGAAGGAGAAAGAAGAACGAAAGAAATGAGAAGGAAGAGGGAGAAAGAAAGGAAGGAGGAAGGAAGAAAGAACGAAAGAAATGAAGGAAGGAAGGGAGAAGAAAACAGGAAGGAAGGAAGGCAAGAAAGAAAAAAGAATGAAGGAAGGAAGGTGAGGAAGAAAGAAAGAAAGAAAAGAAAAAGAAAGAAAGAAAGGAAACTAACAAAAAAACAAAAAACGAAACTAGGTACCTACTAAGAAAGAAAGAAAGTAAGTAAGAAATAAATAAAATAAATTAAGAAGGAAGGAAGAAAGAAAAGAAGGAACAAAAGAAAGAAAGAAGAAAAGAAAGGAAGGAAGGAAGGTAACTAACAAAAAAACAAAAAAAGAAACTGGGTACCTGCCAAAAACAAAGTCTGAAAAGGTGTGTGGAGGTAATAGTGGTGTTGGTGTTAAAAAAAATGTTAATTACTTTGCGTGATTCTTACTCAGTGTGTGTTTGTGGGTGAGAGCAAAAAGCCTAAATGTCGCAAAGAGTGTTCGCTTCGCAGCCTACAAACCTTGCAAAAGAATAAAGCCACCTTTCTCACTTCCCACCTGGAAGGAGAAAATGTGGGAAGTGTTAGCTTTGTTGTAAGCAGTGAGCGAGTGAGTTCATAATGATCCCCAGCTGTAGTGTAGGTGAAAGGATGGGAGTAAAATGTAAACAAAAACGGCTTCAGTCAGCTGCGGAGTGCGAGCTCTTTGTACATTCGGGCTTTTGGGTGAAATTGAAATTGAAAAATGAATTTTATTGACATTAGCAAACAATGCTCCGATGCCAAGGAAGCACAAACCATGAACTAAAGAATATAAGCCTAACTGGCGACTAAATCAGTTCATAAGATTTTTGTAAGAAACATAAAATAAATCATCTTACATACATAGATAGTTTACACTAGAGAAACAAATATTACACTAAAGAATAACTGTTAGACTGACCAACCAACAATAATTATGTAAGTTACCAATAGGGTAAGTCGGGTAATGCACGCACAAAGTTTATGCAACAATCCAATTTTTCTTTTCTAAGCTTTGTAGCTTTAGCTAAAAAAAAACAAAGCATAACACGTTATGACATTTTCATTCTCTGAGGCAAGTAGATTACAGAAAGTATACCTCTGCAAATTGAATTTAGTGAATATAAGACATGTTTTGCGTAATTTATCATATTCCTTACAAGAATTTGTTTTTTTTAAAACAGGCTTTATGGTGAGAGAGAGAGAAGAGAGAGAGAGAGAGAGAGAGAGAGAGAGAGAGAGAGAGAGAGAGAGAAGAGAGAGAGAGAGAGAGAGAGAGAGAGAGAGAGAGAGCGAGAGAGAGAGAGAGAGAGAGAGTGAGAGAGAGAGAGAGTGAGAGAGAGTGAGATGGAGAGTGAGAGAGAGACTGGAGTGAGAGAGAGGGAGAGGAGACACTGCGAGAGAGAGAGAGAGAGAGGGGAGGGAGGGAGGGAGGGAGGTAGAAGGTAGGCCTGTTAATGAAAGGTAAGAAAGGAAAGAAGACTTAAAAGGGGGGAGAGGGGAGGGAGAAGGGAGGAGGGAGGGGTAGGGATGGAAGAGGATGAGAAAGACACGAGAGTAACATGCATCCCGCAATAAAGAACGAAGGAAAGCCTCTCTGTCAAGATTCAAGATTCAAGAT
>CM065697.1:14156521-14159021 GCA_017654935.2 Phymorhynchus buccinoides | reverse complement strand
GAATGGCAAATCAAAATTATACAAACACTTGGCTTCTGGCTTCTTCCTTCTTTCTTTCCTTCTTTCTTTCTTTCTTTTTCTTGTTTTTCTTTCTTTCTTTCTTGTTACATTGCTTGTTTTAGAGTGTTTGATTATTTATTTATTATTAATTTTAATATTACCATTGCCTAATGATACACCATTATTAGCTCATAACCCGTACACGAACTAAAATTTAATCGAGAGAGTTTATTCTATTATAATAATAATAATAATAATAATAATAATAATAAATAATAATAATAATAATAATAATAATAATAATAATAATATAATAATAATAATAATAATAATAATAATAATAATAATAAATAATAATATAAAGCTTATTTAGCGCTCTTCGATCAAAAAAGAACATCCTCAGAGCACTTTACAAATATTATGAGAGACACAAAAAAACTAGGAAGAAAAAACATTACTATAAAACATTACGAAGGAGCATAACAATAATAATATAACACGAATTAACCCTTTCGCCTCCAGACATGTTTTTGGCAAAACATTACCATTCAACTGAACAGGGTAGAAATTAAAATGTATCTGCAGTATTGGGATTTTCTCTGTGAAATGCATAAGATTAGGCCTCCCAAAATTAAGAAAATAAGGTCTTCAGATAACAGGTCCTGATTAGATGCCTTTTAGTGACATGGGGTTAAACCATTGTGGTGCAAAAATGCGACACTGGCGGTGAAAGGGTTACGGTAAAAAGTTTTAAAAAAACATGTTCACGCCGGTTGTCCCCACCCCCCTTTCTTCACATACACACTAATACACACCATTACAAAAACAAACAAAAAAACATTTAGAAGAATAACCAAAAAAAACTGTGTAAAATTATTAACCCTTTCACCGCCAATGTCGCATTTGTTTCCACCACAATGGTTTAACACCCATGTCACTAAAAGGCATCAAATCAGGACCTGTTATCTGAAGACCCTATTTTCTTAATTTCGGGAGGTAAGGATAGGTCTAATGTTACGTACACATGTCATAGAGGCATTCCCAATTCCCAATATTACAGATAAATGTTGTTCTCTACCCAGTTAAGTTTAATGGATTTTTTGTGTGCTGAAAAATGGCTGGCGGCGAAAGGGTTAAAGTAAAAATCAAAAATGCTCACGCCGGTTGTCTCCCCCCCCCCCCCCCCCCCACCTCCCTTTTTTCACATACTAATAGTAACACACGCCATTTTTACAAAAACATTTACAAGTATTAAAAAAATAACTGTGTAAAATTATTAACCCTTTTCGCTGCCAAGGCAAGGCAAGGCAAGGCAAATGTTTTATTTCATACCCACTTGGGGCACAGAAATATAAAACCAAGTACACACATAGTTAAACAATCGAACATCAAAACAGAGTGATGTCTATATTATGAACGACAAGGAAATAACTAGGACAAATATACCTATACCATTATTACAAAAAACAAACAAAACATGTTACATTTTGTCCATACAAATCATCGAAAAGAACTGTTTATAACTGTAACAAAGTGCTTAAGTTTAATCAAAAGTTTCTTATTTTTTGAGGAAAACAAAGCATTAAATTTATACGCATTTGGTCGCACAAAAAAGTACCGTGGAAGATATCTATTTCTTTCAGCATTAAAGAAGGGACAGACAAACAAATAATGGAACTCATCTGCCACATCATGTACGCTACACTTTTCGCAATTTCTTTCACTTCTGGGTATATTATCGTAGCGCAGTTTATTTACTGTCAAGTTATTATTAGTTGTTCTAACATTTTAAAATGGTAAACACATAATTCTGAGGAAGTACCAATGCTGCATTTGTTTCCACAATGGTTTAACATCCATGTCACTAAAAAGCATCAAATCAGGGTCTGTTATTCAAAGACCCTGTTCTCTTCATTTTGGGAGGTGGGGATAGGCCTGACAGTCCAGAAGGAAACCGTCTCTAAATCGCCTAGAAAACGAGATGTTTCATTTTCTTAATTATTTGAGACGGATATAAAAAAAAGTCCAACTGGTATTGATCGTATGATGTTTAAGAAGTATTATAGTAAAAACAAATCGCCACTTATATCCTGATCAATACAAAGATATATCCGTTTAAAGACAGAATTTACGTAAAATTATATCTTTAAACGGTTATATCTTCACGTTGATCAGGATATAAGTGGTGATTTTATGTTTACTATTTATTCTTCTGAAACATCATACTATCAATACGAGTTCGAATTTTTTTTTTAGCCGTCTCAAATAATTAAGAAAATGAACAATCTCGTTTTCTATGCGATTTTGAGACGGTTTCCTTCCGGAGTATAATGTTAAGCATGTCACAGAGATGTTCCCAATAAGTCTTATTGCAAATGTTTTTTTGTTCTCTACCCAGTAAAGCTTAAAGACCCACCAGATCACGTGTCAAAATCACGGGTCTCACGTGTTTTTCCTCTTATAGCTGGAAAGAAATCTTGTTTTGACCAGGTTTGACTCC
>CM065697.1:14149021-14151521 GCA_017654935.2 Phymorhynchus buccinoides | reverse complement strand
CCTCAAAAGATTTTCTGTAGGAAATTTACATAATTATTCAAGAGTATGTTTTGCATAATGTTTTCTAGTGGGCTGTCGTTGAGGGAAATACTTTATTAATTATCTCCTCAAAAGATTTTCTGTAGGAAATTTACATAATTATTCAAGAGTATGTTTTGCATAATGTTTTCTAGTGGGCTGTCGTTGAGGGAAATACTTTCTCTAATTATCTCCTCAAAAGATTTTCTGTCTAGAATGTACATAATTATTCAAGAGTATCTTCTGCATAATCTCTCTCTAGTGGGCTGTCGTTGAGGGAAATACTTTAATAATTATCTCCTCAAAAGATGTTCTGTCTCTCTCTCTGTACTCTCTTATCTCAAGAGTCTGTTTTGCATGCTTAGTCTCGTCCTCTCGAACATGTTCTTCTCCCATCCCCACTCTCTCTCTCTCTCTCTCTCTCTCTCTCTCTCTCTCTCTCTCTCTCTCTCTCTCTCTCTCTCTCTCTCTCTCTCTCTCTCTCTCTAGGACAGATTGCAAGAATAGGCTCGCCTCTCTCTCTATCTCTTGTCTCAAAAACTCTCTCTCTCTCTGTCTCCCCCCATCTCTCTCTCTCTCTCTCTCTCTCTCTCTCTCCTCTCTCTCTCTCTCTCTCTCTCCTCTCTCTCTCTCTCTCTCTCTCTCTCTCTCTCTCTCTCCCCCTCCTTCCTCCCTTCTCTACCCCCCCCCCTATCTTCACCACCCCGTCTTTCTTTAAAGACCCCCCCCCCCCACGTCACGTGTCACATTCCCTCTTATGCTTGGAAGGTTTCTTAAGATTTCTTACCAGTTATACGAGGGAAAACGCGCATGGAAACCATGATTTTGATACGTGACGTGGTGGGTCTTTAACTTCATCTCTTAAACCTAGAACACCCACCCACACCCACCCACTCACTCACTCACTCCATTGTCCCACCCACCCCACCCCCCAACCCCTAGGGCCACGGAGAAAGGACAGGATGATTGAAAGTGGGATTGAATCAGACTGAGGTTAGGTGATGTCAAGAACTGTATTGAACATGTTTAAAACGACTACTAGGGAGGCAAGAGGGGAAACAGAATAGAAAGGGAGAGAGAGAGAGAGAGAGGAGGAGAGAGAGAGAGAGAGAGAGAGAGAGAGAGAGAGAGAGAAGAGAGAGAGAGGAGAGAGAGAGAGAGAGAGAGAGAGAGAGAGAGAGAGAGAGAGAGAGAGAGAGATGGGGGGAACACTGAACGCTCTAAAACTTTGTTTTTAACAAGGATAAACATTTTAGACGATGCCTATTCTTACAATCTGTCAATGAGAGAGAGAGAGAGAGAGAGAGAGAGAGAGAGAGAGAGAGAGAGAGAGAGAGAGAGAGAGAGAGAGAGAGAGAGAGAGAGAGAGAGAGAGAGAGAGAGAGAGAGAGAGAGAGAGAGAGAGAGAGAGAGAGAGAGAGAGAGAGAGAGAGAGAGAGAGAGATTGAATGAGTTGAATTAATTTTATTTATAGAGGGTAATATAGAATACGCAAATAATACTTGCTTTTTGTTTTACATCCAGCCCTCTTTTTTAAAAAAAATGAGATAAAAACGTACAAACAAAGTGAAATAAAAACATGCAAAACACAATAATACATAGTAACGTGTGTGAGAGAGAGAGAGAGAGAGAGAGAGAGAGAGAGAGAGAGAGAGAGAGAGAGAGAGAGAGAGAGAGAGAGAGAGAGAGAGAGAGAGAGAGAGAGAGAGAGAGAGAGAGAGAGAGAGAGAGAGAGAGAGTGAGAGAGGAGAAGGAAAGACAGTGTGAGACAGAGACAGAGAGAGATGGAGACATAGACACAGAGAGGATATAGGGAGAAGAAAATTAGCAAAAACTAGAATACTTGCGTAAACTGACCCAGTCGCGACACACGCTTGCACCCCTAACCCTAACCCTAACCCTAATCTTAAACCAAACCCTTAACCGCTAATCCGATTTTGCCCAAATTCGAACTTATCCGAGCTTGTGACCCCTAGTATCCACCTGTACATTTTCATGTTAATATATCCAAGCGTTCTCGAGTTATCGCTGTCACAGACAGACAAACAAACAGACAAATTTGAACACGGACGGGCGGACGGACCAAGTGAAAACAATACCAGTCTCGCTTCGCGACTGGTAAAAATGAATTAACCCTTTCACCGCCAGTCATATTTCAGCCAAAAATGTCCATTACATGTACCTGGGTAGAGAACAAAATCCATCTACAGTATTGGGGATTCTTCTGTGACATATATAAAATAAGGTCTATCCTTATTTCCCAAAACTAAGACAATAGGGTCTTTGGATAATAGACCCCAATTTGATGCCTTTTATTGAAATTGAAGCTAAATCACTGTGGTGCTAAAATGCGACTTTGGCGGTGAAAGGGTTAACAAAACATGTCATAATCTCTTATGGTAACATTGTTGTTCTGCAGTAAGAAAAAAAAAAGCGGGGGAGGGAAGGGGGGAAGGGGGGGGGCGGATTCACACAGAGACAG
>CM065697.1:14139021-14141521 GCA_017654935.2 Phymorhynchus buccinoides | reverse complement strand
TCTAGAAGAGTAAGTTCGCAACTCTTGACAGTTTCTTAGATTTCCATTCTGTATCGGATTATGTTTCTTTTTTTAAGTGCAGTGGAACGTCAATTTGTGTCTCTTAGTACGATATAGTCTACAAAGGCTGAAGGTTGTCAAATATTAAGAATTGTAATAAAAGATTACGAGGCTGCGATAAGCCAGATATCATCCAGACTCTATAACTGGCTATCTTCTTTGGTTATTTATGTCATGAAAATCTAAGCGTTCGAGAATTTGCCCTGGGGTTTCAAGCTATCTATCTATATAGCAAACATCGTGTCAAATATTAACAATTTTAATTACAGATTACGAGATTGTGATCAGTCAAAATGAAACCCGGACTCTAAAACTGGCTATCTTCTTTTGTTGCTTACCTCTTGAAGATCTGGAGTGTTCCAGAATCAGCATTGGGGTTTTCAAGCTATCTATATACGTAACAAACAATGCGTCAAATATTAAGAATTGTAATTACAGATTACGAGATTGTGATAAGTCAAATGAACCCCCAGACTCTACACCTGGCTATCTTCTTTTGCTGCTTACCTCTTGAAGATCTGTAGCGTTCCCGACTCAGCCCTGGGGTTTTCAAGCTATCTATAATAATTATAGCAAACACCGTGTCAAATATTAATAATTTTAATCACAGATTACGAGGATGAGATAAGTCAAATGAAACCCCAGACTCTATAACTGGCTATCTTCTTTTGTTGCTTACCTCTTGAAGATCTGGAGCGTTCCAGAATCAGCCTTGGGGTTTTCAAGCTATCTATAGGGGAAGACGGGGTAAAAAGCGCATGGGCGGGTAAGAAGCCCACCCCAATTATCTCATGAAATAAAGAAAATTTCAGTCAAATGTGCCCATGAGACGAATGCTAGACATTAACGCTCGTCTCATGGGCAAAATGAGACTGAAATTTGCTTCATTTTATGAGATAATTGGGGTGGGCTTCTTACCCGCCCATGCGCTTTTTACCCCGTCTTCCCCTATATAACAAACAATTTGTCAAATATGTGACCCAGCATCCCGAAAGGGACATTAAGTGTCAAACTGACCATTCTGAGATAACATACATTTCATACTTCAGACAATTAACTTTCTAATGGCACAAGAACCATTCTTGTATCTTGTTCAGTTCAAGAGTTATGAGTATTTAAAGTTAGTAGGGTGAGTGTCAGCCATTTTGAGAAAACACAAGTCAAAAATATCATTTTTTTGTAAATTTTGAGTTATGGGTATTGTGTGTTCTGCAACATCTTATCTTTCATATTTATAAAGGACAATATTTGATATGGTCTCTAAATGGCCTTAAAACTGTTTTAAAACGAGTAGGTCAATGCATTTTCTTCAGCTAGACTAGACTTTAAACGGTTTGCAAACTTGTTGAGAGAAACTAGCCCAGCGACTTAATGCCCCTTTCGTGGTGTTGGGTCACATGTTATGAATTATCATTGCAGATTACGAGGCTGAGATAAGTCAAATGAAATCCAGAAATCCAGACTCTAAAACTGTCTATCTTCTTTTGTTGTTTGCTTACCTGTTGAAGATCTGAGCGTTCGAGAATCCGCCTTGGGGTTTTCGAGTTGGCAATAACTAAACAATTTAATTGCATGGTTAGATAGAAAGCATACGCGCTGCCTGTAAACTATCTGTTAGCGCTTTTTAACACTGATTAAGATCTGTAATATAAACCTGGCTTCATTAGCCAATGGGTATTTGTGTGCTTTAATTGTTGTTCTTGTTTTTGTTTTCTAGGCGTTTATATTGCAAGCTCTGTTTCTTATATTACAAACGTTTGCCAAATGTCACAAGCGAACGATTCTGTAACTACAATTAGTACTTGAAATAAGACGCTGTCTTAAGGTCTGTGTACACGTTAACATTATTCACGAGATAATTATTTGTATTTCCCCATGGCAACACAGTGATAGCCCGCTCTTAAAGGTCTGTGTACACGTTTACATTATTCACGAGGATATTATGTATATTTCCCCATGGCAACACAGTGATAGCCCGCTCTTAAAGGTCTGTGTACACGTTAACATTATTCACGAGATAAAATATTTCTATTTCCCCATGGCAACACAGTGATAGAGCCACTCATAAAGGTCTGTGTACACGTTTACATTATTCACGAGATATTTCTATTTCCCCATGGCAACACAGTGATAGCCCACTCTTAAAGGTCTGTGTACACGTTTACATTATTCACGAGATAGTTCTATTTCCCCATGGCAACACAGTGATAGGCCACGAGAGTAAGGTCTGTGTACACGTTAGCATTATTCACGAGATATTTCTATTTCCCCATGGCAAACACAGGTGATAGCCCACTCTTAATTATGACTTACAGCTCACTGTGTTGCCATGGGGAAATAGAAATATATCGTGAATAGTGTTAACGTGTACAGAGACCTTTAGAGCGTGTGCACATACGCGCGGAGGAAACCTATTCACATAACCCATTCTCTTTTTTTG
>CM065697.1:14119021-14124021 GCA_017654935.2 Phymorhynchus buccinoides | reverse complement strand
TCATCCTCCTCCTCCTCATTCTTCTTTCTTTCCTTCTTTCTTTCTTCTCCCCTTTCCTCCAAACATGGCACAATGTACGCACCATGGTACGTAGTTTACATTGTTTAACCTTGTGATTACCGGTGTTTTTGCTTTTCTGTCTCTCAGTCTCTTATTATTTCGCTTTGAGTTTTCCCCGTTCATTTATTTTTCTGTCGTGATAAATTTGTCTTTCTCTCTTACTTTTTATTCTGGGCTTCAGTGATTACTGATTTTCTCTCTGTGTCCTTGTCTCTGTCTATCTCTGTTTCTC
This sequence comes from Phymorhynchus buccinoides, assembly GCA_017654935.2. Lineage (NCBI taxonomy): Eukaryota > Metazoa > Mollusca > Gastropoda > Neogastropoda > Raphitomidae > Phymorhynchus > Phymorhynchus buccinoides. The sequence goes on along the minus strand of CM065697.1, from coordinate 14,123,729 downwards.
CCGGTCTGTCTGTCTGTCTACCTGTCTGTCTCTCTCAGTCTCTCTCTCTCCTCTCTCTCTTCTCCTCTCTCCCCTCTCTCTCTCTCTCTCTCATCTCTCTCTCTATCTTTCTCTCTTTCTCTTCTCTTCTCATCTCTCTCTCATCTCTCTGTCTCGTCTCTCTGTCTCCTCTGTCTCTGTCTCTCTCTCTCTTCTTTCCCTCTCTCTCTATCTCTCTTCTCTCTCTTCTCTTCTCCTCTCTCTCTCCTCTCTCTCTCTCTCCCGTTCTCTCTCTCTCTCTCTCTCTCTCTCTCTCCATCCTCTCTCTTTTTCTCTCTCTCTCTCTCTCTCTCTCTCCTCTCTCTCTCTCTCTCCTCTTTCTCCTAACAAACACACTTAATATATTCATTCATTCAACCGCTATTCATTCTTTCATTCATTCTTTCATTCATTCTCTCTCTCTCTCTCGTCTCTCTCTCTCCCTCTCTCTCTCTCTCTCTCTCTCTTCTCTCGGTCTCTCTCTCTCTCTGTCTCTCTCTCTGCCTCTCTCTCTCTCTCTCTCTCTCTCTCTCTCTCTCTCTCTCTCTCCCTCCCCCCCCCCATCTCTCTCTCTCTCCCCCGCCTCTCTCTACCCCCCCTCTCTCTCTCCCTCTCTCTCTCACACACACAAGCAAACAACATTTATTTTACATCAGCGCATAAAACATAATTAGGTATTAGGGTATTTTAGCAGTCACCAGAGGCGTCTCTGTTAAATTTAGGTTGCTCCCACCTGGAGAGCGCGTCGCATCCAGAGGCTCGCCACATAAAAAACATTTTTGCATGCAGTTTTTGTGTGGCTGATGAGGAAGGAAAGGGGGGTGGTAAATTTTGACCAGATGACAACTTTTTCGTTGCCTCTATGGTTTCACATGTCCTAAATGCATGGACACGGGACCTCGGTTTATCGTCTCAACAGCGACAACAACAACAACAACTCACTCCCTCTGCCTCTCTCTCAATCCTCTCCCTCTCTCTCTCTCTCTCTCGCTCTCTCCTCTCCCTCTCTCTCTCTCTCTCTCTCTCTCCTCCTCATGCCTCTCTCTCTCTCTCTCCCTCCCTCTCTCTCTCCCCCCTCTCCCCTCTCTCTCCCCCCTCTCACCTCTCCCCCCCTCTTCCCGCCCCTCTACCCCCCCCCCCCTTCTCTCTCTCTCTCTCTGCCTGTATCTCGTTCAGTGTTATACAACTCATAAACTGCCAAACCTACCGGTGACACTACTACTACTACCTTGGCTAATCCTAGAGATCCGGCCCGTATCGGACCTCTTTCCCCATGTGGGCTACTACTGAGGAAGGATTTTCGGATCAAGGATCAAGGATCAAGCATCAAGGAACAAAGAGGGTAGTTGGGATCAACAACCATTAATTGATCCCAATCCCAATCCCAAAGAGCCATTGACTGAATTTGATTGGTGCGCTACCCTGCATCGCAGCTAGCTCATTTGCATGAATTGAAGGGGGGGTGGGGGGGGGGGTGTAATCTGGGATCAGGTTTAATTGCTAAATCCTTCCGTCTGTGAGCGAGTCCGATGGTGGTGGGGGGGGCGGGGGGTTTGCAGCTGTTTCGTGTGGTCAATGGGATGTGTTGTTGAAGAGAAGAAGAAGAAGAAGAATAAGACTAAGACGCAGAAGAAGAAGAAGAAGACGAAAAATAAGAAGAAGAATAATAATAAAAAGAAGAAGAAGAAGAATAATAAGAAGACAGAAGACGAATAATAATAATAAGAAGAAGAAGAATATGATGAAGAATAAGAAGAAGAAGAAAAAGACGAAGAACAGAGAAGAAGAAGAAGAAGATTAAGAAAGAGAAAAAGAAGAAGAAGAGAACTAAGAAGAATAAGAAGAAGAACGAACAAGAAGATGATGATGAAGACATGAAGAAGAATAAGACGAAGAAGAAAGAAGAAGAATAATAAAGAAGAACAGAAAGGAGAAGAAGGACAAGAAGAAGAATAAGAAGAAGAAGATTAATAATAATAAGAATAAGAAGAAGAAAAGAAGAAGAACAAGAAAACAAGATGAAGAACAAGAAGAAGAACAATAAGAAGAACAAGAAGAAAAACAAGGAAGAAGAAGGAAGAACAAGAACAAGACAAAGAAGAACAAGAACAAGAACAAAGAACAAGAACAAGAAAAGAAGAGACAACAACAGACAAGAACAAGAATAGGAAGAAGAAAGAAGAAGAAGAAGAAGTAAGAAGAAGAAGAAGAACAGAAGAAGTAAGAAGTAAGAAGTAAGAATATTAAGAAGAATAAGAATAAGAAGAAGAAGAAGAAGAAGAAGAAGAAGAAGAAGGAAAAGAAGAGAGGAAGAAAAGAAAAGAAGCACAAGATGAAGAACAGCAAGAAGACAACGACGACAACGACGACAACGACGACAACGACGCAAACGTGCAACGACAACAAGCAGTGAACAAACAGAAGACTAATGTTGTTGTTGTGAATACAAACCCTTATTAAACCAAGAAGACGACGAAAACTACGACTACGGACGACGAAGAAGAAGAAGAAGAAGAAGAACATACAACAAACAACAACAGCAACAGCAGCAACTAAAAAGACGAAGAACAAGTGCAACGCCGAGCGGTCTGCAAAGTCCCCTCGCATCAATCGCCGAGCTACTCGGAAATCGGAATATCGAATGTGTCGGCTGTACACATACATAAAACACGCATCAAAACAGCACGTAACTACAAAAAACGCATGAAAACAGCACGTAACGGAATAGTTTTTTTACATTATAGCCTTAGGGTTTCGGACCCGTGATTTCAGCGCGCGCGATCATGCGCACACGAGCGCACAGAACAACTCAGGACACCTGTGTTATAGACCATCTCAATCAAGAAATGTTGTGAGAAAAAACCTGCATTGAAATACATGCAAAACTTCGCGAGGATATTAGCGATTATTGTGTTTCGGGGTTTGAACCCGGCGTAACTGGCGCGACCTTGACCTTAATGTCAAACTAAATACATCAGTGGGATAGCTTGCATCTTGGCAAACTAGTATACCAAAATTAGACTGAATAGTTTTTGAGGAAAAACGGAGACGAAATAGCCCGGACGGACGGACGGATGGCACGCCGGAAGCACGCCAGAGGACCCCACGCCGGAGGCACGCCAGAGGCACGCCGGAGGCACGGACTTTTCAGACAGAAACAATACCCCCCCCCCCCCCCCGAAACCTTCGCTCGGGGACTGACTAAAAACAACAACAACAACAACAACACACGACAACAAGAAGAAGAACAACAAGACGAAGAAGAACAATAAGAAAAAGAACAAGAAAGACAGTGTGTTGTTTATTTTTATTTGTCCCTTTCCTCGTGTGTCATCTTTTGTTCTCGTCCATTATTTGACACCCCCCCCCCCCCCCTTTCACCTTCACCTTTTTCCCCCCCTTCCCCTTATCCAGTTGTCTCTGTAGTTTTCACAATGGCATCACAATAGCATCGATCCATTAAATCATATTATATATAAGAACGACAAAAACAAATATCAACACTACGACCTAAAGAAACGACCCGAACAAAAAAACAAAAAAAAGGAGGCAGAATTGTCCTTAGCATTGTCAAAAGACAAAACAAATATATTTTACTTTTCTTTTCTTTTTTAAACTGAAATAAAACACAAAAGCTTCTTCTTTCTAAGAACGTTGCGTTACGAGATATTGCAGCAGCATCTCATCTAAATAATAATATTTTTTCAATGCCCGTAGCTATTCTAGTCTTGGAGCGCATCTTTGGTAATGCCACAAGAGGCTACTAGGAACCGGTAATGTTGTTGGATAAGGGAGGGGGGGGGGGGAAGGATCTCAAGCGTTTTTGAGAAAAAAATGCTTCTGATCATCATTCTCATCTCGGCTGTAGAAAAAGCCCTCTTAAGAATTTCTTGAGAATTTCTGGTTTGTCTGTCTGTCTGTCTGTCTGTCTCTCTCTACCTCTCTCTCTCTCTCCTCTAGAGATAGAGAGAGAGAGCGAGAGCGAGAGAAGGAGAGACCTCTCCTCTCTCGGCTCTCTCTCTCTCACTCTCTCTCGTCACATAGTCTCTCTCTCTACGATCGCTCTCTCCTCTCTCTCTGTACTCTCCTCTCTCTCAGCTCTCGATCTCTCTCTCTTCTCTCCTCTTCTCTCTTCCCTCTCTCATCTCTCTCTCTCTCTCTCTCTCCTTCCTCTGTCTCAATCCTCTCTCTCTCTCTCTCTCTCTCTCTTGCTCTCTCTCTCTTGTCTCTCTCCATTGGGATGGCTCGGGCTCTTTCTTCTGTACTCTCTCTCTCCTCTCACTCTCCTCCGTCGTCGCTCTTAGATCTGTATCTCTCTATGAGATCTCTCTAGTCTCGATCTAGCGGGGATACGCTCTCTGTCTCTCTCTCTGCTCTCTGTCTGTCTGTCTCTCTCTCTGAGAGCTCCCTCTCTCTCTCTCTCTCTCTCTCTCTCCTCTCTCTCTCTCTCTCTGTATCTCTTTCTCTCTCTCTCTCTCTCTCTCTACCTCTCTCTCTGTCTCTCTCTCTCTGTCTCGCTCTCTCTCTCTCTCACTCTAACTCTCTCTCTCTCTCTCTCTCTCTCTCTCTCTCTATCTCTCTCTCTATCTCTCTCTCTCTTCTCTATCTCTTCTCTCTATCTCTCTTCTCTCTCTCCTCTCTCTCTCTCTCTCTCTATCTACTCTATTCTATTACTCTCTATCTATCTATC
>CM065697.1:14094021-14096521 GCA_017654935.2 Phymorhynchus buccinoides | reverse complement strand
TGGGGGGTTTGGTTTCAGAGTAAAAAATGGGTAAAGGTAAAGATGTGCCACCCCCCTGCATTTCTCGGTTAATTGTATTTTTCCGTTTTTGCCTTTCTTAAAGCTGTATTTTAGGAACATTTTCAGGTAATTCTCTTTTTGGAATACTAACCCTAACCCTAGCACTAGTCCTAAACCTAACCCTACCCCCCACTATGTACTGCAGTACACCGCGATTTGTCACAGTTGTGGTTCGTTGCGTTTTTCCGTCTTATAGGGTGGGGGGTAGGGTTAGGGTTAGGGCTAGGGTTAGTATTCCAAAAAGGTTATTAGCTAAATAGGTTCCTAAAATACAGCTTTATGTATGGTAAGAAAGGCAAAAACGGACAAATACAATTAACCGAGAAATGCAGGGGTGGTGGCACATCTTGACCTTTGCCATAAAAATGTTTTAGCTATTATAGGTATTAGGTATTAGGTACTTTATAGTCACAGAGGCGTCTCTGTTAAACTCGGGCTGCTCCCACCTGGAGAGCGCGTTTCGCAGCCAGAGGCGCGCCACCCAATATTTTATTTTATTTGCACGTAAGCTTTGTGTGACTGACAAGGAAGGAAAGGGGGTGGTGGTAAATTTTGACCAAATTAATGACAACTGTTTCGTTGCCACTGGGCTTAACGTGTGCTACGTGCATGGGCACACGGAACCTCGGTTTATCGTCTCATCCCGGAAAGACTCCACGTTCACCAGACCGTAAGGCCTGGTGCAGAGTGAGAGGAAAACTCCCCCTGTACCCAGGTTCGAACTCGGGTTTGCTTGACACGAGGCGAACGCGTTACCTCTGTGCCACTCTACACCCATGTAGGGGGAGACGGGGTAAAAAGCGCATGGGCGGGTAAGAAGCCCACCCCAATTATCTCATGAAATAAAGAAAATTTCAGTCAAATTTGCCCATGAGACGAATGCTAGACATTAACGCTCGTCTCATGGGCAAAATGAGACTGAAATTTGCTTCATTTCATGAGATAATTGGGGTGGGCTTCTTACCCGCCCATGCGCTTTTTACCCCGTCTTCCCCTATATATGAAGGAGAGGTGAAGGAAGGATGCAACGCATCGACCCAGCACCCGAACAACTTGTCCCTATAAGGGAGTTCCGCCATGAGGACGTAAAACCTCCACTCAACAACAGCAAGGATGCAAAAGTAGGTTTTAAAAATTGTAAAGATGAAAGAGAGAGTGGATGGCGAAAGAAGAGGTGGGGGGTGGGGGGGGGGGATCTGGAAATAACACTAATTACAAGGAAGACATAATGAAACAGTGTTTAACAGACTTTTCTTTGCTCCTTCGTATTTTTTTTTCTCAATAGTATTACTCCCTCGCTCTGTTTGTGTGTTAACCCCTTCAAGACGTGTGTGTGTCTCTGTGTGTGCGTGTATGTATGTGTGCGTGCGCGCGTGCGTGCGCGCGTGTGTGTGTGTGTGTGTGTGTGGTGTATGTGTGCGTGCGCATGTTTGTGTTGTGTGTGTGTGTGTGTGTGTGTGTGTGTGTGTGTGCGTGCGTGCGTGCGTGTGTGTGGGGGGGTTATGTGTGTGTGTGCTGGTTGTGTGTGTGTGTGTGTGTTGTTTATGTGTGTAGGTTGTTGTGAATATAATTCTGTTATTTCATGCTTGCGAATTGTGTGACTATGCATACGTGTATACGTGTATTAGTGTACGTGTATTAGGCCTACTATATTATAAGTAGTAGTAGTAGTAGTAGTAGTAGTAGTAGTAGTAGTAGTAGTAGTAGTAGTAGTAGTAGTAGTAGTAGTAGTAGTAGTAGCAGTAGTAGTAGTAGTAGTAGTAAGTAGTAGTAGTAGTAGTAGTACTACTACTACTACTACTACTACTACTACTAGTAGTAGTAGTAGTAGTACTAGTAGTAGTCACAGCAGTTGTTGTTGCTGATTGTTATGTGCATTTTTACCAGCCAAGCAAAGTCTGACCGGTATTGTTTTGTCTGCTCATGTTATCGGATTTTTGTTTCATGTTTTTATTCCATTTCAATTCTGTGTAAAGCGCCCTGTAGCCTACATAGTAGGATGGGCGCTATATACATTTTCCTCATTATTATTATTATTATAAGACTTCACTGCCTTAGACGAACATCAGTACTGGCCTGGGGCTGCCTAGAAAGATAAAAAAAAATATAACGAATAAGAAGCGCAGCAAAACTCAACACTGTCATTGATTCACTTTTGACAACATTACTGGTTCATCCAAGTTTATTTTTTCGCTTCGAAATCGGGGTTACTTGCATTGTAATCGGAATCATTGGTCTCCTTATTACTATCACTGTTAATGAAAACGTATTGGAGTATTTTCTAAGGCTCGTGTAGGCCTTTCTTTTCTTTTTTTTTTTTTTTTTTTTTTACATTTTCAACATTAAAATTTGAAACAGAAGTGAAGCGAAAGTTGGAAGAATGATGAAGAGAAGCAACTCGAAAAACGTGGTTTGGATTGGGGGAAAAAAACCGATGGAT
>CM065697.1:14079021-14084021 GCA_017654935.2 Phymorhynchus buccinoides | reverse complement strand
AACGAAACTACGAAAACAATACCGAATAATGCCTCTAATTGTGTGTCAAAACGTTCCAGTGGAGTTGTTTCCGAGCAAACATGTTATCTATGATATACAATAGTAATAATTACGATAAATACATGTTCAACAAAGGAGACAAATCAACTATATTAATTATTTTTAAATAACTCCTAGATGCATTTTTCTAACCCGGGGGGGGGGGGGGGGGGGGGGGGGGGGGGGGGGGGGGGGGGGGGGGGGGGGGGGGGGGGGGGGGATTCTTCCGTACTGGCTAACAAACTCCGAAACATCTTAACAAGGTCATACGCCAAGGTCAAGGTCAAGGTCACGACCCGCGATACTCTATGCGCCGATGCCTTCCTCTCATGGTGACACACCACCACACAAAATGTGAAGCGATTCTGTCAAGCGGTTCGGGAGATATCCTTGGGCCAGACAGAAAAACAAACCAAAAAAACAAAACAAAACAAAAAGTAACAGACGCAGCTCGCCGCAAAGCCCTTCTCCTGGCGGTGACGGACAATAATTGCTAAAATCAGAACTCACAAACTCACCAAAATTCTTACCCCACAAAAAAACACCACCACACCAAGAGTAAGCAGACCCCATGATTCGATCTCGCGATTCTACAAGCCACGCGACCTTAGTTAACGCGGAACCATTTTTTGCGCATGGCCGCTCGACGATCCGGAAGTCGCGTAAATGAGCGAGCCACGCGGTAATGGGCGAGAAGACGGCAGTTATCGCATTTTGGGCCAATCAGAGTCCGCCAAATCAGATGCCGCCGAAGAGACGGTTTAGTTATGGGCAGGGGGAAAATGGAAAAAGGAAAAGAAAAGAAAAAAGAAAGAAAGAAAGAAAACCGTCCTGGGGAGAATTTGTAAGGGAAACAGGAGAAAAAGCGAAGAGTTGCTAAGATTGTGTACAATTTACGTGAATATGCAGTTGTGTGTGTGTGTGTGTGTGTGTGTGTGTGTGTGTGTGTGTGTGTGTGTGTGTGTGTGTGTGTGTGTGTGTGTGTGTGTGTGTTGTGTGTGTGTGTGTGTTGTGTGTTGTGTGTGTGTGTGTGTGTGTGTATGTGTGTATGTGTGTATGTGTGTGTGTGTTGTGTGTGTTGTGTGTGTGTTGTGTGTGTGGTGTGTGTGTGTGTGTGTGTGTGTGTGTGTGTGTGTGTGTGTGTGTGTGTGTGTGTGTGTGTGTGTTGTGTGTGTGTGTGTGTGTGTGTGTGTGTGTGTGTGTGTGTGTGTGTGTGTGTGTGTGTGTGTGTGTGTGTGTGTGTGTGGTGTGTGTGTGTGTGTGTGTGTGTGTGTGTGTGTGTGTGTGTGTGTGTGTGTGTGTGTGTGTGTGTGTGTGTGTGTGTGTGTGTGTGTGTGTGTGTGTGTGTGTGTTCTAAGAACAGCAGTTCTAAAGATAACTTTAACCCTTTCACCGCCAGCCATATTTCAGCCACACAATTCCATTAAATTTACCTGGGTAGGGAACAAAATCCATCTGCAGTATTGGGGATTCGTCTGTAATAAGATCTATCTTACTTCACCAAACTAAGACAATAGGGTCTTTGGATAATAGACCCCAAGTTGATGCCTTTTAGTGACATAGGTGTTAAATCACTATGGTGCCAAAATGTGACTTTGGCAGTGAAAGGGTTAATTAAATGCGATTGATGCTTTTTAGTGCTATTGAAAAAACAAACGTGAGAGAGAGGTTGAATGAGACAGAGACAGAGACCTATGGACAGAGAGACAGAGAGCGAGAAAAAAAAGACAGAGAAACAAACAGGCAAAATAGTACAGAGATCGGAAAGTGTGTGCAGTCGTGATGCACAAAGATATTTTTGTAGCTTTAGCGTTTTATTTATATTGTTAATATAATTCAATTTTGTTAAGTAATTAATTGTGTCATATTACGCAGTTGTGACAATTAGACCTGCAGCAAAGTTTATAAAAAAAATTATAAAGTTCCAACGCGGAACTGTTTGCGATATGTGATATATATTTTTGTAGCTTTTGCATTTATTTATATTGTTAATGTAATTCAATTTGTTAAGCAATTAATTATGTCATATTACGCAGTTGTGACAATTTAATACTTTCATCCACAGTACACATAGTACATATCTATATTGTTAAAAACTCGGGACTTTACTGGTGTTGCACTGCCTCCGGGCATTGCAGCCAGTATTGTTCCCACCATCTTTGTATTTACAAATGTCCCATATGTGTCCATGACGGAGAGGACGTAGAACACCATTTTTCATTCATTCACAATTAGACATGCAACAAAGTTTATATTTATAAAAAAAAAGAGTTCCAACGCGGAAGAATAACAACGGTGAACAGCCCAAGGCGGGGTGCAAGGATAATTGTTTTATCAGGAAGAGAGGATTATGGGATTGTAAACTTGGGAGAAAAACGCACGTGCTTCTGATTTTGTTTCTGCACGCTTTAAGGATTATTATTGTCTTAGGGTTGTGGGGTGTTTTGGTTGGGTTTGGGTTTTTTTAACCGTAGCCACTTTAAACATTTGCTGTTGTTGTTAACATTTTAATTTTCGTTGGTTAAAAGCAATATAGGCAAATATTAACCCTTTCACCGCCAAAGTCGCATTTTAGCACCACAGTGATTTAACACCTATGTCACTAAAAGGCATCAAATTGGGGTCTATTATCCAAAGACCCTATTGTCTTAGTTTTGGGAAGTAAGGATAGACCTTATTTTATATATGTCACAGAAGAATCCCCAATACTGCAGATGGATTTTGTTCTCTACCCAGGTAATTTCAATGGACATTTTTGGCTGAAATATGGCTGGCGGTGAAAGGGTTAAGAAAAGCTCCCTCCTCTGCCTATTCCATTCATTTCAGACGGTTTCAGTTAAGGTTAGGGTTAGGAATAGGGTTTGGGATAGGTTTAGGGTCAGTTAAGTGTCAATCTCATAACATACCATAACTTTCTTTTTCTTTTTTTTTGGGTGTGGATTAGACGGCTTCAGTTTGGGTGAGGGTTAGGAATAGGGTTAGGGATAGGTTTAGGGTCAGTTAAGTGTCAATCTCATAACATACCATAACTTTTTTTATTCTTTGTTTGGGTGTGGATTAGACGGCTTCAGTTAGGGTGAGGGTTAGGAATAGGGTTAGGGATAGGGTTAGGGATAGGCTTAGGGTCAAGTTAAGTGTCAATCTCATAACATACCATAACTTTCTTTTTCTTTTTTTGGGTGTGGATTAGACGGCTTCAGTTAGGGTGAGGGTTAGGAATAGGGTTTGGGATAGGTTTAGGGTCAGTTAAGTGTCAATCTCATAACATGCCATAACTTTCTATTTCTTTGTTTGGGTGTGGATTAGACGGCTTCAGTTAGGGTGAGGGTTAGGGATAGGGTTAGGGATAGGTTTAGTCAGTTAAGTGTCAATCTCATAACATACCATAACTTTCTTTTTCTTTTTTTTGGGTGTGGATTAGACGACTTCAGTTAGGGTGAGGGTTAGGAATAGGGTTAGGGATAGGTTTAGGGTCAGTTAAGTGTCAATCTCATAACATACCATAACTTTCTTATTCTTTGTTTGGGTGTGGATTAGACGGCTTCAGTTAGGGTGAGGGTTAGGAATAGGGTTAGGGATAGGTTTAGGGTCAGTTAAGTGCCAATCTCAAAACATACCATAACTTTCTTTTTCTTTTTTTTTGGTGTGGATTAGACGACTTCAGTTTTGAGGGTTAGGAATAGGGTTTGGGATAGGCATAGCTTTATTTTTGTGTGTGGATTAGACGGCTTCAGGTAGGGTGAGGGTTAGGAATAGGGTTTGGGATAGGGTTAGGGATAGGTTTAGGGTCAATGTAGTGTCTTAGGGTCAATGTAGTGTCAAATACACACAAAATATAAAATGGATGACTAAGCTGAACCTGAACCTATCCCTAACCCTATCCCAAACCCTATTCCTAACCCTAACCCTAACCTGAAACCGTATTAAATGAATAGAATGGACAGAGGAGGGAGCTTTTCTTAACATTTGCCGTATATACAACTATCTTTATTACTTTACGATGAAGAAAGAACGCGTAAGATATAATTATGAGCTGTGAAAATATATATATTTTTGCTTTAAAATAGCTGAATACATAATGTACCAGCTACAAAGGAAAACACGTGAAAACCGTGATTTTGACACGTGACGTGGTGGGTCTTTAAAAAACACCAATGCACGTGGGAATCAGATATGAATAACAATGAGCATGATGAAAACATGTATGGATAATAATTTAAAAAAATATTTATTAAAAAAAGTAATAAAATAACTCTCTTTTTGTATATGTCACAAAAATATTATTTTTAAATACATTAGGGAAAACAACAGCGATCAGAAGTATTGAGGGTGACACTCATAACGAATGTATGCACATGTGTGCGTAAACATACACGCACGCACCACACGTACACCCACGGATAAACACATGTACGTACGTACGCAATATCTCTCTCTCTCTCTCTCTCTCTCTCTCTCTCTCTCTCTCTCTCTCTCTCTCTCTCTCTCTCTCTCTCTCTCTCTCTCTCTCTCTCTCTCTCTCTCTCTCTCTCTCTCTCTCTCTCTCTCTCTCTCTCTCTCTCTCTCTCTCTCTCTCTCTCTCTCTCTCTCTCTCTCTCTCTCTCTCTCTCTCTCTCTCTCTCTCTCTCTCTCTCTCTCTCATTTCTTTGATGTTTACTCGCAATGCTGCATTTTCCTCCTTATTCTTTTCTATTATCCTATAAAACGTTTCTTTATGTTATGATTTACACACCCCCCCCCCACCCCCCACCCCTACCCATATGTAATACGGGCACAAGGCCTTATCATTTAAAATGTTTGAGTTTGAGTTTTGAGTTCTCTCTCTCTCTCTCTCTCTCTCTCTCTCTCTCTCTCTCTCTCTCTCTCTCTCTCTCTCTCTTTTTTCCTTTCACGTTCATAGTCAAATTTCAATTGTTTTGTTTTATCCAAGGACAGATTGTAAGAATGGGCATTGCCTAAAA
>CM065697.1:14061521-14066521 GCA_017654935.2 Phymorhynchus buccinoides | reverse complement strand
ACTAACTTTTCAGTCCTTCAGAGTAGGGGTACGGAGCTGGCTATTCACTGATTTTTCTTTCATGCTATATATATATATATATATATATGTCTATGCAAGCTTTCAAACAGTAATGATTTGAATAATTAAAATACTTAAAGCAACACTGTAAACAGATAACAAACAGATAATTTTTTAGATTAGTGGGTTAGAGAGTATTCAACAGGCAACATGAGTTAAGAAACTCATGAACGCTGAAAGCCTCGATAGCTCATTGGTAGAGTGTCTGTCTGTCATACCAATCAATGGTTCCGGGTCCGATTCTCGGCACGGGCACTTTTTTTGGTTTAGTTGTATCCATTAACGATAGTTTCATCTGTGCTTTAAAATTGTATTGGCAATCTCGTACTTTAGACACACCCCTCAATCTTTGTTGTTGTCCCACATGTTCCCGTTCGAGTGAGCCTTGAAGGCTTTGCCTCTTGTTTTAACAATACAAAATGTGCAGTGTGAAACGAGGGACCCTTTCTACGCGGGTTTTTCCCTTGCTTGTTCTTGTTTCCTTTTTGTTGTTATGTGGGGTTGTTGTTTCTTTTTCCCTTTGTTCTGGTTTTTGTTTCTTGAAGACTTGTAATACGAGACAATGTGGCTGGGGAAAAATTAAAAAGGCAGAATGTTTTTAAGTCTTATTTTTAGCCACACAAATGTGGAAGTGAAACGAAGGAAATTTTCTAACAAACAAAACAAAAGCACGGTACTGTCAACTGGGTTTTTGTTGTTGTTTCTCTTGTTGTTGTTTTCTCTCTCTCTGTCGGTTAACCCTTTCACCGCCAGCCATATTTCAGCCAAAAATGTCCATTACATTTACCTGGGTAGAGAACAAAATCCATCTGCAGTATTGGGGATTCTTATGTGACAGATATAAAATAAGGTCTATCCTTACTTCCCAAAACTGAGACAATAGGGTCTTTGGATAATGGACCCCAATTTGATGCCTTTTAGTGACATAGGTGTTAAATCACTGTGGTGCTAAAATGCGACGTTGGCGGTGAAAGGGTTAAGCATCGAAATGGCAGGAAGGAAGGAAGGCAGCAGAGTGATTAAGTAAGACGTTCGTCTGCCAATTTCAATGCGTGAGTGATCCGGGGGTTCGAATCCCGACCGACCTCGCCCCTTTCTTTCTAGAAAATTCGAACTGAACGTCGAGTCCTTCGGATTGGGGACTTAATTCAATTAAAGCTAATCTGATCCGTGCTGTTTTTCCTGACGAGGCCAGGAAAATCGAGACACAGGCATCATTGTGATGATTGTCCCACAGATCTTCTTTGCAATCGCATAGATGAAACCAAAACGAAGGATCTACTTTCAGCGAGTGACATTTCCCAGCATTTCCATCGAACTTTTAACCCTTTCACCGCCAGCCATATTTCAGCCAAAAATCTCTCAAAAAATGACCTGGGTAGAAAACAAAATCCATCTGCAGTATTGGGGATTCTTCTGTGACACATATAAAATAAGGTCTATCCTTACTTCCCAAAACTATGACAATAGGGTTTTAGGATAACGGACCCCAATTTGATGCCTTTTAGTGACATGGGTGTTGAATCACTGTGGTGCTCAAAGGCGACTTTGGCGGTTAAAGAGTCAAACATTATTAGACGTTGTCTTTTGCCGGGTTTTTCCACGATCGGTAGATATGATCGACTGACTCGCGGGAAGAGACGGGCGATCTCGCTGATAGACTTGCAAGTTACGACGCTCTTTGCTTCGCGCTTGCTTTGCTTCCGACTTGCCAAAATGGCGGACGCTTATCCGCATCTGTAGAAACACTGCGTCATCGCTCACAATCAATAGGGTTAGGTAGGAATGTCCCCCCCCCCCAAAAAAAAAAAAAAAAATCCGTATTTTTGATCAAAACGTAATCAAATGTTTATCATTGGAAAAAGCGTAAATATACCTTTAAAACGATACCCAATGTGTCTAAATTGGTAAAAAAAATTAAAAAAATTAAAAAAGGAAGTTACGACTTCTTGAGATGACAGTCGTTTTCATAAGGGCTAAATAAGAAAAGGGTGATCAAGATTTGTGCTGCTTTTCGCACGTACAAAAATGTCGTGGCAGTCAAAAGTCGGTAAGAGCAGGAAGAAATACCGCTGCCTGGTATGACCAAATTGATAGCTAAATTTCTCAAGTCCCACCCCCCTCCCCCTCCTCCTTCTCCCCACTCCCCCCCCCCCCCCCCCCCCACCCACCCCACCACCACCACCACCAAAACCGGGAGGCGCTGCGCTTGCGACGGTGATGCGTTCTCCAGGTGGGAGGAACCCGAATTTCACAGAGGTAAATCTCTGTGTGGCTAGAATAATATACCGAAAATACAGAAAGAAACAATGCACGAATACTTATTTAAGAAAATGTATATAACGCTTCGCCTTTAACCTTTCACCGCTAATGTCGCATTTATGCACCACAATGGTTTAACACCCATGTCACTAAAAGGCATCAAGTCAGGGCCTGTAATCCAAAGACCCTATTTTCTTAATTTTGGGAGGTAAGGACAGGCCTAATGTTATACATGTCATAGAGGAATTAGCAATATTGCAGATATTTTTTTTTTCTCTTCCCAGTTAAGTTCAATGGTATTTGGGGGGGGGCTGAAAAATGGCTGGCGGCGAAAGAGTTAAGCTCTAAGCGTATATACTTAACTCATTCGCATCGTAACGATTTTGATTTATTAAAAAAAACCTCACAAATCACTCCAGCTATACACACAAAGAAAATGTACATAAACAAAAGGAGAAATGAAAGAAGATTACGAGTTTTTACTTCAGGTTTAAACATAGGGAAGTGGTAGATCAGACTTTTTTTTTATAGACTTTATATAGAAAATCTCTCTACACCGATTGGTTGACCCCCCCCCCCCCCCCCACAACGAACCACTACAAAAGCAAAGTCAGGGGCAAAATTGTGGTCTAAGGGAGTGAAGCGAGTTTAGAAGTGACCAAGGTATGGTGTGTACACAGATTTACTACCCTTGAAGCAAATGCATAAAATTGACAGCTATCTATTAAGTCCGGACATATATGGCCGGAACGACTTGAATGAGTTAAAATATACACGGGAAATGAGGGTGGGGGTTGGAAATGAGGGTGGGGGGTTTTTCCCCCCCTTTTTTCTATGCTTTCTGTTCCTGTTCTTGTTCTTGGATTGTGCTTGGCCTTGTTCTGTTCCATTATGTTAATTCCTTCTTGTGTTCTTTGTTCTCGTTCTGTTATGTTTCCAAAATCGTGTGATTCTTTCTGTGTTGCACTTCCATGCGCAGATTTACGAAAAGGCCTTACAATGTGCCTGAGGGTAGGTACACACATACATGCGGAGATTCCGTGCGGAAACCCGTGCGCAATCCGTAAATCAGTAAGAGAAATCAGGGGAAATAGTTGCGCACGTGTCCGTATTCCCCCTGATTTTTTGCCCTTTTTTCTTTGACTTACTTGTGGGTTTCCCGTACGGAACTTACGCGTCTAATGTGAACCCGCCCTAAATCTTAACCCTTTTATTCAGTCAATCAATCGATCAATCAATCAGTCAATCAATCAATATATCGATCTATCAATCCATCAATCCATCAATCGATCAATCCATCAATCAGTCAGTCAACCAATTAAACAATCGATCAATCGATCGATCAATCAATCGATCAAATAATCTTCATGTCTCTATTCTTCATTTTCCTCTTCTTTGTCTTCTTCTTCGTCTTCTTCTTTGTCTTCTTCTTCGTCTTCTTCTTCGTCTTCTTCTTCGTCTTCTTCTTTGTCTTCTTCTTTGTCTTCTCCTTCTCTCTATTCTCTCTTCTAAATATCAATGTGAACAAAATAAGAAAATACACGATAAACATGCACAAGCATTCAAACACACACACGCGCGCGCGCGCGCACGCACACACACACACACACACACACACAATCACTCACTCACTCATTCACGCACACACACACACACACACACACACACACACACACACACACGCGCGCGCGCGCGCGCGCGCGCGCGCGCTCATGTACATACATTCCTTGCAAGCTTGGAAATCTCCTTTAATAAAAAAAACAAATGGCGAAGCTAAGACTCGCAGAAAGGAGCCAGTATAAACACTTTACCTTGTTCATATTCTGTGCAGACCCCAGAGGTTTCAGAGTCTCAAAATAAACCCGAAAGCAAATTGGCGAAGGTCCTCACATATTTTTGTTTCAATTTAAAAGCTCCCTTTGTTTGGCTGGTAGGTTGTTCTTGGCTTCTCACGATGTCGCATGTATCGCAGCTTTACAAAGCAATCTACAGTGTACAACTTTGTAATTATTATTATGATTATTACGCAGAGGCAATTGTTCCCTGTTTGGGTTATCCAACTTTTATCTATCCTATTCCCTCTCTCCAGCGTCAATGCCATAATATTATTTGACCGTATAATAATGTGTCGTGTCTAAGTTGATGTCTCTTAGATAACCATAGATTTTTCTTCTTCTTCTTCTTCTTCTTCTTTTTCTTTTTCTTTTTCTTCTTCTTCTTCTTCTTTTTCTGTTTCTTCTTCTTCTTCTTCTTCTTCTTTTTCTTCTTCTTCTTCTTCTTCTTCTTCTTCTTCTTCTTCTTCTTCTTCTTCTTCTTCTTCTTCTTCTTCTTCTTCTTCTTCTTCTTCTTCTTCTTCTTCTTCTTCTTCTTCTTCTTCTTCTTCTTCTTCTTCTTCTTCTTCGTCTTCGTCTTCTTCTTATTCTTCTTCAAATGTGAGATAAAAGCGCATTGAGTTGCTTAGCAAGATTATGCGCTATATAAGCATTATTAATTATTATTATTTATTTTTTCTTCTTATTATTATTCTTCTTCTTCTTCTTCCGATTGGGGATGTTTATCCTGCCCCACGCCCAAACTCTTCATTTAGACCCCTTATTGGCACCCAGCATGCGTGCTTTGTGAGTTCGTGTCATCAACCCCACCGGCACAACGCGGCCTACTCCTACCGAACAGTGGGG
>CM065697.1:14011521-14016521 GCA_017654935.2 Phymorhynchus buccinoides | reverse complement strand
TCTCTTCTCTCTCTCTCTCTCTCCTTTTGTGTGTGTGAGAGGGGGAGGGGGGTATGGGGGGGGGGGGGGGGGTAGATAGAGACGGTTTTGTTGTATCTATTTTTTCTTTTTCATGGATAATTCTTCGATGATTATTTTTTGCATGCTTCTTCATTATTTTTGTGTTGAATATATTGATTTTCTTGCATGTTTGTTTTTAGGGCAAGATGTAAAAAAGCCCATTGTGTGCTTACTCTTTTTCCCTCGATAAAAAAAATTTCGTTCGTTCGTTCTCTCTCTCTCTCTCTCTCNTCTCTCTCTCTCTCTCTCTCTCTCATCGTTCTCTCCTCTCTCTCTCTCTCCTCTCTCTCTCTCTCTCTCTCCTCTCTCTCTCTCTGTCTCTCTCTCTCTCTTTTTTTTAAATTTGTTGTTGTATAAGTTAGCCTGTGAAACTCATTTGTCTATACACTATGACGTCAATGTGTTTTTAGGTTCTAAGTCGCCTGTCAAATTAGAAGCACTTGTTACATTTTTATTTATTTTTAATTGTAAGCAATCATACTTTGCGAACAAACCTCAGCCAAAGAGGCCAGAAGTCTTGCTAATACTGAACCCTTTCATCGCCAAAGTCGCATTTTAGCACCACAGTGACTTAGCACCTATGTCTATTATCCAAAGACCCTATTGTTTCAGTTTTGGGAAGTAAGGGTAGACCTTATTTTATATATGTCACAGAAGAATCCCCAATACTGCAGATGGATTTTGTTCTCTACCCAGGTACATTTAATGAACATTTTTGGCTGAAATATGGCTGGCGGTGAAAGGGTTAAATGAACAATGAATTGAGTTAACGATGCAAGAGTAACGATGGCTTGGAGTCAAAACGGACTATCTTTAGATAGTCCATTGACATATTATTGAACATATTACGAAAACTAATAACTTGCATTTTTTTTTTAAAGACCAGAAATATAAAAACAAAAGCATAACCCCCTTTTTATATGTATGCAGTCGCTGTTTGATACAAGTTATTAGTTTTTGTAATAAGTTCCATTCTACGTCAATGGACTATCCAAAGATAGTCCGTTTTGACACCAAGCCTTCGATAGTTGTTTGTTGTTCGTTTTTGTTTCGTTGTTTTGGTGTGTGTTTTTTACCGAAAGGTTGATTTATAGATACCCTTGGATTTCTTTTTCTTGTTGCTGGGTTTTTTGTGGGGTGTTTTTTTCAAAGGCGAATAAAAGAAAGAAAAGAAAACGAACAAATACAACGGACTAACGGACTCTCTTTAGATAGTCCATTGACGTATTATTGGACTGATTACAAAAACTAATAACTCGTATCAAACAATGACTGCAGAAATATAATAAAAAGGGGTTTTTGCTTTTTTTTAAAATTTCAGCAGTCTTTTTTTATGCAAGTTATTAGTTTCCGTAATAAGTTGAATAATATGTGAACGGACTATAGTCCGTTTTGACTCCAAGCCATCGACATCTTGTATCGGAAATAGTGTTCCTAAATGAACTATCGATGCGTAGCGTTGTGGTGTTTTTAATTCGATTATAACTCTCGATTTTATTGAACGTCTTTAGTGTTAATACTTAACTGTCCTCGGAATGTTATTTCAACAAAAGTCGTTCGTGATTTTTTTTTGATTTTTTTTTTGGCTGTCCCATCTTCTGGCCCACGCCGCTCAGTCCGAATCCCAACTCGCAGCCACACCTCCGCTTGTTCAGGTCGCAGAATCCGAGACCAGAAGTCCAAGGGGAGCGAATCCATGTTAGGCCGTCAGGAGGCAACCAACCGAGGAGACACTGCACTGCTGCTGAGTCACTTCGGTGGAGTTCAGTGGAGTCTATGGTACAGGACACCACCTACTAAGCCCCCCTACTGACGACGCTATTCTCTTAGTCGCGGAGCCTCTTAGTTCGTGACATTTTAAACAATCGCAACCCTACAAACTAAAAACAACAACTAAAAACGGTATTCAGTTGACTAGTTTAAAAAATAAATAATCACAGCAATTAAGTCATTAAACAAAAAAACGGAATGATAGTAATGCATTGAAAATCGATTTTTATTTTTTATTTTTTTTATTCAAAATTTAACTTTGAAATTCAAAAGAAATTATCGGTGGTGGCGCATGGCACAAAATTGATTTTCTTCAAAAATGTGTTATCAACATAATGTGTGTATTAGTTTCACACCGACAAACAAAGCTTAACCCTTTCACCGCCAATGTCGCATTTATGCACCACCTAAGGTTTAACACCCATGTTACTAAAAGGCATCAAATCAGGGTCTGTTATCCGAAGACGCTATTTTCGTAATCTTTTGAGGTAAGGACATGCCTAATGCTATACATGTCACAGAGGAATTCCCAGTATTGCAGATATTTTATTTTCTCTACACAATTAAGTTTAATGGTATTTTTTGGCTGAAAAAAGGCTGGCGGTGAAAGGGTTAAAGCCAAGCACATCGTCATTTCCATATACATCAACATAATGCGTGTATTAGTTTCACACCGACAAACAAAGCTTAAAGCCAAGCACATCATCATTTCCATATACATCAACATAATGCGTGTATTAGTTTCACACCGACAAACAAAGCTTAAAGTCAAGCACATCATCATTTCCATATACATCAACATAATGCGTGTATTAGTTTCACACTGACAAGCAAAGCTTAAAGCCAAGCACATCATCATTTCCATATACATCAACATAATGTGTGTATTAGTTTCACACCGACAAGCAAAGCTTAAAGCCAAGCACATCATCATTTCCATATACATCAACATAATGTGTGTATTAGTTTCACACCGACAAGCAAAGCTTAAAGCCAAGCACATCATCATTTCCATATACATCAACATAATGCGTGTATTAGTTTCACACCGACAAACAAAGCTTAAAGTCAAGCACATCATCATTTCCATATACATCAACATAATGTGTGTATTAGTTTCACACTGACAAGCAAAGCTTAAAGCCAAGCACATCATCATTTCCATATACATCAACATAATGTGTGTATTAGTTTCACACTGACAAGCAAAGCTTAAAGCCAAGCACATCATCATTTCCATATACATCAACATAATGTGTGTATTAGTTTCACACCGACAAACAAAGCTTAAAGTCAAGCACATCATCATTTCCATATACATCAACATAATGTGTGTATTAGTTTCACACCGACAAGCAAAGCTTAAAGCCAAGCACATCATCATTTCCATATACATCAACATAATGTGTGTATTAGTTTCACACCGACAAGCAAAGCTTAAAGCCAAGCACATCATCATTTCCATATACATCAACATAATGCGTGTATTAGTTTCACACCGACAAGCAAAGCTTAAAGCCAAGCACATCATCATTTCCATATACATCAACATAATGTGTGTATTAGTTTCACACCGACAAACAAAGCTTAAAGTCAAGCACATCATCATTTCCATATACATCAACATAATGTGTGTATTAGTTTCACACCGACAAACAAAGCTTAAAGTCAAGCACATCATCATTTCCATATACATCAACATAATGTGTGTATTAGTTTCACACCGGCAAACAAAGCTTAAAGCCAAGCACATCATCATTTCCATATACATCAACATAATGCGTGTATTAGTTTCACACCGACAAGCAAAGCTTAAAGCCAAGCACATCATCATTTCCATATACATCAACATAATGTGTGTATTAGTTTCACACCGACAAACAAAGCTTAAAGTCAAGCACATCATCATTTCCATATACAGTTGTTCATGCGAACGGGTAAACAGACAAATCAACCAGAAAAAAAACAAAAAACAAAGAGAACACTGGTACTAACATATTAAGCTCCTTAGCTCCAGAGATATAAAGTTTCAATGATGTCTCGTCTATCAGCGCCAAAAAAAGTGGTTTCTTGGAGACGCATAAAAAATGAATGCCATAAGAGGTACAACTGTGCAAAGTTCTTTCAATGAGAGACGAGAGAGAGCGAGAGGAGAGAGAGAGAGAGGAGAGAGAGAGAGAGAGAGAGAGGGAGGGGAGAGAGAGGGAGAGGAGAGAGAGAGAGGAGAGAGTGAGAGAGAGAGAGAGGAAGAGAAAGAGAGAGAGAGGAGAGAGAGGGAGAGAGGAGAGGGAGGAGGGAGAGAGAGGAAAGAGGGGGAGAAGAGAGAGAGAGAGAGGGAGAGGGAGAGGAGGAAAGAGAGAGAGAGAGAGAGAGGGAAAGAGAGGGACGGAGAGAGAGAGAGATGAGAGAGGGAAATGAGAGAGAGAGAGAGGAGAGAGAGGGAGAGGAGAGAGAGGAGAGAGAGAGAGAGAGAGGAGGAGAGAGAGAGAGAGAGAGAGGATAAGAGAGGGAGATGACGAGAGAGAGGGTGACGAGAGAGAGGGAGAGAGAGGAGAGGATGAGAGAGAGAGAGACGGGAGAGGGAGAGGGAGAGGGAGAGAGCGAGAGAGAGAGAGAGAGAGGGAGAGGGAGAGGGAGAGAGAGAGGAGAGAGGGAGAGAAGACGAGGGAGGGAGATGGAGAGAAGAGAGAGAGAGAGGGCGGAGGCGAGAGAGAGTGAGAGAGAGAGAGGTGAAAATAGAGACACACACACAGACAACCATACAGAGAGACAGACAGAAACAAAGAGAGATGCAAACGAACACGCACGTAGAATAGAAAAAAAATCAAGCACATATTAGCAATCTTTCATGTCAACAACTAACTCTCTCTCTCTATCATCTCCTCTCTCTCTCTCTCTCTCTCTCTCTCTCCTTCTGTTTCTCTCCCCCCCCCCCCTCTCTCCTCTCTCTCTCTCCCCCCATCTCTCTATCTCTCTCTCTCTCTTTGTCTCTCTGTCTATGTCTCTGTCTCTCCCTATCTATATCACTACTCCTCTCTCTCTCTCTTGATCCTGTCACTGGTCTCTCTCTACCCTCAGTATCTCTCTTACTCCCCCCTCATCTCTGGTACTCTCTCTCTACTCTCTCCTTCCTCTCTCTCTCTCTCTCTCCCCTCCTCTCTCTCTCTCTT
>CM065697.1:14000162-14002662 GCA_017654935.2 Phymorhynchus buccinoides | reverse complement strand
GTATGATCAAAATCGGACTGAAATTTATCTGGAAATAGAACTTACACAACCACATAACTCTGTTGATAATAGACTTAGGCATAAGATTTTGCTTCATACTAGAGGACATATGATTAGGAGTATCTGTGCATAATTTCACACAAATCTGTCAGTAACTTTTGAAAATAAGTGGAAGACAGTACATGCAATGGCGTTTTTCACGTAACTTTTCTTATATGAAAATCGTACCTAAAAATCTGATGAACAGAGTCAATGCCCCCCAGCCTGGTAGGGTTGACCTTCTCTTTGTGCTTGCTGTTCATCAGCACCAAGTCTTCTCCGCCTTCTAGCCTGACAGATCTGCTTTGAAGCCAGGTGGGCCTGTCGCTGAGCATTTTTGATGCGTTCCACATCAGCCTCTTCACAGTACTGGCGACATAACTTTTTCGGCAAAATGTCCATCTTCCTCAAAATAGCCATCAGGCTGCTACACCCATCATTGAAGATTGACACTGCCACACCCACAGCAGTTTCTACAGTCTCCAGTCCATGATTTTTGTGTTTTGGGCAGTACTTCCATATCATGC
The DNA here is from genome assembly GCA_017654935.2 of Phymorhynchus buccinoides. Lineage (NCBI taxonomy): Eukaryota > Metazoa > Mollusca > Gastropoda > Neogastropoda > Raphitomidae > Phymorhynchus > Phymorhynchus buccinoides. Next base: position 14,002,096 of record CM065697.1, on the reverse strand, counting down.
TGTTGAGGGATTCATTTTGATTTTGAGTGTACCCACTCAGACACTTGACGAGAAGTTTTTGAAAGGTTTATCTAATTCCACATTCTCTGCTACACAGTCTTCTTCACCATCACTATCACCATCTGGTTCAGTCCCATCAGAATCACTGCCATCACTACAGTCACATATCACATTGTATATGTCATGCAGTTTTTGTTGTGATCGAGTGGGCGTGGCAGTGTCATCATTCGAACTAGAAGTACTAGGCAACAAAGGAGAAGCGAGACTGTTGTTGAAATTACCACTAGTCTCACCACTATTTCCACTCGGTTTTGGTTTATTTGTGTACTGATTTCCACCAAATTTGCGTTTCTTGGGCTTTGAAGGCCATACTTACGATCACTGGGCATGTTTAGCAATATGCAGCAATACACACGATAAAATGCTCAAAAGTTCAATGAAAACCTGGCCCACATGCTTCGAGCGACGCCATTTTGTTTGAACAGAAGTAGGGAGTAGCTAATTGTACCGCTCTAACGGAGGGAGCGGTTATTATTTACTGGGAACACTGGACAGTGAGGAAAAGTAAATTTCAGTATTTTCAACGCCATTTTGAGCTTCTGAACGGGCACCCCTACCCTCTTTACAGGCAAATATATGGAAAACTAAGCCATTTTGAGCAAAATGATGCATAGGACATGAAAAAGGAATGCTTTCTGAAGAAAATGACACATCATGATGTCATATATCCAAAAAACGATGTTTCTCAAAATTCTGGGTGACCCTGCCTCCTTTTAATTAAAGACTCCAGGGATCATTCCGACTAGAGTACTTTAATCCCAACAGCCGAAGGACTTGAACACTATGGTACAAATGCACCAGCTAGGGATGAGAGCATTACGCGTGTGACCGTTTTTGATGACCCCGCCACGTGGGCAGCCACACGCCGACTTCGGAGGACTTTTGGACTGATGATGTTATGCTAGGAGCTTGCCGTGGCTAAAGACAACCCCCTCATATCTATTCAGAACATAACACCATTTTGATGTAGCCTTGGTGTTCTAGCTTATATCAGTTTGTCTGACAGCCTTATGCCAAAGTGGTTTTAGTAACTTAAAGTAGAAATCTCTTTCTCTCTCTCTCTCTCTCTCTCTCTCTCTCTCTCTCTCTCTCTCTCTCTCTCTCTCCCTCTATCCTACCCTCTCTCTCTCTCTCTCTCTCTCTCTCTCCCTCTATCCTACCCTCTCTCTCTCTCTCTCTCTCTCTCTCTCTCTCTCTCTCTCTCTCTCTCTCTCTCTCTCTTCCTCTATCCCACCTTTCTTTCTCTCTCTCTTCTCTCTCTCTCTCTCTCTCTCTCTCTCTCTCTCTCTCTCTCTCTCTCTCTCTCTCTCTCTCATCATAAAGGCTGGTGTACCCCAAGGATCTGTCTTAGGGCCTCTTCTATTCTGCCTATTCATTAATGATCTATCTTTATCAATATCGGCTGACTCTGTCTCGTGTGATCTCTTTGCTGATGACACCTCTCTCCATTCTAGTGCATCTAACCTATCTTCGATTCAAACCTCTCTTCAGTCAGCTTTGCATGATGTTTCTGATTGGTGTTGCCAAAACCTTATGGTCCTCCATCCTAAAAAAAACCACCAAAAGCATGGTAATTACCTCAAGACAAAAATATCAAATAGAACCTCTAATTTTAAATGTTCATATTAATGACAATGCCATAGACCAAGTACGCGAGCACCGAGTCCTGGGAGTGATGATAGATGGCGAACTAAAATGGCAACTCCATATTGAAAAGATGACACATAAACTTGCTCGCAGCCTATTCCTACTAAAAAAAACTTACACCCTTCATAGATATAGACGCACGCACGATGTTTTTTCATGCCCACTGTCTCTCCCACATTAATTACGCATCTGTAATCTGGGACTCTGCTGCTAATTGTCACCTATTA
>CM065697.1:13982662-13995162 GCA_017654935.2 Phymorhynchus buccinoides | reverse complement strand
ATAAGCGGACATTCCATGCAGAAACCCGTGCGCAATCCATAAATAAGTGAAACAAAGAAGGGGACAGATTTGCGCACGTGTCCGAATTTCCCCTATATGCGTAAACTGTTATCCTTTCTTCCACTTATTTAGGGTTTTCCGTACGGAACTTACGCGTCTAATGTGAACACGGCCTAAGGTCCAGGTACCAACCAGGTAGGCCTACCTACGCTTTCTTGTCGGTATTTCGAAATACAGGACGAGATCTTTCTCACACAGTAGTCCTGTACCTGGCCTATAGTCCCGTATGCAAAATGGTGTTGGCGAAGTTTCTCACTTGATTTGAGTCAATGGGTACCTAGACATGAAAAATCACCGAGGTGCTTGCCCGGCACACTGGCACGAATGACGCAATAGCCAATCCAATATGGCTGCCGTCCGGCCATGATGAAAATGTATTTATTTTGTTTTTGAGAGTATATACACTTGCAATATCTCTAATTGGAATGATTTGGGGGTGTAGATTTCATTTCTGATATTGTTTTGTCCATTCTGGGTCATCTTGACCTTGAAAGGTCAAGGTCAAGGTCATTTCTTACATAGACGACCTTTCATAGCTTTTAACAACAGAAATGGGTGTAATATACCTAATTCAACTACTTATGATAGACATATTTCATTTATGATAGTTTTGGCGATTGCAGGTCATATGGACCATTATTTTGTTAACATTAACATTTTACGTAACACTCAAGTTTAGTGTCTTGTATTTTTTAGGCGTTTGTTCCTTTGCTTGGGTCCTTTCCACTGGGCCCGTGTTCTGCTCAGGTGCCAGGGCAAACTCCTCAGTGGTTCTGGTCTGGATGACGCACTGATCGAATGTGCAGTGTTTGGACCAGGAGTGGTGGAATCGGTGTTGAACGGCAGTCATTATGTCCGGACTCTCACTGGTATGCTGATTGTGGAGGACATGATCCGTTCACTTCAATGGCAGATGTTCTGGCATCACAAGAACAAAACTGCATATCCAGTGCTGGAGCAGGTGAAAGAACTGCAAACTACACTGGCTTCAAACAAACATTGTCCTGAGGAGTTTGAGGCCCTGAGTGGACAAGTCGAGAAGCTGCGTCAGGACTTTGAAGAGTTTGAAAAGGAGTGTGAGGCCAAGTCTGAACTCTGCCAGTTCTTTGGAGTTTGGCTGCGGTTGGTCGCCGTTATCAAGAACGCCATAGTCTCTGAGAGAGAAGGAAACTGGAACCTATACGCAGCTACTATCGAGGATTCCATGCCAATCTTCGCAGAATGTGACTGCATCAACTACCTGCATCATGGCTCCTGGTATCTTGAACAAATCAAGGCACTGGAGTTCACACATCCTGAGCTGTACCGGCGTTTCTCCATGGGCCAGTGGGTTGTTCGGGATCGTCCAGGCTGGTTTTGTGCTGTTGGAGGTGACATGAAGGTCGAGCAGACCATACAGCGAGTGTCGAAGGATCCTGGAGGTCACAATGTGGTGGGAGCCACACGCAATGTTGGTGCAGTGGCAGAGTTCGAACTCTTGTTCCACGAGATTGGGTCTATCACCAATCTCCTCAACGTTCTTACCACCAACCACTCCATGAACCACACAGAATGTCATCTCCAGCATGCGCTGAGCACCACACGCCGTCTCACATTCAATCAAAACATGGGGAAGCTGTTGGACTTTGTGCTAGAGCGGCAGAATCCATACTCTGTAATGATGAATGTGCCTGTATCACTGCACAACTTGCTACTAAGCTGGCCATTGGTCGAGAGGTGACTGTGCGTCTGCTCAAGTGTCTCGAGAATGGTGAGCGTGTTTACCGTTCATACAGATGGGAGGTGTTAGTTGAAAAGAGAAAAAAATTGAGCGCAACCATATCAAAGAGAAAGATGCCCCGTTTAACCGACCAGCCACAGAAGACACCAGCAACCATTCTGAAGGAGAAGAACGACCTCTCATCCAAGGATGTGGCAGAGGCACAGAGGAGCATGAACATCGTTAGGGAGAGGGGAATGGACCTTAGGCAGATACTTTCTCACGATGTGCTCCCAAATACCCCACTGTTCGATGGTGACCTTCCGACTAGTGTCAACAAGTCAACACTTGTTGGTGAGATCGAGTCTGGACTAGACCTCACCCGATGGAGTCAGACGTCGCCTCTTGCCACTCATGTTGTGGTAGACGTCATGTCGAAGATGCGACAGATGCCACTAGCACAGTTCCCTACTCTGGGTGCTGTCATCAACGCCATCATCATCTCAGCATCTCCATCTCGTACTAGACTCGTACGTTCAGATGTCTCTAAAGGAAGGGGAGCGCATGCGACGTAGTGACTCAACCACAGGCATCAACATCATCGGCATGAACAGTGACACACCCATCCCTCAGCAACTTGACAAGTTCTGGGCATCCGAGGACAACAAACGCAATCTCCAGCTGCTGGTTCGAGATATGGTGTGCAGTCGAGCCAACAGCCATCCTACCATCATCGCCAGCTCTATTGTTTATGATGGTGAGGTGTTTCCAGCAAAGGCAACCGGTGGTGAAGACATCCCAGACCTGTTGAATTGGATAGAAGAGGCAGACGCTAGGTTGGTGGTACATGTAGAATGGGCAGTTCGTGTGAAACAATGTAAGAGAGTTATCGTAGTCTCCAACAACACGGACACTTTCGCATTACTGCTACACTACATCCCGTACCTCCAAGCACTGGGATTGAAGGAGCTCTGGCAGCAGTATGGCACTGGTGAGAAGCGACGCATGCTTCCACTGCATCAAGCTGTTTCTCGGCTTGGAGCACCACTGGCCAAAACAGTCATCAAGGCGCATATCTTGACTGGAGACGACTGCATGAGCAAAGTGGGGACCAAACACGCGGCTATGATGTCTGACCCAGTACAGTATCTGACAAACTTTGGCGAGGCAGACACCTTGTCAGAACAAGATGAAGTTCTAGCAGAGAAGTACTTGGTACATGTCTGAGCAGGGGTCAGGTCAACTACAACTGCTGATACGTTCAACCAGCTCAGGTTTGAAAACTATACCAGCGCCAGGACTGGAATTGATTGTCTCCCTCCTACAAGCAGTGTGATCCACCGAGGAGCCTTGCTGGTGCACAGAGCATGCCAACTGCTTGCGACAGCCGATGAACGTAAGGCAAAGCTAGATCCAGTGGAACATGGATGGGAGGAGCACTTCGGGACACTGCTGCCATCAAAATGCCTGAAGCCTTTGCCACCCAGTCTGCTCACAATATGCAAGTGTGCAGGCAAGTGCGACACTCGACGCTGTGGGTGCCGTTCCACTGGAGTTCAGTGCATCGCATTCTGCCATGGGAAGGCAGATAACTCATCGTGTGAAAACCTGCCAGGATATGTAGCAGTGTAAGAGAATTTGACATTGGATTTGTTCTGTGCTTTGCTATTCAACATAAGTTAACAAGAAAAGTGAAGGTATCGACGGCCATCTTAGTTCAAGAGCAATTAATGTTGCCATTGACCTTGGCATTTCAAGCTTGGGAAGACGTTCTATCCATAACACACTATAAAAAAACAAGTATACATGTCCCAAATCAGTTGAATTACAGTTATTACACCAGTTTCTGCTGCAAAAGCAACCAAGAGCGCGCTGGCGTAACAATATGACCTTGATCATGACCTTTCAAGGTCAAGATGACCCAGAATGGACAAAACAATATCAGAAATGAAATCTACACCCCCAAATCATTCTAATGAGAGATATTGCAAGTGTATATACTCTCAAAAACAAAATAAATACATTTTCATCATGGCCGGATGGCAGCCATATTGGATTGGCTATTGCGTCATTCGTGCCAGTGTGCCGGGCAAGCACCTCGGTGATTTTTCATGTCTAGGTACCCATTCACTCAAATCAAGTGAGAAACTTCGCCAACACCATTTTGCATACGGGTCTTCAGGCCTGGTCCTGGATTACAGATGTACACACGCTCCTGGATTTGTCTCTACACACGCGCTCACTACAACTAGAGAAACAAACAAACACAGTGCCAGAGTTTGAAACGAAATTTAGCGAGTCCGTTTGCTGTTTCAGAGTTTGGCGCGTGGCGTTACGTTTGACGACAAAAGAGGTTGGCAAAATTGTTCAAAAGACACTTACCCCTCGCGTTTACGACCCCCAATCTCACAGTCTTCTGTCAGTTTTATGAACATAATTCTAGATTTATACCAACCCTATCCTCGACACTCCCTCGCGTTCACGACCCTCAATCTCACAGTCTTGTGTCAGTTTTATGAACATAAGTCTAGATTGATACTACCCCTATCCTCGACACTCCCTCGCGTTTACGACCCCCAATCTCACAGTCTTCTGTCAGTTTTATGAACATAATTCTAGATTGATACTACCCCTATCCTCGACACTCCCTCGCGTTTACGACCCTCAATCTCACAGTCTTCTGTCAGTTTTATGAACATAAGTCTAGATTGATACTACCCCTATCCTCGACACTCCCTCGCGTTCACGACCCTCAATCTCACAGTCTTGTGTCAGTTTTATGAACATAATTCTAGATTGATACTACCCCTATCCTCGACACTCCCTCGCGTTCACGACCCTCAATCTCACAGTCTTGTGTAAGTTTTATGAACATAATTCTAGATTGATACTACCCCTATCCTCGACACTCCCTCGCGTTTACGACCCCCAATCTCACAGTCTTCTGTCAGTTTTATGAACATAATTCTAGATTGATACTACCCCTATCCTCGACACTCCCTCGCGTTCACGACCCTCAATCTCACAGTCTTGTGTAAGTTTTATGAACATAATTCTAGATTGATACTACCCCTATCCTCGACACTCCCTCGCGTTCACGACCCTCAATCTCACAGTCTTGTGTCAGTTTTATGAACATAAGTCTAGATTGATACTACCCCTATCCTCGACACTCCCTCGCGTTTACGACCCCCAATCTCACAGTCTTCTGTCAGTTTTATGAACATAATTCTAGATTGATACTACCCCTATCCTCGACACTCCCTCGCGTTTACGACCCTCAATCTCACAGTCTTCTGTCAGTTTTATGAACATAATTCTAGATTGATACTACCCCTATCCTCGACACTCCCTCGCGTTCACGACCCTCAATCTCACAGTCTTGTGTCAGTTTTATGAACATAATTCTAGATTGATACTACCCCTATCCTCGACACTCCCTCGCGTTCACGACCCTCAATCTCACAGTCTTGTGTAAGTTTTATGAACATAATTCTAGATTGATACTACCCCTATCCTCGACACTCCCTCGCGTTTACGACCCCCAATCTCACAGTCTTCTGTCAGTTTTATGAACATAATTCTAGATTGATGCCAACCCTATCCTCGACACTCCCTCGCGTTTACGACCCTCAATCTCACAGTCTTCTGTCAGTTTTATGAACATAATTCTAGATTGATGATACCCCTATCCTCGACACTCCCTCGCGTTTACGACCCCCAATCTCACAGTCTTCTGTCAGTTATATGAACATAATTCTAGATTGATGCTACCCCTATCCTTTTCACGAGAACGTCATAATGTTGTTTTTCCGTGAGAGAGAGTTCAATGTGAACGTATCGGTATTTCGAAATACATGGCAAGATCTTTCACACACACACAGATGTACACACGCCCCTGGATGTTTCTCTACACACGCGCTCACACCTAGAGAAAAAAAAACAGTGCCAGAGTTTGAAACGAAATTCAGCGAGTCCGCTTGCTGTTTCAGAGTTTGGCGCGTGGCGTTACTTTAGACGACAAAAGAGGTTGGCCAAATTGTTCATAAGACACTCCCATCGCGTTTACAACCTCCAATCTCACAGTGTTCTGTCAGTTTTATGAGCATAAGTCTTGACTGATGGTAACCCTATCCTTTTCACGAGAATGTCAGAATGTTGTTTTTCAGTGAGAGAGAGTTCTGTGAAAATGTATCGGTATTTCGAAATACAGGACGAGATCTTTCACACACAGAGACGTACACACGCCCTTGGATTTTTCTCTACACACGCGCTCACACCTAGAAAAAAACCACCTACAGTACCAGAGCTTGGAACGAAATTTGGCGAGTCCGCTTGTTGATGTTTCAGAGTGTGTCGGCAGTCTTGTATTTTAGTCGCACTTTAGGGAGAAAGGTGGCAGAGTGGTTATTACGACGTTCGCCTGCCAAATGTAATGCGTGACTGCTAGCGTGAGTGACCCGGGTTGGAATCCCGGCCTCCTCGCCCTTTATTTCTAGCTTTGACAGGAAACATCGGACTGAACGTCCAGTCCTTCGGATGGGGACTTAAAAAGCTTAGTCTGACCCGTGCGCTTTTACGCACATAAAATTCCCCTACAGCAGTTGAAAGTCGGTAAGAGCAGGGAGAAATCCCGCTGCCTGGCATGGCCAAATTGATAGCTAGGTTTTCCAAGTGTGCCCACACCCCCTGCTCACCCTGTGCCCCCCCCCCCCCCCCCCCCCTCCAAAAAAATTGGGTAGGCGCTGCATTTGCGGCGACGCGCTCTCCGGGGGAGAGCAGCCCGAATTTCACAGAGATAAGTCTCTGTGACTAGAATATGCCAAATACCAAATACCAAAATACCAATACACCTCATGTGGGAGACTACCCTCAATCTCAAAGTCTGCTTCTTTGAGGTTGATGGAAATAATCCTAGGCTGATCCTAAAATCCCTAACCCTACCCTTACCATGAGTTAGGAAGAAAGGTTTCAGTATATGAAATTACCGAGCTTGGGGCATAGAAGATATAAGAAGTGTATAAAATTCTGCAAGGCCTCTATGATTACAAACATTTACTAACTTTGTGTGATGAGGATAGAACCCGACGATATGATTATAAACTCTTCAAGAAAACCACTAACACTAAACTGGCACAAACTTTCTTTGCTAACCGGATAATCAATGCATGGAATGCTCTTACTAACGAGGCAGTAAATGCAAAACCGTTAAATGTGTTTAAAAAGTCATTAGATAATCACGTTCAAAGCATTATTTATGCAGTAAATCTTACCAAGTTGGATCAGTAGAATAACACAACTGCTAAGTAGCCATCGGTTTTCACCAACTAACGCAATGAAATTAGGCTACTACGGAGAGGGCAAAAGGCTAAAACAAAAAGCCTACAGAGCCTTCATTCATATCATATCATATCATATCATATCATATCGTATCATATCCAATTATAAACGTAGACGAAGTACTGTTTGGAATCTGTACGTGTCAGAACATTCAAACAACTGACGAATGTAAAATAAGCTGTAAAAAAAGTTTACCACAAAACAAATCTCCAGCACAACTCTCAAGCCGATCCTAGTAATTCTAGTCGTAAAAGATTGATAATTTCTTAAAGAACAAGAAGAAAAAAGGGGGAAAAAAAGAATTCGTGCAAAGCTAGCTTTAAAGACGATCGGATTCTACCCTTTAATAGGGTGGAATCTTAATTAAACAATGACCAAAAAAAGAGGCGAAACAACCTTTAATTTAAAAGACAATCAGCTTTCAGAATCAGACGGTCAACATAGTTATTGACCGTGGGCCCTATTGGCCACTGCAACGACCACCTTTTGCAAGAGTGAATGCCCTCGGTGGGTAGGGGGGGAAGATGCTTGAGTACTGACCAAACAAGGGCATAATTCTCGCCAATAACCCTATTTTTAGGCCACTGAATGGCTGCCTTTCGCGAGAGTGAATGCCCTTTTTGGATACTGACCAACAAGGGCTTGACTCTTGCCGTCCAGGGCGTCAATAATAACCCTAGTTGCAGTGGCCAATAGAGAGAAGAAGGCCAGATCTTGAATAGAAGACGTAGCGCTAAAAAAAACCCTGGAAGAACCGATCCTGACAGAAATGAAGAAAAGAACACACACAAACTGGAAGAAGAAAAAACACCCCCCAAAAAACACCACACTACTAAAAATAGAAGCACCGAAAACGAAGAAGAAGAATCAAAAATGTGGAAGAGAGTTCAATGCAAGAAGAGGAAAAGATGCCCTCAGGTTGGTTGGGTTGGTTTTTTTGTACCTGTCCGAACACTCCACACACACAGAGTAAGACCACTTTGCTCGAGTAGCAAAAGGACATTGAGCGAGTGACTACTAGGAGTAGAGAAGAAGAAGAAAGGAAAACATATCCTAAAGCAACGAACGCCCAGCCCAGCAGAGGGAGCTGAGACGAGAGAGCTAAATAAAGGGAGAGCAAACGGGTAGTAGTAGTAGTAGTTAGGACCGAAGTGTCTTCCCTTTGCTTCTTTGCGGGGCACGTGCATAGAAGTGCCGTGGCTGAGGGTTTTTTCTTTGTTGCCTCCCTTGCTGTTGGGCTGAAGACTTGGCGCGCTCGCTCGCGCGCGCGCGCGTGCGCCGCACGCGCTTGGTCGTGGTCACGCGAGGAGACATTGAGAGAGAGAGAGAGAGAGAGAGAGAGAGAGAGAGAGAGAGAGAGAGAGAGAGAGAGAGAGAGAGTGTGTGTGTGTGTGTGTGTGTGTGTGTTGGGAGAGGGGGTGAGGAGGGAAGGAAGAGTGAAGAAGAAGAAGAAGGCATGGCAAAGGGGCAGTGCCAGAGAGAGAGAGAGAGAGAGAGAGTTCTGCTAGGGGTGTCATCCTCATTAAATCGATGATCGCTAACATAGAAGGGGTTGGGTAGAAGAAGTGCGTAATAATAAGCATATAGTGCCTGTGGTCTCTCAAACCTTTGCGCTGGCTCGTATAAGTGCTGAAGCCAAAGGGATGTGTTGGCTTGGAGGGTGGAAGGGGTGGCTTCTAAAGTAGTAGTGGCTTCGTCAACGCCAGCTGTCTAGAAACGAGAGTGTGGAGACACACCCTGGGCAAGGCATATACACTATTAGCCCGTTTCTTCTTCTTCTTCTTCTTCTTCTTCTTCTTCTTCTTCTTCTTCTTCTTCTTCTTCTTCTTCTTCTTCTTCTTCTTCTTCTTCTTCTTCTTCTTCTTCTTCTTCTTCTTCTTCTTCTTCTTCTTCTTCTTCTTCTTCTTCTTCTTTCTTCTTCTTCTTCTTCTTCTTCTTCTTCTTCTTCTTCTTCTTCTTCTTCTTCTTCTTCTTCTTCTTCTTCTTCTTCTTCTTCTTCTTCTTCTTCTTCTTCTTCTTCTTCTTCACGGTCTAATAATTCATTGCATGAATTTTTATTTTTTCATTACACTTTTTTTTCTAATTATAATTTTGCGGCCAAAACAAAACAATATACACTCGCATAAAACAAAAACCCACAATAACATGCAAACAAACAAAACAAGAAATGGCAAAAGATTATTATTGTTTGTTTTTCTTTTATCATTTGTTTTCCGTGTTACCTTTTTTCTTTCTTTCTTTGTTTCTTATGGGCAGATTTCTATTGTTTTCAAAAGTTTAAAATGGCCTTAAATGTTCCTAAATCTGACCCCCATAAAAAGTTCAATCCACATTCCAATCAATCTTCTTCTTCTACTTCTTCTTCTTCTACTACTACTACTACTACTACTACTACTACTACTTCTTCTTCTTCTTCTTCTTCTTCTTCTTCTTCTTCCTCCTCCTCTTCCTCCTCCTCCCTTTTCTCACTACCTCTCTCTCTTATACTCTTATACTCTTTTTTTTCTCTCTCTCCCTTCATGTCATGTCATGTCTTCCTAAACGATCTGGTGCCCTATTCATCCATTCATTCCTTCATTCATTCGCGGCTTCCTAATAATTATAGCAGCCGACAGTTCGGGGTTGTTTTTCTGTTTTGTCCCCTAAGCATCCGCTCAATCCACCACCCCCACCCACCACCCACACACATCACCCCACCCCCCCACCCCCACCCCCCTCTCCCTCCCCTCCAGAAATCAAATCGCTGTGCCCCCGTCTCTGTGCGTCATCCTCATTGTGCCCCCGTCTCTGTATGTCACCCTCATCAATGTGCCCCCGTCTCTGTGTGTCACCCTCATTGTGCCCCCGTCTCTGTATGTCACCCTCATCAATGCCCCTGTCTCTGTATGTCACCCTCATCAATGCCCCTGTCTCTGTATGTCACCCTCATCAATGCCCCTGTCTCTGTATGTCACCATCATTGTGCCCCTGTCTCTGTATGTCGCCCTCATCAATGCCCCTGTCTCTGTATGTCACCCTCATCAATGCCCCTGTCTCTGTATGTCACCCTCATTGTGCCCCTGTCTCTGTATGTCACCCTCATTGTGCCCCTGTCTCTGTATGTCACCCTCATTGTGCCCCCGTCTCTGTATGTCACCCTCATTGTGCCCCCTCTGTCTCTGTCTCTGTATGTCACCCTCATTGTGCCCCCGTCTCTGTATGTCACCCTCATTGTGCCCCCGTCTCTGTATGTCACCCTCATTGTGCCCCCGTCTCTGTATGTCACCCTCATTGTGCCCCCGTCTCTGTATGTCACCCTCATTGTGCCCCCGTCTCTGTATGTCACCCTCATTGTGCCCCCGTCTCTGTGTGTCACCCTCATTGTGCCCCTGTCTCTGTATGTCACCCTCATTGTGCCCCTGTCTCTGTATGTCACCCTCATTGTGCCCCTGTCTCTGTATGTCACCCTCATTGTGCCCCCGTCTCTGTATGTCACCCTCATTGTGCCCCCGTCTCTGTGTGTCACCCTCATTGTGCCCCCGTCTCTGTATGTCACCCTCATTGTGCCCCTGTCTCTGTATGTCACCCTCATCAATGCCCCTGTCTCTGTATGTCACCCTCATTGTGCCCCCGTGTCTCTGTATGTCACCCTCATCAATGCCCCTGTCTCTGTATGTCACCCTCATCAATGCCCCCCTCATTGTCTCTGTATGTCACCCTCATCAATGCCCCTGTCTCTGTATGTCACCCTCATTGTGCCCCTGTCTGCTCTGTCACCACCCTCATTGTGCCCCTGTCTCTGTATGTCACCCTCATTGTGCAATGCCCCTGTCTCTCTATGTGTCACCCTCATTGTGCCCCCGTCTCTGTATGTCACCCTCATTGTGCCCCCGTCTCTGTATGTCACCCTCATCGTGCCCCTGTCTCTGTATGTCACCCTCACCAATGCCCCTGTCTCTGTATGTCACCCTCATTGTGCCCCTGTCTCTGTATGTCACCCTCATTGTGCCCCTGTCTCTGTATGTCACCCTCATTGTGCCCCCTTCTCTGTATGTCACCCTCATTGTGCCCCTGTCTCTGTATGTCACCCTCATTGTGCCCCTGTCTCTGTATGTCACCCTCTATGCCACCCTCATTGTCTCTCTATGTCACCCTCATTGTGCCCTGTCTCTGTGTCACCCTCATTGTGCCCCTGTCTCTGTATGTCACCCTCATTGTGCCCCTGTCTCTGTATGTCACCCTCATTGTGCCCCTGTCTCTGTATGTCACCCTCATCAATGCCCCTGTCTCTGTATGTCACCCTCATCAATGCCCCTGTCTCTGTATGTCACCCTCATCAATGCCCCTGTCTCTGTATGTCACCCTCATTGTGCCCCTGTCTCTGTATGTCACCCTCTCTTGTGCCCCTCATTGTCTCTGTATGTCACCCTCATTGTGTCTCTGTATGTCCCCTCATTGTCTCTGTATGTCACCCTCATTGTGCCCCCTTCTCTGTATGTCACCCTCATTGTGCCCCCGTCTCTGTATGTCAGCCTCATCAATGTGCCCCTGTCTCTGTATGTCACCCTCATCAATGCCTCTGTCTCTGTATGTCACCCTCATTGTGCCCCTGTCTCTGTATGTCACCCTCATCAATGCCCCTGTCTCTGTATGTCACCCTCATTGTGCCCCCGTCCCTGTATGTTATATATCTATGTGCCCCCGTCTCTATGCGTCTCCGTCTCTATGCACGTCACCCTCATTGCTATCATTATTATTGTGCCCCTGTCTCTATTATGTCATATATCTATGTGCCCCCGTCTCTGCGTCCCTGCCTCTGTGTGACACCATCATTGTGCCCCCGTCTCCTCCCCTCCCCCCCCCCCCCCCCCCATCCCCCGTCTCTATAAATGTTGTCCCCCGTCTCTATTTGACCCCGTCTCTATGTGTCTCTATTATATGTCATGGGCATCAATTTGCACCCCGGTCTCTATGCTGGGCCCGGCTAACTATTTTCTTAGTTAGGCGCATAACGGCAGCATGACGCATGACGCAGAGAACTGTCTGAGCGATCGAAGAAGAAGTCGAGTCAAGTCAAGTCAAGTCAAAATTATCTTTATTGACGATAAAGGAATAAGCTAAACAAAGCTCTTTTTTTTCATCCTGTCAAGATTAGAAGAAGAAGATTAGAGGGGACTCGTAGAAATGGGAGCATATCGGGACATAACACACACACCCCTCCCGCCCTCCCGCCCTCCCGCCCTCCCCTCCCCTCCACATTCGGTCACCCTCCCCACCCTTCATTTCTTATTACCTAGCCAATGATGATGGGCTGTCCGACAACTTCATGACACTGGCTGTCTGAGTGTGTCAAACAAGTCATCAAGAGAAGGGGGAGAGAGAAGAGGGGGGAGAGAGAGAGAGAGCGGGAGGGAGGGAGGGA
>CM065697.1:13965162-13972662 GCA_017654935.2 Phymorhynchus buccinoides | reverse complement strand
TCCGCGACTAAGACACTACAATTATCGTCAGTAGGGGGGGCTTAGTGGGTGGTGTCCTGCATACAGGCTCCACTGAACTCCACCAAAGTGACTCAGCAGCAGTACAGTGTCTCCTCGGTTGGTTGCCTCCTGACGGTCTAACATAGATTCGCTCCCGTTTTGGACTGCCGGTTTCGGAGGGGGGGGGGGTCATCCAGCTCCCCGTATGGAGGCACGAGGCAGAAAATAGGAACAATAACAGAACACGTAATATGTTGGATAGATGTTGATTTGTTTGTACGTTGTCCTATCCACCATTGTTGATGTGTATTGTGCGGGTGAAGGGTCATAAAGGCGAACTTGGCACATTCTTTTTTTTATAATGATGCTTTGTTTGTCTCACTTTGGTTCTGACCCACGCATTGCTAGATGATTGGTATCGTAATCAACTTTGGTGGAGGGGAGATAAATAGAAAGAGAGTATTCACCCTTTGTTCAGTTTCGTTATAATACATTTTTGCTTATTCTTTGGATAAGGTTTATACGTACCAGGTAAAACGTTTTGTTTTTTAACTGCTACACACAAAACATTTTCTAAATTACTTATAAAAAAATATATCAGCAGTACATAGCAATTCTTCTAATATTTTATATGCATATAATTTTACTTTTTTGTTTGTTTGTTTGTTTGTGTGTGTGTGTGTGGGGGGGGGGGGTCTGAGTGCAAAAATATAACACCACTGCAAAACAGATTTTACAACGTCTCCAAAATAGTTTTTCCATGCATGTTTGGCAGCTAATAATGCACATTAGCTCTTGGCCTTTTCTACAATGTTATTAATCCGTGCATGTTTTATTGCTTAATATTCTGCCGTGATTGCCTGACCTGGCCATTTGTTGCTACAAACTAGGAATAAACGAAGAATTAGGCTTGCATGTGAAGAACTGGTTTCTGGGTGTTATGTTGTTCGCAAATTCGAGCGCGTTTCCATTTTGGCTCAGCTGAGTCAGACGTGTGTATTAATCTTCTTCTTCTTCTTCTTCTTTTTGTTCTTCTTCTTCTTCTTCTTCTTCTTCTTCTTCTGCGTTCCCAGGTCATATGGCCAGAATGGGTAAGGTAATTCAGACTTACCATACACTAACGCACCTGCATATGAAGCTTAAACATTGTAAGTTCAATGATGTGAAAGATCAAGAAGAAAAGTTGGTTTTCAAGGTCAAACCTCAAGGTCAAGGTCAGCATGGTTATATTTCCTTTACGGAACCATCCCGGCGCTGTGATACACCACCACACACAATTTGAAGCGATTCTGTTCGCTGGTTCATGAGACACAGCTCGGAAACGAAATATAGGGGAAGACGGGGTAAAAAGCGCATGGGCGGGTAAGAAGCCCACCCCAATTATCTCATGAAATAAAGAAAATTTCAGTCAAATTTGCCCATGAGACGAATGCTAGACATTAACAGCAGCCTCATGGGCAAAATTAGACTGAAATTTGCTTCATTTCATGAGATAATTGGGGTGGGCTTCTTACCCGCCCATGTGCTTTTTACCCCGTCTTCCCCTATAGCCCAAATGAAGGACATTTCGGTTTTCAAGGTCAAACTTCAAGATCAAGGTCAGCACAGTCATGAAGATCGAAAGGAACCTTCCTTTTCAAGATGCCTACCCACCCATCTGCCAAATTTGATTAAAAATCCATCCAACAGTTTTTGAGAAAATCGACTGACAGACAGACAGACAGACAGACAGACACACGGTCCCGATCACAATAGTTCCCACTCGAGAATAACGAAGTAACACCTTAGTAATGATTTAACACAGGAGCAACACCAGGTAGCGCTATTGTCTTATCATGTCAGCAGCAGCTGGTTGGAGAGAGATAATGCTAGGAGAGTCTGCTGCTACGAAGCTGCACACCAAAAGCTAATGGCTAATTTGGGTCGCGTTGCCTAAGTAGGCGGTATCGTTCTGTTCCGCTTTGTGGCGCTCTGTTTTGGAATTAATGAGCAGGTTAGGACGATGATTTGACCGCCAGGGTCAATCAAGCCAGTAGGGGCTTAGCGCGTGATATTCTTAGTTGGGCGTAGTGAGAGAGAGAGAAAGAGAGAGAGAGAGAGAGAGAGAGAGAGAGAGAGAGAGAGAGAGAGAGGGAGATGAGTCCCTCCCTCTCTCTCTCTCTCTCTCTCTCTCTCTCTCTCTCTCTCTCTCTCTCTCTCACTACGCCCAACTAAGAATATCAGCCCCTACTGGTTTGATTGCCCCATGGCGGTCAAATCATCATCCTAAGTTGATTTACACACGTTTTAAATTTGAAATAAAAGAGCGCTAAAAAAAATGCTCTCTAGTACCCACACTTTTTCAAGGTTTGTAAATCGCCATGAGAGTCAAGCACTAAAGTTTGTTATCTGACTTGTTCTTTAGTTGTTGTTATTTGCAACAACAACAACAAAAAAGGATGATGCGTCCTCTGTTGTCACGAGAACCGTGAGTTAATGACATAAAAATTGTCAATTTGTCAGGGGGGGCGGGGAAACGTTGAAACTCATTTTGCATAGCGAATGTAAGAAAGCGTACTTCTGGGAAGTATCGGACTGATTCTTGCTTTTCAAGTACGATTTTCATTCTGAATATTTCCTTTTATTTCCTTTTATTCCATTGCTGTCTTCAAACCTTTAACTTTATGGTGAAATGAATAAGGGGAAGGAACTTCTCGAAAATTAACTCCCTTTTTTTATACCTAAGTTATTTATGGCACCGATTCGCCTAGCAAAGTGAAAGTAGTTGCCACAACAATACAGACCCAAGTTCATCCTTAAACAAGAGGCAAAGCCTGCAAGGCTCACGTCTGATTTTTATTACTATAGCAGGCATGGGAATTCCCATGACAATTCCCATGCCTGTATAGAGAGAATACTGTTATGTAGACACTTGTGCATCTGAAAACAGAATTAATTTTTATTTTACTGTGTAAATTAAAATTATTTCTATGCATTAAATTACCCCTACCCCTTTCTTTAAAATTTAATTATATGTATGCGCATGTAACATAGTGGAGCCCTATTTTTATTTTTGGCAAACAAGTAAAATTGAAAAGCATATTGACCAAGCTTTCAGAAAAACATAGTGACCAATCCCCCCCCCCCCCCCCCCCCCCACCACCCCCGCCGGGGTAAGGGGGGTCTACGGACAACTGTAGTAGGCCTACAGTCTTTGCCTGTGGGTCTAAGCCTCTTACTCTTAGAAAATTAATAATTGAAGTTGCGTGATTCGTAAGGCCATACTCCTGATCTGTTACTGTTTTAAACTGATTGTTCATGCGATGAAAACTTGTTCCACATCATCTACATTTCTGTAAGATATTTTATATTAGTCCTAATATTTTTTTTTCGTTTCGTTAATCCCCCCCCCCCCCTCTGCCACAAAGCAAAGGTCAAGGTCACAGCCAGCAAGCTCATCCATGTTTATCTTCCCCTGTACAGTCTTTGCACATGGTGATCAATTGTCTAGGCCTAACAAAGGATTCGTACGTCGAAGGCAGTGACATCGACGAACCCTGGATTTTCCGTATATTTTTTTTCAAGACTGAAATGAATGTGGGCTAAATGTTAAGTACGTCGTGTTGATTATGAGGTAAGGCATGATCTCTTTATTCTCTAGGCCTTGTTGCCGGAAGTGCGGTAGGCTAAGTTATGCGCAGAGATGATGTGCGAATGAACACGAACAACCGTTACTCAAAGGCGCAAATAAAGCGAAACTACCGGGTCGTCAACGCACACACTCGGTACATCCATTTGTTACAGAAAATATAAGTTGACGACGTTAAGTTAAAATGTACCTATTTGTACACACCTGAAGTCTTGTGTTTCTTTTTAAAGAGCGTTTTTGTATATCTAATGGAGAGTCTTCTTTCCAGTATGTATCTCCTACTCGGTACAACACAACAGTAATCTCTGCAACAAATGATTTTCTTTCTTTTGTTCCTTACCGATGTATCTGACTGCTTTGATCGCCATGACTTGAAGGCTCACGTCAAAATCAAGTATCCTGCTAACTTTAACCCTCTAACATGTTATGTTTTTTTGAGAAAATGACAACGTTAAAGTTTCAGTGGAGAGTGAGAGTCTTCTTTAGTTTGAAGAGTGTGACTGAGTCAAGGTTAAAGGTTGCACAACAGTAATCTCTGCAACAAATGATTATCTTTATTTTGTTCTTTATCAATGTATCTGACTGCTTTGATCGTCGTGACTTGAAGGCTCACGTCAAACTCAAGTATCCTGCTAACTTTAACCCTCTAACGCCTTATATGTTTAGAGAAAATGACAACGTTAAGGTTTGAGTTAAGGTTAAAGGTCGGGGCCATGGACGCAACACACCACACACACACACACACACACACACACACACACACACACACACACACACACACACACACACACACACACATAGACACAGACACACAACCGAACATGTACGATACTATAGACTCACTTTGTTTTAAAAAACGACGTGAGCCAAAAAGGATGACCCAGACCTGCTTATTATGACAACCACCCACACAGCTGTATGCTTTAATTGTAACATTTTGAATAACGATCAAAGTCAATCAGAATGACTTTTTTAAAGTTTTAAGCAAATCTTATTATTGCCTTTGTTGGTTCTGGAAAGAAAAATGATTTTGATTTATTGAGAGTGTGTGTGATTGTGAAGTGTGTTTTAGAGTGTAGGCCTATCAAGAGTGTGTGAGTAATTTCTGTTTTGATACAAATGAACAGTCTTTCGAAATCGTTCCCTGGATGGAAGAAGTGCAATAGCTGGAAACCAGACGTGTATGAATCGTACAACCGCCATGCTAATGTATCTCTTCCAGCATTGATTTTTAATAGGAATTGTTCGGAAATAATTAAGGGGAGTAATTTCATGGTGTGTGGGAGTGATCTTGCCTAATTCAATTGGCCAAACAGGGGACGTCACTCTACCATCAGCTCTACCATCAGCTCTTGTAGCCCATCCACTCGTGTGTTGGAGCAGACATACAGCACTTAGAACACTGTGCGTCATTCTAAAAATGTATGTCATTTATATTTGTACGTCACATTTTGCAAGTTTTATCAATTTGTGGCCACTGGCCAGCCCTAATTTTTGTTAAGAAATCTTTGTAAGTCGCTGACTCGCATCCTGCGGTTTCAAGTTTCGACGCCATTGTTGCATTGTTGCTATTGAATTTGACTGAGTAATGGAGGTAAACAACTCTAATTCTTACGAAGTGCTCTCCCCTAGTTTTTTCCGAAAAGGCTGTGTACACACATAAGCGGATATTCCATGCGGAAACCCGTGCGCAATCCATAAATAAGTGAAGCAAAGAAGGGAAAAGATTTGCGCACGTGTCCGAATTTCCCCTTTTTGAGTAAACTTTTATCCTTCTTTCTTCCACTTATTTGGGGGGTTTCGTCCGGAACTTACGCGTCTAATGTGAACCCAGCCTAACCGTCATTCGATTTAGATGATATAGAGGCAGACGACTTCGGTGGAGGTCAATTGTGGTAGTTTTGAGATGTGGCTTCAGAAGCAGCGCACGTGGTTCCCAGCAATTTAGCACTAAGGGTTTTTTGCAGAGCGTTTGTTATTAGGAAACGTGTTTGACATTCTTAGTTAAGATAGCTTTTTAACGCATGGGCTGCCCAGAGTCCTGTTTCTGTTTCACACCAGTGCTAATCTTTGAGAGGGTGTGTTCGGATATAGGAGGGCAGGGGTGGGGTGGGGGGGTGGGGGTGGGGGGTTGTACAAAGGGGGTGAGAAAAAGGGAGGTAAGACGATTATAAAGGTTGGATGGATAGCCCATTTTGTGCCCCGTCCCGTTTGTGCCCCCGTCCCGTTTGTGCCCCTGTCCCGTTTGTGCCCCGTCCCGTTTGTGCCCCCGTCCCGTTTGTGCCCCTGTCCCGTTTGTGCCCCCGTCCCGTTTGTGCCCCCGTCCCGTTTGTGCCCCCGTCCCGTTTGTGCCCCCGTCCCGTTTGTGCCCCGTCCCGTTTGTGCCCCGTCCCGTTTGTGCCCCCGTCCCGTTTGTGCCCCGTCCCGTTTGTGCCCCGTCCCGTTTGTGCCCCCGTCCCGTTTGTGCCCCGTCCCATTTGTGCTCCCGTCCCGTTTGTGCCCCTGTCCCGTTTGTGCCCCGTCCCATTTGTGCCCCCGTCCCGTTTGTGCCCCTGTCCCGTTTGTGCCCCGTCCCGTTTGTGCCCCGTCCCGTTTGTGCTTGTCCCGTTTGTGCCTCGTCCCGTTCTCGTCTCTACGTGTCCCCATCTCTATGTTCGTGCGTATCCCCATCTCTGTGTGTCCCCGTCTATGTGTCCCCCATCTCTATGTGATCCATCTCTGTATGCCATTTTCTATGTGTCCCAGTCCCTATGTGTATGTTCCCATCTCTATGTGTCTCCGTTATTGCGTCCCCATCTCAATGCGTTCCCGAGTCTATGTATTCTGTCTCTATGTGTCCCCATCACTATGTGTCCCCGTCTCTAAGTGTCCCAGTCTCTATGTGTCCCCACCTCTATGTGACCCCGTCTCTACGTGACCCATCCCTATGTGCCCTTCTCTATGGGTCCCCCGTCTCTACGTGTCCCGTCTCTATATGTGTCCCCGTCTCTAAATGTCCCCATCTCTATGTGACCCATCTCTATTATGCCGTTCTCTATATGTCCCCGTCTCTATGTGTCCCCATCTCTATGTGTGACCCATCCCTATATACGTTCTCTATATGTC
Source organism: Phymorhynchus buccinoides (assembly GCA_017654935.2). Classification (NCBI taxonomy): domain Eukaryota; kingdom Metazoa; phylum Mollusca; class Gastropoda; order Neogastropoda; family Raphitomidae; genus Phymorhynchus; species Phymorhynchus buccinoides. Next base: position 13,965,929 of record CM065697.1, on the reverse strand, counting down.
CACCGTCTCTATGTGTCCCCATCTCTATGTGTGACCCATCCCTATATACCGTTCTCTATATGTCCACCGTCTCTATGTGTCCCCATCTCTATGTGTGACCCATCCCTATATACGTTCTCTATATGTCCACCGTCTCTATGTGTCCCCATCTCTATGTGTGACCCATCCCTATATGCCGTTCTCTATATGTCCACCGTCTCTATGTGTCCCCATCTCTATGTGTGACCCATCCCTATATACCGTTCTCTATATGTCCACCGTCTCTATGTGTCCCCATCTCTATGAGTGACCCATCCCTATATACGTTCTCTATATGTCCACCGTCTCTATGTGTCCCCATCTCTATGTGTGACCCATCCCTATATACCGTTCTCTATATGTCCACCGTCTCTATGTGTCCCCATCTCTATGAGTGACCCATCCCTATATACGTTCTCTATATGTCCACCGTCTCTATGTGTCCCCATCTCTATGTGTGACCCATCCCTATATGCCGTTCTCTATATGTCCACCGTCTCTATGTGTCCCCATCTCTATGTGTGACCCATCCCTATATGCCGTTCTCTATATGTCCACCGTCTCTATGTGTCCCCATCTCTATGAGTGACCCATCCCTATATACGTTCTCTATATGTCCACCGTCTCTATGTGTCCCCATCTCTATGTGTGACCCATCCCTATATACCGTTCTCTATATGTCCACCGTCTCTATGTGTCCCCATCTCTTTGTGACCCATCTCTATATGCCGTTATCTATGTATCCCCGT
>CM065697.1:13930162-13932662 GCA_017654935.2 Phymorhynchus buccinoides | reverse complement strand
CTCTCTCTCTCAGTATAGTTCTTTTATACGTGCTTCAACATATCTCTGTGCGTATGTGCATGTATGCGTGCGTGTGTGGTTACACGCATGTATGCACGCACGAGTATTAACAATTATGCATGTGCGTATGCAAGTTTTCTAAATCCATATTTCAACCTATCTTTTATCATAATATCACCTGCTTTGCTACCTTTATGTTCAAATATGTATGTGTAATAGAATGCCTTGCCACGTGTGTGTTCTATGTTCGTATATGTATCAAGGACAGATTGGAAGACTAGGCGTTGCCTAAAATCTTTATCCTTGAAAAATAAAGTTCAAGTTTTTAAGTCTCTCTCTCTCTCTCTCTCTCTCTCTCTCTCTCTCTCTCTCTCTCTCTCTCTCTCTCAGAATAACTCGCCGTCTTTTAAAGAATCCCTGTTACAGGAAGCGCTAGGTGTGATGGGTAAACATGGTGATGCGTGTCGTCATTGCGATCTTCGTCCTCTAAAGGTAATAACAATGATTCAACGAGCACGAAGATGCTATGATACTATGTGTACGCATAACCCTTTACCATTATCTTATTTTGCTTCATAATTGATTTATTTAACGTGGTGACAGCCCTGACACGGCCTTAGTTGTCGACGGGGGCTATAACTTAAATCTTAATCTTAATCTTCAGAATTGATTGAAAGAATGAACAGAGGTAGGATCTGGTTTTAATAGGCTGTCTTTCTTTCAGTATGATAAATTATTAATGGCAGACAATTTAAACAAATTACTTCTTCAGGATTTCTCTCAGAATTGACTGCAAGAATGAACAGAGATGTTCGAAATAGGATCTGGTTTTAATTATTATGCTGTCTTTCTTTCAGTATGAGATATTAATGACAGATAATTTAAACAATTTGCTTCTTCAGGATTTCTCTCTGTTGTTTTTTGTCCTTTGCCGATCTACGATTTCAAAGGAGTATGTTTTCGTTCGTGTATGTTTCTTTTTTTGTTTGTTTTTGTTTTGGGGGGTGTTTTCTGTCTGTCCCCAGGATATCTCCCGAACCGCTTGACCGAATCGCTTCAAATTTTGTGTGGTGGTGTGTCACCATGAGAGGTAGGCATCCGCGCATAAAATAACGCCGTCGTGACCTTGACCTTGGCGTATGACCTTGGGGGTTTTTTTTTTCTACAATGTTTATGTCTGTTTCTCTTTCTTAAAAAAGAAGATGAGATGTTCCAACAGATACTACACATAAATCTTAATTCATCACATGTCAACTTTTTGTTATACCTCAGGTTCATGTTTTGTTTCCTTTTAACGACGCCACCTTCATATCAACGACGTGCTGACAAGCAACTCCTTTCCTGGCGGAACTACAACCCCCTCCCCCCCCCCCCCCGGGGGGCAAAAACCGGATGTCCTGCCAGACTTACTGCCCCTTTGTGGCAAACCGGATATCCGGCGAGACGACTGATGGATGCTTGGTCGTAGAACAAACAGGTAATGACTGACGAAATGAAAGGAAGTTCATTATGACGTTCGTATCTTGTAGTTTTTGTTTTCTTACACATTTCATTTGCTATTGATAGAGAGCCTTTCTTTGTTTTTGTTTGTTGCTCAAGCCACAAACCTATAACTCACTTTGTCGGTCGGTCGGTCCAAAATTGTCGCACATATTGACAAAATTGTCGCACTTCAAATCGAGGCTGCACTTCAAATGAGATTGAAGCCGCTCTTTAAAATGATGTATTTTAAAGCGTACAAAATAATAAACATACGTAATACAGACACTACAACAGACACGACGAGTATGCTGTGCTTCTTTCGATGAGTATAAGTAGGATACATAGTTTTAAATGTTTTCCAAAAGATATAAAAAGTTACGAAATGGTGCAGAGATAACATTCTGGTTTACAGATTAAAATTATTGAAAAGCCAGGGGAGGTGACTCATGATTGGAGTGGTAAAAATAGACCGCGTGCCACAAACTATTGCGAATTCGCGCTTGTTTCTTGTTTTTCTTTAAATGCAACGCTGCTTTTGTTTAGAAACTAAAACGTAATGACTATGTTGAGTTATAGTCTTTCGTTGTCATATAATTATGCACGCGGAAGAAGGAAACACTAGTGAGTAAAATGCATTTTTATGGGTTATTTTTTAATTTTTTTAAATAATGGTCCACTAAGAAAATAGCAACTTAAATGATCGATATGTATGTGCGTGTGAGCGTGCGTGCGTGCGTGTGTGTGTGTGTGTGTGTGTGTGTGTGTGTGTGTGTGTGTGTGTGTGTGTGTGTGTGTGTGTGTGTGTGTGTGTGTGTGTGTGTGTGTGTGGTGTGTGTGTGTGTGTGTGTGTGTGTGGTGTGTGTGTGTGTGTGTGTTTCTTGTGTGTGTGTGTGTGGGGGGGGGGGTGTATGTGTGTGTGTGTGTGTGTGGTGTGTGTGTGTGTGGTGTGTGTGGTGTGTGTGTGTGTGTGTGTGTGTATGTGTGTGTGTGTGTGTGTGTGTGTGTGTGACACAGAGAG
>CM065697.1:13912662-13922662 GCA_017654935.2 Phymorhynchus buccinoides | reverse complement strand
GTGATCTCGATGTGTTTCTTGCAAAAACACATTCGTCAGGGTGCCCCTTTAACCCTTTCACCGCCAATGTCGCATTTATGCACCACAATGGTTTGACACCCATGTCACTAAAAGGCATCAAATCAGGGCCTGTTATTCAAAGACCCTATCTTCTTAATTTTGGGAGGTAAGGATAGGCCTAATGTTATGCATGTTACAGAGGAATTCCCAATATTGCTGACAATGTTTTATTCATCTACCCAGTTAAGTTTAATGGTATTTTTGGGCTGTAAAATGTCTGGCGGCGAAAGGGTTAAGGTCGTGCGTGCCTACACGTTATTTTCAACTCAGCTGAAAGGACACAATGAGCCCAAAACATCTCTTTTATGGTGCCAATGTTCAGAATACGAAACAGAGACATATCCAACATGCACTTCAAATTGATGAAGTAAAATGCAAATAAACATACAAGACTGTCTATTGTTGATTATTTATTTTATTTTTAAGCAAAGATATCACATTCGATCAACTCTACATAACATTCCATTGCATGCATCAACAACCACAAAATGTCAAACAAGTTTCATCTCAAAAGGTAAAACAATATGTAAATTGTTTTAGTTTTTTGTTGTTGAAAAATTAATGAGATGTGAACTGTTAATAATCAAATCAAATGCAGAGAACGCGTCAATAGTTTTCTAACTATGCGCAAACAGAAACAGAAACGGTAGAAATAGTTGTCTGGTCAAACCTTAATATAAATTTCAATGTAAAGAATGAAGAGACTGAATAAATAGGACAGATGAGAAAATTAATAAGAAAAAAATAATGACTTTTTTTTAAAACAAGAACAGGGGAACTCAAACGTGATTTTTTTTTAAATGGTGTCCTAAAAATCTCCACAAGAAATACATTCATGAATAAATGGATAACAAATAAATAAACGAACACATACATTTTGAACTAATTCCACACAAATCTCTCTCCACAAACGTTCCTGTCTTGGCCTCTGTTCACTATTTTTACACACACATACACTCTCTCTCTCTCTCTCTCTCTCTCTCTCTCTCTCTCTCTCTCTCTCTCTCTCTCTCTCTCTCTCTCTCTCTCTCTCTCTCTCTCTCTCTCTCTCTCTCTCTCTCTCTCTCTCTCTCTCTCTCTCTCTCTCTCTCTCTCTCTCTCTCTCTCTCTCTCCTCTCTCTCTCTTCCTCTCAACAATTTCACACACAAAAACACACACATCATTCACAGTGATGTACCGAGGATCGAAAAGTGATAGGACAAACTGTCCTGAGACAAGATAAATCAATAGGACAATGTCCTGGCTCTTGCAGAAATCAATAAGACAAAAGCATGCCAGTGTTAAAAAATTCAATCAGCCATTCGTCCTGACAGTGGAGAACACAATAGGCTGCAACGCAAATTCGGTCGAGCGTTGCATTGTATGTTCGGTCCAAGGCTGCATTGTATTTCGGCCCAAGGCTGCAATGCAATTTCGGCCCAAGGCTGCAATGCAATTTTGGCCCAGGGCTGCACCGTACATTCGGCCGAAGGCTACATCGTATATTCGGCCCAAATTCCGCGTCCCCAACACAATAGGTCATTTTCAATTTTAATAGGTCAATGGCCTATGACCGGGGGAATCGGGACATCACATACAAAACGAGTCACTTGTTTTTTTTTATATTTTTCACCACGTAGTCAATACTTATTGATCTCTTTCACTGCCAGTGGTAGAATAATTCTATAGTCTAATAATGAGCTCTAAAGGAGACGAACCAAACGTAAGGCATCATATTATTCACTTCACAAACAAGCACCGTAGGGCTAATGAGCAGATGGAAGAGAAAAATAACAACAATTTTATATCTTCTTCTTATGCTATCTTTCCTTCTGGCTGGTTAGTTAGCTGTCTGTCTGTCTGTCTGTCCCTCCCTCTCTCTCTCTCTCTCTCTCTCTCTCTTTCTTTCTTTCTTTCTTTCTTTCTCTCTCTCTCTCTCTCTCTCTCTCTCTCTCTCTCTCTCTCTCTCTCTCTCTCTCTCTCTCTCTCTCTCTCTCTCTCTCTCTCTCTCTCTCTCTCTCTCTCTCTCTCTCTCTCTCTCTCTCTCTCTCTCTCTCTCTCTCTCTCTCTCTCTCTCTCTCTCTCTCTCTCTCTCTCTCTCTCTCTCTCTCTCTCTCTCTCTCTACAAAGGACAGATTGTAAGAATAGGCCTGGCCTAAAATCTCAATCCTTGCGTAATAAAGTTTTCAAGTGTCAAGTCTCTCTCTCTCTCTCTCTCTCTCTCTCTCTCTCTCTCTCTCTCTCTCTCTCTCTCTCTCTCTCTCTCTCTCTCATTGGTTGTTGTTTATTTTTACTTTCATTGCATGTTTTATTATTGTTGTTTATTCGATGTTTCCATTTGCCACAGGGCTGGGTGTAAAACGTATGTATGCTTATCTGATTACCCTGTATAAATAAACTTTCGTTCGTTCGTTCGTTCTCTCTCTCTCTCTCTCTCTCTCTCTCTCTCTCTCTCTCTCTCTCTCTCTCTCTCTCTCTCTCTCTCTCTCTCTCTCTCTCTCTCTCTCTCTCTCTCTCTCTCTCTCTCTCTCTCTCTCTCTCTCTCTCTCTCTCTCTCTCTCTCTCTCTCTCCTCTCTCTCTTAAGCATTTAGGTTAAGAGAAGTGCTGACTTCGTAAATGAATGTTTGTGCATATATTTGCTTATAGTAGCTGTTTAGTTTGATGTTTCATGTACATTCCCATTCAAATCGGCCAATGGCCTCTCTGAATAAACCATCTTGCGTCTTGCGTCTTGCGTCTCTCCCTCTCCCTCTCTCTCTCTCTCTCTCTCTCTCTCTCTCTCTCTCTCTCTCTCTCTCTGTCAATACTATTTCGGGTAAAGGTAAAGATGTGCCACCCCCCACCCCCTGCATTTCTCGGTTAATTCCATTTTTCCGTTTTTGCCTTTCTTACCAAACATAAAGCTGTATTTTATTAACCTTTTCAGCTAATTATCTTTTTTGGAATAATAACCCTAAGCCTAACCCTACCCCCCACCCCCCTACAAGACGGAAACAATGAACCACGACTGTCACAAATGCCGCGGTGTACTGCAGTACATAGGGGGGGGGGGGGGGGGGGGGTCCTATTAGATAATGGCCTTTATCATGACTGCAATTAATCATTGAACAAATATAATTAGCTGAAAACGTTCATAAAATACAGCTTCATGTTTGGTAAGAAAGGCAAAAACGGAAAAATGGAATTAACCCTATAGCCCTATATTTGTTTTCGTCCAATATACAATATAATAAAGACAAATGTGACCCAGCACCACGAAAGGGACATTAAGTCGCGGGGCTAGTTTCTCACAACAGGCTTGCAAAGTCAAAAATCTCATTTTTTTGTCATTTTTGAGTTATGGGTATTTTTGTGTTCTCTATCATCTTATCTTTCATACTTATAAAGGATAATCATTGCTATGGTCTCTAAATGATCTTATAAGGTTTTTTAAACGAGTAGGTCAATACATTTTCTTCAGCTAGGCTAGACTTTAAACTGTGTTTTCTCAAAATGGTCAGCGCTCACCCTACTCATTTTAAATGCTCATAATATAATAACTCTGGAACGATAGATACAAGAATGTTGTTTTTGGGTATAATTACAGAGATGATTGTCGGACGTTTTCAAATGTTTAAGTTTCTCAGAATGGTCAGTTAGATACTTAGGGGAAGACGGGGTGTCTAGCGCTCGTCTCATGGGCAAATTTGACTGAAATTTGCTTTATTTCATGAGATAATTGGGGTGGGCTTCTTACCCGCCCATGCGCTTTTTACCCCGTCTTCCCCTAATATCCCTTTCGTGGTGCTGGGTCACAACAAAACACAAAATAACATATCGTGCATACAAAGCACTGCGTTCATCCAAACGAACCATTCATTACTGTCACGTACACACCTATTGTGAACCTATCTCAAACTATAATTATATCCAACCTGTCATGTAGCCTCGCTACGTACTAAGCAAACATCCATCAGTCACGCCGGATATCCGGTTTGCCAGAGAGAGGCTCTACTATAGTTCCGCCACAAATGGCCGACGACATTCTCCCGCCACACCTTCCAACTTCCTGTAGAAACATGGCTGGGGGGGTGGGGTGGGGGGGAGTGGAAGAAGGGAAGTGATTCGCGCGATGGTTTGAGGCCATACACCTAATATAAAACGCGTGGGAAATGAGGGGATCCGTAGCACCAGAACTACTTGTCCCTAAGAGCTACGGCTGTGAGGACGTAAAACTTCCTGCAACCAACCAACCAACCAAGGGGATCCGTTCAATGTGTCCCCGTCATTGTGTCCCCATCTCTATGGGTTCCTGCTTCTATATGTCCCCATCTCTATGTGTCCACGTCTCTGTATCATGTCCCTCATCTCTATGTGTCCACGTCTCTATGGTATGTCCCCGCCTCTAATATGTCCCCATCTCTATGTGTCCCTGTCTGGGTGTGTCCCCGCTGATTAGGGTAAGGGTTAGGGATAGGATTAGGGGTTAAGGTTAGGATAAACAAAGAGGCGGGGAAATATAAGATGGGGACACATAGAGACGGGGACACAGTCATAGAGACGGGGGCACAATGCTACGTGTCCAAAAAAGTATAGTGTCCGAGATAGGATAGAACGCTCTATTCAAAAAAGGTCCATGTCTCCAATCATTTATCAAGCCCATTTACGGTAACAGCTCCACTAGATCCTAGACCCTAGACCCTATGAATAGAAAGCTTTCTTTCTTTATCCTTTCAATTAAGACCTGGTATTGCAGTTGTTGTTGTTGTTGTTCTAGTTCCCTGGCTTAACGACTCCAGGGATCATCCCAACAGCCAGAGAACTTGAACAATTCAGTACAAACGCACCAGCTAGGGATGAGAACATTACGTGTGTGACCGTTTTTGATTACCCCGCCATGTGAGCAGCCACACTCCGTCTTCGGGGGATTAGACTGATGATGTTATGCTGGGAGCTTGTCATGGCTTAAGACAATCCCCGCACAACCATTCAGAGCATAACAACATTTTGATGTAGCCTTGGCGTTCTAGCTTATGTCAACTGGTCTGACACAGCCTCATGCCAAGGCAAGGTATTGCAGTACCTCCAGGCTCTGCTCCGAACATTGAAAGATGGTTGGTTGATGGTTCGTCCCATATGTGCTGCTTTGCAGCCGAGTGGACGTAAAACTTAACTTCCATTCATTTTATCCTTTTAATTCCTCCTTTCCTTCTTCAAGCCTTGCTGTGTCTTTGTTCAGTAGGAATTGTTCGGAAATAAGGGGAGTAATTTCATGGTGTGTGGGAGTGATCTCGCCTAATTCAATCGGTCAAACAGGGGAAGTCACTACCATCAGCTCTCGTAGCCTATCGACTCGTGGGTTTGAGCAGACATACAGCACTTAGAACACCGTGCGTCATTCTGAAAAAATCATGTCATTTATATTTTTACGTCACATTTTGCAAGCTTTATCAGTTTGTGGCCACTGGCCGCCCCTAAGTTTTCTAAAAAAAAATGTTTGCAAGTCGCTGACTCGCACATCCTGCGGTTTCAAGCTTCGACGCCATTGTTGCATTGTTGCTATGGTATTTGACCGAGTAATGGAGGTTAGCAACTCTAATTTTCACGATGTGCTCTCCCCTAGGTGTTTTTTTCTTCCCCGAAAATCGTCTATTAACCAGTGGCGAAGCGATTATGATTAATGTTTCCCAACTGATGTCTGGTCTGTTTGTTCCTGTCTGGCTTACTATGTGGCTACTACTATGGTAACACGATAGCGTTTGAACGGAGGGACCTAGGAGGATTGGCAGCTAGGATATCTAGGCCAAGTTCGAAAATGAATAAAATTTAGGGTTTTTTCTTCCACGTACTCGGCTGCGAAGCAGCACATATTGGACGAAACATCAACCAACCATTAATTCAATGCTCTGCGGAGATCCTGGAGGTACTGCAATGCCAGGTCTGATCCGATGGTCGACATGATGAAGTTCGAAAATAAAGGTCAAAGGTCAACTTCGCTGGAGACGAAAATTCTGCCGCGCCGCTGGGTTATCTAGCGTTTTCACGCCCTAAAAGGCACCCAAAAAAAACTGATATAAGGGATGGGCTGATGAGTGCTGTTGTGCTTTAGGCGAGAGAAAGAAAACGAAAAAAGATATCTAGGCCATGTTCGAAAAGAAAAGTCAAAGGTCAACATCGCTGGTGACGAAAATGCTGCCGCGCCGCTGGGTTATCTAGCGTTTTCACGCCCTAAAAGGCACAACAAAACCTGATATAATGGATGGGCTGATGAGCTGTTGTGCTTTAGGCGAAAGAAAGAAAACGAAAAAAAGGGTATGATATCTAGGCCAAATTCGAAAACAAAAGTCAAAGGTCAACATAGCTGGAGACGAAAATGCTGCCGCGCCGCTGGGTGATCTACCGTCTTCACGCCCTAGTTAAATAAGACTTAAAATTTATCAACAACAAAAAAAGTAATGGTTCCAGCAAAAAAAAATAGTATAAGTGCATGGCTTTGTACATCGATTTCTCGGCAAATATGTAGATTTACACCCTCCTGCTCTATTTCTTGGTTCTCTCCGTGGTTAGGGATAGGGTTAGGGTTAGGGTTATATGGTCTTTTCTTTTGCCACAAGCATCTGTTTTTTTTGTCAAAATCATCTGGGGGGTTTGGAGCATTAAATCGCTGCCGTTATATAATCAATTTGAAGGCACACAAAAAACTTATGCAAGGGATGGACTGCCGAGTGCTGATATGATTTTGACGAGAGTGGAAAAAAAACCCGAAAAACAAAAAGGTGGAGAAGCTTTCCACAGATGCTTTGAAGGAAAGGATCCAACGCTGTTTATGGCCTACACCTCTGCTGTATCATCTTTCAGAATTTTTTTTTTTTTTTACCACGACAGCGTTTGAACCTGAAGGACCTGAGACCCTATCAAATTCTGATTGCGGCTAGGTAGGTAGTTAGGATATCTAGGCCAAGTTACAAAAAGAAGGTCATTGGTCAAAGGTCAAGGTCACTGGAGCCGAAAATGCTGCCGCATGGCTGGTGTTTTGTTTTTTTGAATGATACCTGTAGTCTTGATGTGTGTACCATTGCCCAGATTGGCAGATTGTAAGAATAGGCCTGGCCTAAACTCTCAATCCTTGCGTACTAAAGTTTTCAAGTGTCAAGTGTCAAGTGTCTTTACCAGGAAAATAACAATCATGTTTTTAGGTGCGCTGCCTGGTTAAAAGGAAAGGTGGGGATGGACAGAAATGGGCGAGGGAGGGGGGGGGGGAGAGACGAGTGTTGTTTGGGTGTGTTTTTTTGGTCGAGTGTTAACTAAAGGGAGATAACCCACGACGGCAAACGAACAGATAATGAATATTGACAGCTGATGATGGCCTAGACCTGTTTGGAATAGGGTACGCGGAAGAGTGAGAGAGAGAGAGAGAGAGAGAGAGAGAGAGAGAGAGAGAGAGAGAGAGAGAGAGAGAGAGAGAGAGAGAGAGAGAGAGAGAGAGAGAGAGAGAGAGAGAGAGAGAGAGAGAGAGAGAGAGAGAGAGAGAGAGAGACAGACAGACAGACAGAGAGACAGACACAGACAGACAGACAGGTAGACAGAGATAGAGAGAATGTGAAGGCCTTCATATAGATTGATTTTGTGAAAGAAAAAAAACTGAAACAGACTGCAACGTCACTGGAACATACAACAAACAAACATCTACACGACAATTTATTCACAAGTTGAGAGGGATGGGGTGGGGGGGAGCATAAAAACGTCAAAAGGATCGACTTGTGAATAATGATTGAAAGGACACTTGAGAGGCCAGGAGGGTAAGGTGTCCTAACTGACCTGACCTGACCTGATGATGTAGGGGAAGACGGGGTAAAAAGCGCATGGGCGGGTAAGAAGCCCACCCCAATTATCTCATGAAATAAAGAAAATTTCAGTCAAATTTGCCCATGAGACGAATGCTAGACATTAACGCTCGTCTCATGGGCAAAATGAGACTGAAATTTGCTTCATTTCATGAGATAATTGGGGTGGGCTTCTTACCCGCCCATGCGCTTTTTACCCCGTCTTCCCCTAGCGCTTTAATTCGAAGAAGAGCATCTTTTGGAGTGACAGTGAAAGTCAACTTTTGAGTGGTGATCTCTTTTTAACAGTTGGTTATCTGGCTGAGGATAATAGCTTTCATCCTGGCCCTTCAGTCTATAGGCCACTGCAACTAGGGTTATTAAAGACCCCCCACGTCACGTGTCAAAATCACGGTTTTCGCGTGTTTTTCCCTCTTATTGCTGGTAAGAAACCTTAAGAAGGCTTCCTAGCATAAGAGGGAATGTGACACGTGACGTGGTGGGTCTTTAACGCCTTTGACGGCAAAAGTTAATCCCTTGTTGGTCAGTATCCAAAAGGGGCATTCACTCTTGCAAAAGGCAGCCATTCCGTGGCCTCAAATAGAGTTATTGGCGAGAGTTATTCCCTTGTTTGGTCAGCACTCAAGCATCTTTCCCCCACCCGCCAAGGGCATTCACTCTTGCAAAATGTGGTCGTTGCAGTGGCCAGTATCCAAAAGGGCATTCACTCTTGCAAAAGGCAGCCATTCAGTGGCCTCAAATAGGGTTAGTGGCGAGAGTTATGCCCTCGTTTGGTCAGTACTCAAGCATCTTCCCCCCCACCCACCAAGGGCATTCACTCTTGCAAAAGGTGGTCGTTGCAGTGGCCAATAGGCAAGCTAGCTGACCCATCCTGTTGCCTTCAGGGTGTAGTTATAAAGCGAAACTTATCTGTTTTTGTGTGATCAAGTCAAAGCCGTTTTAGTACGTGGTTTTCCGATGTCCTACGAGAGGCCTCCTCAAACACTTCTTCTTCTTCTTCTTCTTCTTCATCTTCTTCTTCTTCTTCTTCTTCTTCTTCTTCTTCTCCTTCTTCTTCTTCTGCGTTCCCAGGCCATATGGCCATAATGGATAAGGTACGTATATGTCCGATTTTCAGTTTTCACTAGCCTACCCGCTGCGTACAGCTGACACATTCTGATTTCGGCGGAGCTCAAAGATTGGAAAATGTTTTTTTGGAGAGAGGGGGGAAAAGGCAGGAGAATGGGCCAATAAGTCAGAAAGATAGTCGATGATAGAAAGCACAGGGGAAAAGGCAGAGTCAAAGAGAGTGAAAAACAAGAAGAAGTTACAAGCACAGAACTTCCAGAAGGTGGGGGAACTATTTTTACAAAAGACCCCCGGTATCCCCACGGGGAGAGACTCGTGGAGGGGGCGGGGGGCGTCCAGCTCCCCGTATGGAGGCACGAGGCATCCACCCACTGCTCCGCCCCTCGAACACAAAAGAGTTCCTTTTCCTCTAGGTTTGGGTAAATAGTCACGTACAGTAATAATTCCCAGGAATCATCATTGAACACGGGAAAGAATCTGAACGCTAACTTGCAAGTTTCCTTAAGATTACGTAAATTAGCACCCACCCCACCACCACCCACCCACCCTTAAATTTCTGGGTTCTTTCCGGTGTCATGAGAAATAAGTACCTACCGTGAAATAAATACCCTTCAAAAGCGCACTAGAGCCATTCTTCTGTCATGTGATAAATGAGTCAACTATTATATTAAATATTGATATTTAAGCGCTCAATCTACACGGAAAGAACCAAGAAGTAGAGCGGGAGGGTGTAAATCTACATTTTTTGCCCAGAAATCGATGTACAAAGCCATGTCACTTAGTTTCGTATTTTTTTCTTACCCGCCCATGGGCTTTTTACCCCGACTTACCCTATACCATGATTTTCCATTACTGTAGAAAATCATCACATTAGAGGGCGGGGGGGGGGGGGGGGGGTACAAACAAGGGCGGGAGGTCTGGGGGCCGGCTTGGCCCCCGGTGGGGTCCAGGGGTAGCGCCCGTTTAAATTGTACCTTAGGACAACACAACTGTCAGTATGACTCTCTGTCTTTCTTTCTTTTTTCTATTTCTCTTCTCTTTTTTTGTTGGGGGGGGGGGGGGGTACGG
>CM065697.1:13845162-13907662 GCA_017654935.2 Phymorhynchus buccinoides | reverse complement strand
GCCCATGAGACGCTACATAGCAAACTTTGACTGAAATTTGCTTTAATTCATGAGATAATTGGCATGGGCTTCTTACCCGCATATGGGCTTTTTACCCCGTCTTACCCTACCATTTTCAAAATTAACGTTCAAAATAATATTGGAACACGGTCTTGCACAAGTTTTAGATCCATCATTCAACGACGGTGTGTTTTTTACTGTGGGTGCGCCGGCTTCAACGACGTCTACTGCCCGCCATCTTATGTTGGTCATTGCCAACAGTGCTCTTTTGTGGTCACTGGTTAGACTTTCTACAGCAGCCAGACATCATGTTCACGTGCAGCAAACCTGCGAGGATTCCAGACAACGGAAAGTGTCTTCGTTGACAGTCACCGTAATTGCTGCTGCAAGTGTTTGTTTCCTACTCTTGAGCACGCCTTTCACGGTGTGTTAAATTATCTTAAAAAGACTATGTGGATTGGTACAACCCCGATTCAAAATGGACACTATTTGGGGAATTAGTAGGGTGTGATATATTCTGTGGTTCTCCAATAATTTTGATCAATCTTCCTTTTCTTCTTCACCTTCTTCTTTTTTCGCATTCTTCTTCTTCTTCTTCTTCTTCTTCTTCTTCTTCTTCTTCTTCTTCTTCGCATTCTTCTTCTTCATTTCTTCGCATTCTTCTTCTTCGCATTCTTCTTCTTCTTCTTCGCATTCTTCTTCTTCTTCACATTATTCTTCTTCTTCGCATTCTTCTTCTTCTTCGCATTCTTCTTCTTTTTCTTCTTCTTCTTTTTCTTCTTCTTCTTCTTCTTCTTCTTCTCTTTCTTCTTTCGCTTCTTCTTCTTCACATTCTTCTTCTTCTTCGCATTCTTCTTCTTCTTCGCATTCTTCTTCTTGCTTGTTGTTGTCTTTCACTTTCCTTCTTCTTTGTCGTCGTCATCGTCTTCCTCTTCTTCTTCCTCTTCGTTTTCCTTTCTGTCTTCTTCACCTTCTCCTCCTCCTCCTCTTCTTCTTCTTCTTTTTTCGTGCAGTTTACGATTTTATTTCTTTTCCTTTTTCTCTCCCTAAGTCTTGAGGATAATGCCACTGATCTTCTTTCGCGAAGTAGTCCCCAGGGGAGTTCTTCAGCTCATCTATTAGTGGAAACAATGAATGGTTCTCCCCCTCTCGGCCTGATTACTCCTTTCCACGTGCGCGCCGCATTCCCTCACTGTTTGCCTCTCTGATTGGCTGAGCTGAGCTGAGCTGAGCTGGGCTGATGGTAGATGGTGAGATTTACGTCCTTTTAGTCACAGACTCTTTTAAGGACAATGTATTTGAAGACTTTGTCTTCTTGGGGCTGAGTATGGTGATGAAAGAAGTGATGATGTTCTTGTTGTTGTTCTTGTTGTTGTTGTTTTCGTTCCCCAGCTTAAACGCTCTGGGGGCACACCCAGTGCCATGTGAACATTTCGCATGGCCTTGGGTGGGCAGATTACGTGTATGGCTGCTTTTAAAGGGCCCCGCCACATGGGTGGCCATACTCCGACTTCAGGGGACTTCGCTCCATTCATGGAGCCACCCACACATTCACTCCACCCGTGGAGTGACAACAACCAACAATTCTTTACGGCGTGTAGGGAGAACTGCCACTGGTAAAGACAGCTTCCATTGGGCACAGCCGTATCATTTTAATATTGGCCAAGGGTCAATTTCACTTGCATCACATGTACAGACACAGTGAATAGCCAAGGACCCTTTGACGTAAGAAGTGACGATGATTCCGGTAACATCGCGGACCCTTGAACGTAGGGGTTCGCCGTCTAAGAGTAAGACTGGATCATTCAGATGGAGTCTGGCTCTGGGTGTTGTTCCTAGATCCCTGTCCTTGATGCTTAGGGTGGAATCAGCATCGATCGTCGTCGCGGAAAGGAGATGGTAAAGCATTGTGAGGCAGCCCGCAGGTTGTCGATCTCAATGCCCGCTTCACTTGTCCATGGTTGCTGACCCATCTCCCAAAGCCGCTGTCTTCAGGACCACAAGGCAGCCTTCTCCGTACCTAGGTCTTGACGTCACCGACACATGGGCAGGAGACACATGGTCGAGTCAAACAGTTTCTTCAGGCGGATGATTCCTCCCCCCCCCATAGGAGGCTGGCCTCCGGCTTAGAAAATTGCACCCGGAGCAACTACTTGGCATCGGTGGTCTTGCTGGTTTTAAGTGTAAGTCAGCACTACAGAGATCATCCAATCTTAATCTTAATCTTAATCCAAGTCGCCGTACGTCGCCCCGTCTGCGTGTTAAATCAGCCAACACCCATGGTGAGGGAAGTTGACTGCGCCGCCCTTTCTGCTGACTGCCACTCAGCAGAAGTTCAAGCGTCGTCTGCCACCCTTGCACTCGGAATGACTGGGCCGAGCTGGGAGGCACTATTATGCAGAGCCGCGGCCAAATTACTGCGCCTTAATTGCGCATGCTCGTGAGCGACATGCAAAACAACATGGCGAGCTATAGCAAACATAATCCCAAACGTTATGTCAATAAATAAAAAAGTTGCAATTAAAAAACAATCAGTGTCCTATAACGAGTGCTTTTGGTGGATGCATCGTTCCCTTTCTTTTTTATATATCATACTATGTAAAGGTCAAGATGCGCCACCCCCCCACCCCCCCCCCACCCCCCACCCCCCACCCCCACCCCCCCCCCTGCATTTCTCGGTTCATTGTATTTTTCCGTTTTTGCCTTTCTTACCATACATAAAGCTGTATTTTAGGAACATTTTTAGCTAATAACCTTTTTGGAATACTAACCCTATCCCTAACCCTAGCCCTAACCCTAACCCTACCCCCCACCCTATAAGATGGAAAAACGCAACGAACCACAACTGTGACAAATCGCGGTGTACTGCAGTACATAGTGGGGGGTAGGGTTAGGTTTAGGGCTAGGGTTAGGGTTAGGGTTAGTATTCCAAAAAGGTTATCAGCAAAAAAAATTCCTAAAATACAGCTTTATGTATGGTAAGAAAGGCAAAAACGTAAAAATATAATTAACCGAGAAATGTAGGGGAGGGGTGGCACATCTTTACCTTTACCTCTTTCTCCACGCAGCAAAATACATTATGCCTCCTAATTGATCAAGGGAGGGGGGGAGGGGGGGAGATAGAATAAGTCAGGACAGTTATCTCCCTAGTCACCGGAAGAGCCCACTGGATTAGAAGTACATAATTATATCTTCTTCTGCGTTCCCAGGCCATATGGCCATGGTGGGTGTGATACGTATGTGTCCGGTTTTTCGTGCACTGGTCTCCCCACTGCATTCAACGACACATTCCGATTTCAGAGGAGCTCAAAGGAGAAAAGTGTTTGGAAGATTTATTATTTTTACTGAAAGGCAGGATAATTGGACCGGTTAGGCAGAAAAATAATATATTATAGCTAGAAGTGGCAAAGTCAAAGAGAGTGATAGATTAGAAGAAGTTGCTATAGCAAAGAACTTCAAGAAGGTGGAGGAACTATTTATACTGAAAGATCCCACAGTATTCTCATGTTGGGGTGGGGGAGGGGGGCGGCGGCTATCCATAAAAACACTATGCATTGACCCCTAGTATGGTGTATAAGTTATATACTCACAAGACAGAGGCGTGCCTATAATACCTTGCCGCCCTGGAATCAGTGCAGAACCTGAATCCTGGCCAAATATGTGACCCAGCACCACAATAAGGATTCTCTCTCTCTCTTGCGATCAATCTGGCAGTGCTAAGGTCTCAGTCCACATGAGGTCGTAAACTGGACAGTGCGGCGCAGGTCTTCTGCCGTTCCCCACAGCTTGCTGGCGGTTGGCATCTCCTGCAGCCAGATCTGCTCCCTCTGCACCGCCAACAAGGGACAGTCCTGGAGGACATGGTGAACTGTCTGTTGGCACCTCCTGCAGCCAGATCTGCTCCCTCCGCACCGCCAACAAGGGACAGTCCTGGAGGACATGGTGAACTGTCTGTTCCGCCCCACAGTCACAGGAGCTTGATGGGGTGACGCCAACACGCTTCAGATGGGCACGTAAGCCACAGTGGCCCGTCCTCAGTCTGAAGATCCACAATAAGGACATTAAGTGTTAAAATGACCATTCTGAGAAAATGGTTCTGTCGGAAACGTCAAGCAATTCTCTTTCAAATGATAATGATGATGATAATGATCTATACAAGAACAATTCTTGTATCCTTTATGCGCATTTAAAGTTTGTAGGGTGACTGTCGGCCGGGAACCTTTCAACTTATATTATTTGTGACAATTTTACTTCTTCTTTTTTTTATTTACCAATATCGGTTTAGCACTTTATTTTGTAGCGATTGGAATGCTTTTTTTTTCGTCACACACTTTCATTCGCACAGAGTAGATGTGCAGACAAAAGAAGCACCACAGACCTTCGTTTCAGATGTAAGCTTACTCCCTCTTTTAAAGAACTTGGAAGTTAAACAAAAATAATAAATAACTTGAACGAATGGATATGCCACAAAGCCCTAATCAAGAGAGAGACAGAGACAGAGAGTGAGACACAGAGGGAGAGGGGGGGGAGAGAGAGAGAGAGAGAGAGAGAGAGAGAGAGAGAGAGAGAGAGGAGAGAGAGAGAGAGAGGAGAGAGAGAGAGAGGAGGGGGGAGAGGGGGAGAGAGAGAGAGAGAGAGGGAGAGAGAGAGAGAGGAGAGAGAGAGAGAGAGAGAGAGAGAGAGAGAGAGAGAGAGAGAGAGAGAGAGAGAGAGAGAGAGAGAGAGAGAGAGAGAGAGAGACAGACAGACAGACAGACAGACAGACAGACAGACAGACAGAGATACAAAGACAGAGACAGAATACAGAAAGACTCATTCATTTGTTTTTCTGTTATTGTCGTTTTGCTTTTGTTATGTTTTGTTTGTTTGTTGTTGTTTCTTATTGCTGTTTGTTTCTTTGGAGTTGTAGCCTATTAATTGTGTTCGCTTGTTTGTTTCGATTTGTTTAAAATGAAATTAATTTTTGCTCTTGATTACTCGGAATTGTCCGGCATTACAAGTGTGGATGTGTCTACCGATAGCTTTACCGTGACTCCTCTTTTTCACCTTCTTGTTGTGCTCTTGTAGGCCGTTTATGTGGTTATAAAAACAAACAAACAAAAATGAAATGGAAGCATGTTCTGCTAAATGTTTGTTTGTTTTTTGGGTGTTCTTACTCGCAGTCATTTTTTTTTTGGAATGAAAGCAAAAAGAATTAAACAATTGCTGTAGTGTTACATTCTCTGCATTAGTAACATTCTGATTCGGGTTGCGGTTGCGGTAGTGAGCCTTTAGTGTATGTTGTGCATTTATGCCGCGCGCTTTTTTTTTTTTTATCCAAGAATTTTTTTTTTTCTCTTTCCTTTCCACGTAGAAAATGAAATTTGTTCCATATCAAATTTAGCTGGGGGAATGGGGTGAACCGGTGCAGAAGATTGTCCATCATCTGACGCGCTGAAGCAAAAAATATCAGGTTTGTTAGTGTGTGTATTTGTTCGTTTGCCCCTCTCTCTCTCTCTCTCTCTCTCTCTCTCTCTCTCTCTCTCTCTCTCTCTCTCTCTCTCTCTCTCTCTCTCTCTCTCTCTCTCTCTCTCTCTCTCTCTCTCTCTCTCTCTCTCTCTCTCTCTCTCTCTCTCTCTCTCTCTCTCTCTCTCTCTCTCGCTCTCTTATTAGCTATAACAAAGACGCTTAGAGCCTACGCAAGGACAGAGCACTTAGAGATGCACTGGCCTCGCCTGTCCTTGGTGGGAGCTGTTGGACGCGTTGTGGTTTCTGAATGGGGTGGGTTTTTTGGCCTGTGGGCTCTGCAGTCATGAAAAACGGGCTGGTACACCCCATGGGGACATTTCGCAAGGACACCTCTGCGTTGTATCCGATGGTCACCAAGTCGGGAGTAGCTATATGTGCCCCTGCATGTCCCGTGAAATTCTGCTTAACGTCCTCCGGTCTGGAACAGACACGTACGGGGCATTAGTAGATATAAAGATGGTGGGAACGATCCTGGAGGCAAATGCCCCGGAGGCAGTGCAACACCAGGAAAGTCCCGATTTTTTTTAGCAATACAGATGTGAATGTAATGGCATGTCCCCTAACGAAATTTAAAATGTTATGTCCTCTTGACCCGAAGGGCACATATGGGACATTGTTAACTATGAATGTGGGGGAGAGCTGGGGGGGGGGGGGGGGGGGGGGGGAATCATATTTATCAGTTACTAAGAGTAAAGATGGGAAAATGGCATGTCCTGTGATGTGTGCCTGCTCCTAAAATAACCACAACACGGAGTTCCTGGACTGGAGCAGGGCTGCTCTCGTGTTGATAAGGCAGGCGTGGCTGGTGCATTTCTGGGTCCCGTTAGCACCCTTCGGGTGTTTCTTTTTCATTACATTCACGTATCACAAGCCCGTTCTGACCACTCACCCTTTAGCGTGTCTGTGTCATGGAAGAGTGACAGGGTCAGCCGTGCAATGAGCGACCTAGCTGCTGATTTCACCGCCAGGTGGCGACAAACTCAAGTGGGGCTAATCCTAGTGATATCCTTTGTTGGAGGGAGATAGGAGTCCCTCCCTCTCTCTCTCTCTCTCTCTCTCTCTCTCTCTCTCTCTCTCTCTCTCTCTCTCTAACTTAGGTAAAAGTAATATAGTTGTTTTCAGAAAGGGGGGTTGCCTGTCAGCAAGGGAGAGGTGGGTGTTTGATGGTAATATTTTGCCTGTAGTTAATGTCTATAAGTACCTTGGAATTTTTTTTTCTACTCGTCTAAGTTTCGCAGCAGCTTGTAAAGATTTGTCTAGTAGTAATGAGGAAATTAGCTTCGTTAAATAACTCATTAGAACTGTTTGTTAAAGTCTTTGATACTCAGATACAGCCTGTTGTACAATAGGGGTCAGAGTTATGGGGGTTAGATAAGACTGCTATCATACACTGTGAATCTGTTCATTTGTTTGGACTTAAAAGATTTTTAGGAGTTTGGATGAAAACTCCAAACGATCTAGTTTACGGGGAGACAAATAGATTCCCAATTCACATAAATTCTGCTGTCAGGTGCATTTCCTACTGGTTAAAATTATTACAAATGGACACTGAAAGATTGCCACGAAAAGCGTATGATATGCTCTATGACTTAGACTCGAAGGGGAAAAGTAATTGGGTAACTAAGGTAGGGGAAGACGGGGTAAAAAGCGCATGGGCGGGTAAGAAGCCCACCCCAATTATCTCATGAAATGAAGCAAATTTCAGTCTCATTTTGCCCATGAGACGAGCGTTAATGTCTAGCATTCGTCTCATGGGCAAATTTGACTGAAATTTTCTTTATTTCATAAGATAATTGGGGTGGGCTTCTTACCCGCCCATGCGCTTTTTACCCCGTCTTCCCCTACGTACGTGTTTGTGTGAACTTGGTTTTGGTTTTGTCTGGTATTGTCAGGGAGTAGGTGGGGGGAAACTGTTTGTAAGCAGCTTACGTCAAAGACTTACAGATACTAGGTGGCAAGATTGGGAAGGTCATATAAATGCTAGCACTAGATTCGATGTATATAGAATGTTTGCCTCTTCACATTTAGTTCATAGCTATCTTTTGTTGAATATTGATCGGTGTCAGCGAACTGTTTTGACTAAGTTTAGATTCGGTATGTCTATTATATAAATTTAAAAAAGCATGAGTATCGATACGAAATTGTCCAGCATGCTGATCTGTTATGTCCATTATGCAAAGATTCAATTGAGGACGAGGTACATTTTGTTTTAAAATGTCCTGCTCTAAGCGTTCTTCGAGCAAAACTAATCCCGTATAAATACTACAAATATCCATGTCAATTTCGTTTAACTTTATTGATGGCGAATACTAATGAGAGAACAGTACGTAATCTAACTCTGTATTTGTACAAAGCTTTCCGGTTAAGAGAAACAATTATGTTTGTAATTGTTTGCTAGTATATAATATGTGACCCAGCACCACGAAAGGGACATTAAGTCGCTGGGCTAGTTTCTCACAACAGGCTTGCAAAGTCAAAAATCTTATTTTTTTGTCAATTTTGAGATATGGGTATATTTGTGTTATCTAGCATCTTATCTTTCATATTTATAAAGGACGATCTTTAATATGATCTATAAATGGTCTTATAAGTGTTTTGAAACGAGTAGGTCAATGCATTTTCTTCACCTAGGCTAGAATTTAGACTGTGTTTTCTCAAAATGGCTGACGCTCACCCTACTAACTTTAAATGCTCATAACTCTGGAACGGGAAACGATACAAGAATGGTTCTTGCATCATTAGAAAGATAATTGTCTGAAGTATTTATATGTATAATTTTCTCAGAATGGTCAGTTTGACACTTAGTGTCCCTTTCGTGGTGTCGGGTCACATATGCTTGTGTTCCAAAGCGATTTGTTGTCGTTCTCAAGTGCTATAATCCACTGATGTAGAAATATTGTTAATTACTGCCCCTTATTCATATGGGGCATTGGCCTTTGAATAAATAAACCATTCGACTTCGACTTCTCTCTTTATCTATCTATCTATCTATCTCTCTCTATCTATCTATCTATCTATCTCCAATAAAGGATATCACTAGGATTAGTACTCCTCTCTCTCTCTCTCTCTCTCTCTCTCTCTCTCTCTCTCTCTCTCTCTCTCTATCTCTATCTATCTATCTATATATCTATCTATCTCCAACAAAGGATATCACTAGGATTAGTACTCCTCTCTCTATCTCTCTCGCCACCTGGCGGTGAAATCAGCAGCTAAGTCGACCATTAAACAGCTCACCACTCGCTCTTTAGCATGCCTGTCGAGGAGGAAAATAGCTGGGGGCCGTTTCACAAAGGCTAACTCAAATCGGCAAAAACGGTCTAAGAAACAACCTTCGTTTGCCGATGGTTCGCGTGGCGTTTTGTTCTTGCCAAACACCGAGCAAGCAACGAACTAGTAGGGGGTGAATACATTTTTTATTTCTTATTTACTAATAGCAGTTATGCGCGCGGCGACCGTCATCTAGAGAAACTCGTCCCAGTTACGCCAAAAGGGGTCTAAGAAACACTTTAGAAAACGTTTGCGGAAGAATATTACAAGCTCTTGTCGGATTGGTCCCAAAAAAAGTATTATTTTAGCCAAACTTTAATGGACCAATCAACAACAAGAAATGTATTCACCCCATGCAAGTCACGTGATAGTTCGCCCAAGAGATACTTTGGGAGTAGCCACAAAACGTTTTCGACAAACGTCGGCGAAATAGGTGTTTCTTAGTACGGTTTTTGCCGATTTGCGCTCACGCTGCGTAACGTTAGTCCTTGTGAAACGGCCTTAACGTCTGGCTTCACTCACACCAAAACGATATGGGTTTGTGTGTGTGTGTGGTTTTTTTCTCACACGCTAAAACGGTGAGCGGCCAGGTAGTTGTCACAGTCTTTGGGTAAGTAAAGTGTTTTCGCTATTATTGACTCATTTCTTTTCCTCCTTGTGCGCTGTGCGAAGACTCGTGTTGCTATCTGAGCTAGTAGGTTGTGTCTAGTTTTCCCAAACGTCTCCTTCACTCCCCTGTGGGCCGATCGCTGTTCCTTTGTCTTTGTTGGTCGCTCTGACAGGTTCCTGTCGTCGTAATGAGCGCAAATGCCTCATGCTGCCGTTATGCGTCTAACTATTTAAAAAAAAAGGTAGTTAGGCCCAGCATGTCCGTCTTTGGTTAGAATAAACTCTTTGTAAGCGCTTCAAAAACAAAGGCAGGAGAATTGTCCAAGGAGGACAGAAAGGCAGTAGATGACAGTAAGCAAAAAGGCAAAAAGTTAGAGTCAAAGAGAGTGACAGATTAGAGGAAGTTACAAGCACAGAACTTCCAGAAGGTCGTGAACTAATTGTACACAAAAAACGGTATCTCCACGGGGTGAGAGAGGTGGGGGTGGTGGAGGGGGGGGTCGCTGATTTACTCGATGATCATCATGCGGAAAGTCAAGCGCTTCCTCTTCCTCCTCGCCCTCTTCTTCACCTTCTTCGCGTGCTTTTTCTTTGCTTTCGTCTTCCTCAACCCGACAGAGACCACGCTCCACAACCATCATCACCACCACCACCATCATCATGGTCACCACCAGGACTTCATCACCAACCAACCTACTAGAGACGAAGCTAAACCAGGGAATCACCCCTCGTCCTTGTTGCTCCTACCCTACAACAACGGGACTCGGCCTGTTGGTAAAAACAACCCGCAAGGCGGGCCGGGATCCAGTTCCGCAACAACCAACAAGCCGCTGCTGAAAATTCTCGTGCTGACCTACAAACGCGCGGAGTCTTTATCGCGATGCTTAGCCTCGTTGAACGCCGCGGAATACGACGGCGAACGTACAGCCGTGGAGATTCACATCGACCGCGGGAAGGACGGCAAGGTCCACAACGACACGGTCCGCGCAGCTAGGGCCTTCGTGTTCAAGCACGGCCCTGCGGAGGTCTTCGTTCGTCCGAAACACGGCGGGGTGGTGGGTCAGTGGCTGTCTTCTTGGCGCGTGCCCGCGGACAACTCCTCGGAGGTGGCTCTGTTCGTGGAAGACGATCTCACTCTGTCGCCCTTCTTCGCCCGTTGGTTGAGGAGAGTGCACGACAAATACGACGGCTACCCGAACGTCAACGGGTACTCTCTGCAAGCGGAGAGTACGCTGCATGCGGTAGGGGCCCGAGAACAGTTGACGGGTCCTGCGGGACACGGTGCGTTCGGGTACCCTGTTGTGGGCGCCTGGGGCTTCTCGCCCAACACGGGCCACTGGAGGGAGTTCATCAAGTGAGTGAATGAACGAGTTAGTGAGTGAGGGTTTGCGTGTTGCTATGGTAGTCTATGAGCTTCAAAAAGTCAGAATAATGTTATAGAAATGTCCTCTCGCTCAACACGGGCCGCTTTTTTTTCTTCTTAAAAGCATGAAACCTTAATTAATAAGTCATGAAAGAATGAAGAAGAGTGACTGCTGTACCTTTTAGAACAGGAAAAATTAACAAGGTTTGGAAAGGTACGTGTGTTTCCGTTTCCCAGGTACCTTTCCACACCTTGTTAATGTTTTCCTGCAATAAGTCATGGATTGATTTGTTGCCCCCAAAAATAGCAAAAATCACATTTTGTTGCTCTCAACCTTTCTCCAATTGATTCACACCCTCCAAATTTGCACATGACATGGCGGGAGGATAGCGTGTGGCCATCACGTGCTCTAAATGATTCTAGAGCAACGCCTGCCCTGGGGGGAGGACCAGCCCCGGTCTCCCCTACCTGTTGTTTTGTCAATGTCGTGTTTATATATTTAGTCATTTCTTTATTTACCTACCTATTTATTCATATATTATTTCATTAATTAATTCATTCATTCATCATGATTATACAATTATGCAGATTGCAGTCAGGATCCCAACTTTGTTCTTTTTGGACCGGGCTTTGATCGAAGCCTTCTCAGTGATACCAGTTCATTCATCCATTCTTTCTTCCATTCATTCGTTTATTTCTTCATCCATCCATTGTACAATTGTGCAGGTGGTACCATATGAAGCCAGTCAGGATCCCTAGTTTGTCCCCTTTGGAAGGGCTTGATACCTTCGCAGTGCTGCCTGTCCATTCATTCATTCATTCATTCATTCATTCATTCATTCATCCATCCATTCATTCATTCATTCATTCACTCCCTCATCCATTATTCATTCATTTATTCACTCCCTCATCCTTTCATTCATTCACTCATTCTTTCTTTCATTCTTTCACTCCCTCATCCATTATTCATTAATTGATTCACTCCCTCATCCATTATTCATTCATTCATTCACTCCCTCATCCATTCATTCATTCATTCATTCATCCATTCATTCATTCATTCCCTCATTCATTATTCATTCATGCATCCATTCATTCATCATTCATTCATTCATTCATTCACTCCCTCATCCATTATTCATTCATTCATTCGTTCACTCCCTCATCCATTCATTCATTCATTCACTCTCTCATCCATTCATTCATTCATTCATTCATTCACTCCCTCATCCATTATTCATTCATTCATTCACTCCCTCATTCATTCATTCATTCATTCATTCACTCCCTCATCCATTATTCATTCATTCATTCATTCACTCCCTCATCCATTATTCATTCATTCATTCACTCACCTCATCCATTATTCATTCATTCACTCCCTCATCCATTATTCATTCATTCACTCCCTCATCCATTATTCATTCATTCACTCCCTCATCCATTATTCATTCATTCACTCCCTCATCCATTATTCATTCATTAATTCACTCCCTCGTCCATTATTCATTCATTCATTCACTCCCTCATCCATTCATTCATTCATTCACTCCCTCATCCATTATTCATCCATTCATTTATTCACTCCCTCATCCATCCGTTCATCCATTCATTCATCCATTCATTCATCCATTCATTCATTCATCCATTCACTCCTTCATCCATTCGTTCATCCATTCATTCATCCATTCATTCATCCATTCATTCATCCATTCGTTCATCCATTCATTCATCCATTCGTTCATCCATTCATTCATCCATTCATTCATCCATTCGTTCATCCATTCATTCATCCATTCGTTCATCCATTCATTCATCCATTCATTCATCCATTCGTTCATCCATTCATTCATCCATTCATTCATCCATTCACTCCTTCATCCATTCATATCGTTGTACAATAGGAATTGTTCGCAAATAATTAAGGGAAGGAATTCCATGGTGTGTAGGAGTGATCTCGCCTAATTCAATCGGTCAAACGGGGGGGAAGTTACTGTACCTTCAGGTAGATCACCAGCCCCCCTCGCCTCGTGTATTTCAGGAGACACACAGCATGTAGAACGCAGTGCGTCATTCTAAATTAGATGTAATAGTTTTTACGTCACAATTTGCAAGTTCTATCACTTTGTAGCAACTGGCCATCCCCTTATTTTTCTTCTTTTTTAAAAATGTTTGCAAGTCGCTGACTGGCATTTTGCCACTAGGGGAGAGCACTTCGTGAAAATTAGAGTTGCTTACCTCTATTACTCGGTCAAATACCATAGCAACAAATCAACAATAGCGCCGAAGCTTGAAACCGCATGATGCGAGTCAGCGACTTGCAAACATTTTTTTTAATGTAAAAATTAGGGGTAGCCAGTGGCCACAAACTGATAAAACTTGCAAAACGTGACGTAAAAATATAAATGACATGGGCTAAAAAAAATATAGAATGACGCACGGTGTTCTAAGTGCTGTACAGTGTACGCATGTCTGCTCAAACACACAAAGTCGATAGGCTACGAGATAGCTGATGGTAGAGTGACTTCCCCTGTTTGACCGCTTGAACTATTAGGCAATATCTCTCTCTCACACACACCATGAAATTACTCCCCTTAATTATTTCCGAACCATTCCTATTGTGCAGGTGGTACCATGAAGCCAGTCAAGACCCAAAGTTTGTTCCCTTCGTAAACGGCCTGAAGCCTTCGCATTGGTATAAGGCTGACGTGAAACGCGGGCGCTCAGAAACCATGTGGACCATGTGGCATATCTACTTTGCTTACAAGGTACGTAGAGCATAGGCGAAATTAAAGGTGGACCCTGACGGATGAGTTTTTGCAAGAAACACGTCGAGATCACCAGAAACACAGCCATTTCAAGGATCGGAACACTCACTTTGCTCTGGTTTCTTAGAAATTAAACCGTCGAAACGGCGATTCTTCCTTGGCGGAGAGAGTAGCCATGCTGGATAGGGTGGGTGGAGGTCACTCATTGTGATTGAAGCCGCGTTTTCCTTTTTTTGTAGTGCAGTAAAAACAAAATGCAGCTATTTCCTTTGTTGTGAGCGAAACTCCTTTAGATAAACTGTATAACAAAACAAAAAAAATTAAAAATAAAAAGGCTTGTATTGCGAAAAGTTCGTGCAAACGATTTGGTCTAAACGCAGGCGGCCATTAGAAAAGAGACGGCAAACGCCTTCTCTTTGGGTGAACGAATTTGACTTCCAGCACCTCCGCCAAGGAGGAATCGCCGATTTGACGGGTTGATTTCTAGTAAACCAGAGCAAAGTGAGTGTTGCAATCTCTGTAAAGGGTATTTTCCTGGTGATCTCGACGTGATGCTTGCAAAAACTCATCCGTCAGGGTGCCCCTTTAATATCAATACAGACATATTATAATGGTCAAAATACTTCTTTATTCGTACTTTGTCGTGGTACATGGCTCATGGCCTCTCGAGAGACCATTTTCTTCAGCCCACGAGTCTTTTGTTTTGCTTTGAGTTATTAGAAAATGGAACCTGAAACGTTGTCGCTTGTGTTGTTTTTTGTTATTAAATCTTTTTCTTTTGGGTTTAAGTTTGGACCCTGTTTTAATTTGTTGTAAATAGTAGGGGCAAGAAATTCGGGGTAAAAAGCTTACATGGGCGGGTAAGACGGGGTAAAAAGCCCACCCCAATTATCTCATGAAATAAAGAAAATTTCAGTCAAATTTGCCCATGAGACGAATGCTAAACATTAACACTCGTCTCATGGGCAAAATGAGACTAAAATTTGCTTCATTTCATGAGATAATTGGGGTGGGCTTCTTACCCGCCCATGCGCTTTTTACCCCGTCTTCCCCTACGTGTGTATATGGAAACACGCTATTATTTTTAAAGAAGACCTTCAGCGTTGAAGAATTAGCTTTTCTCTTTTTCTCTTCTTTTTGTGTTGGTTTAGGGGAAGACGAAAAAAAAGAAGAAGAAATAAAGAAAATTTCAGTCAAATTTGCCCATGAGACGAATGCTAAAAAGAAGAATGAGACTAAGAAAATGAGAAGAAGAAGAGCTAAGAAGAAGAAGAAGAAGAAGAAGAAGAAGAAGAAGAAGAAGAAGAAGAAGAAGAAGAAGAGGGTTCATAGCAGTTGGGAAAGTTTGGGAAGGTTTGGAGAAAACAGACTTCATTTTCAAGGCCCATGAAAGTTTGTGAAAAATGAAAAACCAAGAGTAGTGTCTTTGAAAGTTTGTGAATTTTGATCTACTGTCAAATCTTCATCAATCTGCCCCCCAAATCGCCCAGGACCATAATTTTGAATCATCGTGCCAAGAATTTTTTTTTATAATTATGAAATAAACTGAATATTTTGATGCATACGATCGGTGCGACTTACTTTCGATTTTTAACCGGAATTGACGCGAGTTGCTTCCCTTTAAAGACATCCGGGTTTTTACGCGTACCGTGCATAATATTTTATGCGCAAAATGCCGGGCAAATGTGTCTTCAGTGAGCTTTGGCTTGAAAATTCTGCAGATAAAGAATGGCTGAGAAAGGATGCAACCAGCAAGCGCTCAGCATATTGTGCGGCTTGCCGAAAAACCTTCGATGGGTGAAGGAGGAGTCTAGGAGTAAATTTAAGCCGCCTCTCTAAAGAAGAAGAAGAAGGAAGAAGAAGAAGAAGAAGGAAGAAGAAGAAGAAAGAAAGAAAGAAACAAAAAAAGCTATAAAGCGCATGTAAGACTCCTTTCCCAATTATCTCTTGTAAGTCATCCTTCTTCTCCTACTCCTCCCACTTTCTGCTTTTTCTTCTTCTTCTTCTTCTCCTCCTCCTCCTTCTTCTCATATAATTGGGGTGGGCTTCTCCTCCCATTTTTTACCCCGTCTTCCTCCTCTTTCTTCTTCTTCTTCTTCTCCTTCTCCTCCCACTTCTTCTTCTCTTCTTCTCTTCTCTTCTTCTTCCTCCTCCTCCTCTCTATTTTCCTCCTTTTCCTTTTCCTCCTTTTACCATTGCTCCTCCTTCTCTTTCTCCTCTCTCTCTCCCCACCACCCGAACCAGTCTGGCTGTCTACCCACCAAAGCGCTCTCTCTCTCTCTCTCTCTCTCTCTCTCTCTCTCTCTCTCTCTCTCTCTCTCTCTCTCTCTCTCTCTCTCTCTCTCTCTCTCTCTCTCCCTCGTCTACATCACACAAAAGCAAAACAAGAAAGAAATCCTTGAGACGCAATGAAATTCTTTTTTTTCTCCCCAGTCTTCTACAGACTCACTCTCGTTTGTAGGCTACTGCTTTTAATTCCATAGAAATAAAAGTTCTTACACATGAGACACGTGGATGAACTGTTTTCACGCTCGGGCAGCTACACTGGCTCCCTGCGGATGCTAGAATTTATTACAAAGTTGGCCGCTCTTGAATTACCTGTCGCTATTTTTGGAAGACACTCTTCCTGGCTTGCCTCTCTTCTCTTCTGACTGACCACTATGCAAAGAACGCAACCTCAGGTCAAGCAACCTGAAACTACTCTGCTGGCAAGTAACCAAGATTTGGGTCGCATAAAGAAAGTGACGATTTTAATGCCCAACTTCAAGGTCGGTTGAGAACAGCATGGTTATAGTTTTTCCATTGGACCTTCGGTTTTTAGTGATATACACACGCCGGCACACGCACGCACACGCACATGCACACACACACACACACACACACACACACACACACATAAATTATGTATACACACACACATACACACACATATACACGCATGCACACACACACACACACACACACATACACACACACACACACACACACACACACACACACACACACACACGCACGCACACACACACACACACACACACACACACATAGGGGAAGACGGGGTAAAAAGCGCATGGGCGGGTAAGAAGCCCACCCCAATTATCTCATGAAATGAAGCAAATTTCAGTCTCATTTTGCCCATGAGACGAGCGTTAATGTCTAGCATTCGTCTCATGGGCAAATTTGACTGACATTTTCTTTATTTCATGAGATAATTGGGGTGGGCTTCTTACCCGCCCATGCGCTTTTTACCCCGTCTTCCCCAACACACACACACACACACACACACACACACACACACACACACACACACACACACACACACTTGAAGACACACAAAAAAAAACAGACCACGACCCACTTAATCTCCTTTGTCCAGAGTAAGCTGAAGCGAAGGGCAGCAAAAAACAAACAATGAATGAAATTCTGCTTAACGTCCTCCGGTCTGGAACAGACACATATGGGACATTTGTAAATACAAAGATGGTGGGAACAATACTGGAGGCAATACCCGGAGGCAGTGCAACACCGGTAAAGTCCCGCTTTTTTTTTTAGCAATACTGATAGGTGTAGCGGTGACCACGCCTCGGTTAAACCTCATCGGCTATGGTACCGCCACAAGTACCGCCAGTATGCTTTTTGTAAAAAGAAACAAGGCGAAAATGGTGTTTTACGTCCTCTCGGTCTGAACCAGACACATATATATGGGACATTTGTAAATACAAATATGGTGGGAACAATACTGGAGGCAATGCCCGGAGGCAGTACGAAACCAGTAAAGTCCCGATTTTTTTTTTATTATACTTAATACAGATAGGTGTAGCGGTAACCACGCCTCGGTTAAACCTCATCCGCTATGGCATCGCCACAAGTATGTATATATTAATAATTTTTAAAAAACAGATTTTTAAAAAAACCATGCAACAACAGACCTTTCTAGTTCTTTGCCGACCATTGTCCAGCAAAGGAGGGAGAAAAAAAGTGACAATCTTATGGTAGTATAATATACTCCTTTGCTGACCGTACTCGGGCCAAGAACAAACACGCTGTCGGGTAAAAGACAATACGGGGAGGTGGGAAGAATGTTTTTTCGTACTGCCTCCGGGCATTGCCTCCAGTATTGTTCCCACCATATTTGTATTTACAAATGTCCCATATGTGTGATTCAGACCAAGAGGACGTAAAACCCATTTTCGTCCCTCCAAATGAATGTGGCGGTACCATAGCCCCGTGGTTACCCCCCTATATTGTTAAAAACTCGGGACTTTACTGGTGTTGTACTGCCTCCGGGCATTGCAGCCAGTATTGTTCCCACCATCTTTGTATTTACAAATGTCCCATATGTGTCTGACCGAGAGGACGTAAAACCCCCCGGTGTTTTGGAACGACAGACCGTGGCAATCTTATGGTATTAATATACGTGACCGTACTCGGGGGCTGTCGGGTAAAAGACAATACGGGGAGGTGGGAAGAATGTTTTTTCGGTATTAAGGTATAGACTGCCCCCCCCCCCCCCCGGTGTCCGTGGCTCTAATTACGTGAGTGAGGGGGGGGGGGGGCAACAGGAGGTGGGGGGTTCTTCGGTAAAGGTAAAGATTTCTCGGTTGTTTCCATTTTTCCGTTCTTGCCTTTCTTACGGCAGATTGACTACTTCATTCTCTATCATTTGCTATATTTAACACTAATTTTCATCCATTTACATAATTAAACACATGCATTCAATAATAGTAGAAGATAAAGGCAAGACGGAAAAAATGCAATGAACTGGTAAGGAAATCAAATGTGAAAATACGGGGATAGCTGAGAAATGTAGGGGGGGGGGGGGGGGGCACATCTTGACCTTTACCGAGGTCGAAGAGAAAGAAAAACAAAAGAAAAGAAGAAAAACAAAAACAAAGGAAGAAGAAGAAAAACTTTATTTTGCAAGGATAAAGATTTTAGGCAACGCCTAGTCTTCCAATCTGTCCTTGGTACAAAATACAAACATGGCAAGGCATGATATTACACATACAGATTTGAACATAAAGGTAGCACCTTTGTAAGAGAGAGAGAGAGAGAGAGAGAGAGAGAGAGAGAGAGAGAGAGAGAGAGAGAGAGAGAGAGAGAGAGAGAGAGCGAGCGCTTTGGTGGTTCGGGTGGTGGATACAACTTCGCTGAGGCGTGGTCTATAATTACCGGGACCTAACACTTATGTGTAGCCCCACATGGCCGAAAGGCCGAAGAGGGCGTAAAGCCTTAGTTCGTCGTTGTTTAAGTGTGTCAGTGTAGCCTACTTCCTGTTCGATACGAACGGGAGCACGTTGTGATGGAAACGAGGGCCTGTCTCTCTCTCTCTCTCTCTCTCTCTCTCTCTCTCTCTCTCTCTCTCTCTCTCTCTCTCTCTCTCTCTCTCTCTGTCCTTCAGAGATGTCCGTTCGTTCGTCCAGAGGGAGGAAGACCATCCGTCGACAGTTCCAATGTCAAAAGGTTCAGGATGTGGGCTGGGTACGAAGATGACTGATGAGTCCGATGCGGGCCTTGAAGGTTTTGTGACAGTGGGGACAGGAAAGAGAGTTGAGGGGATCTGTTGGAGTTGGGAGAATTGCTGCTGCTCGTGCGATTTTTTCGCGCCGCTTCTCGACGTGCCTGGGCTGTCTCGATTCGGTGAGCCTCGAACTAGGTAAGCTCCCTTAGTGACTGCACCACGCCATGCTGATCGGTTTGGGGCCAAAGTTTCCCAGGAGGAAATGTTGATGTCAAAGTCCTTCAGGGACACTTTGAGGGTGTCCTTGAACCGTGTCTTTCGCCCTCCATGGTTACGTGCACCAAGCTGGAGTTCTCCATAGAGGATGCATTTTGGGAGGCGCTCATCAGACATTCTAACAACATGCCCAGCCCAGCGGAGCTGAGACCTGCGAAGCAACGTAAAGATGCCGGGCATGCCTGTCCGCTGGAGGATCTCAGTGTCAGGGATCTTGTCCTGCCATTTCACTTGGGTCCGTTTCACTTTGATGAATATGACTTGCGCGTGAATTGGATTATAGTGAGGGATAGTTGCGCAAGATCGTCACCCTCACTCTCAGGCTCTCAAATCCCCAGAAGACGGAGTGTGGCTGCCCACGTGGCGAGGTAGTAAAAAAACCGGTCACACACATAATGTTCTCATCTGCAGCTGATGCACTTGTACCATAGTGTTCAAGTGCTTCCGCTGTTGGGATGATCCCTGGAGTCGTTAGCCAGGGTAAGCCAACAACATCAACATTATTCTTCATCAGCATTACCAAAGCCAATGAATGCAGTTGGAAACATTTCAAGCCTCTTGGCATTTACATTTGACCTTGAGGCTGTTATATGAAAAACATTTGTCATACACCCATGCAACCATATATATTCTCGAAGATTGCAATGGGAAACATTTTGAAGCTTCTTGACCTTGACCCTAGACTTGGGGTTATGGGTTTTGGGTGTGTTTTTTTGCCTGTCCGGGCTGTATCCCATGAACCACTAGAGAGAATCACTTCAAATTTTGTCTGGAGGTGTATCACCAAAGGACGCAGAGAGGGCGTGGGCTAAGATGTGGGGGAGGGGGGAGACTGGGGTGGAGTGGAACAGGCATAGGACATGTCTGCCACACACTTGGTTTTTTTCTTTGTTTCTTTTTCAGTCTATCCAGGCTGTATCTCGCGTACCGTTGGACAGAATCGCTTCAAATTTTGTGTGGTGGTGTATCACGGTACACAGATGGCCCCATAACAAAAAATAATATAACCGTGCTGATGTTGACCTTCACATTTGACCTTCAAAACCTATTTAAAAAAAACATTCTTGGGGCCATATTTTTTTCACATCTTACATGTCCAAACTTACAGTATGTGGGTCCACTAAAGGCGCCAATAATGAAGGGAGAGTGAGACACGCCTAAACTGGGAGTACCTTAAGATGGTTTTACCATCTTGTTTTGGTTGCTTCAGTGTCCTTTGCTCACCAACTAAGGTCGGCAAAATAAGTACAAGTTTGTCGCCGCTTGTTTCAGAACTTGTCTTTTCTTTCTTTTTTTCCTTTTTGGGTCAGTCCCAAGGATTAGCACGCGAACCGCTCGCTGAAGACACCAGAATCGCTCCAAATTTGTGGTGTAAGTTTGTGTAACTGGATCAAGAAAAATCAACCTAAAGAGCAAAACCAAACAAAAATGTGCATAAATTATCATATATTATTTTCACTGCTTTTCTGGGTTTGTATTTTTTTAATTTTTGTCCTTTGCCGATCGTTTTCGTTCGAGTCTGTTTCTTTGGTTTGGGGTTTTTTTTTCTGTCTGTCCCAAGGATATCTCCCTAGCCGCTCTACCGACTCGCTTCAAATTTTGTGTGGTGGTGTGTCACCATGAGAGGAAGGCATCCGGCGCCCCAAAAAAATTTCGCCGTCGTGACCTTTTTTGGGGTTTTTTTTTTCATTCAGCACCGCGACTACACCGTGTACTCTAACCTGCCCGAGAGGCGGGGCCTCTCGTTCAACTGGAAGGAGCCGGGCGAGCACCATAATGCCAAGGGCGTCGCGGCATCGGGCAAAGGGACGCGCAGCGCGCACCTGCTGGAAACGTGGCCCGAGGAAGACGTCGTCGCCCGTCTTCTTCCCGAGAAACTGATGATCGTGGACGCCAGAGGGAGAGTCACGGGGCAGAAACTGTCTTCATTAGGGATGGAGTAATACCAGTTAGGGGAAGACGGGGTAAAAAGCGCATGGGCGGGTAAGAAGCCCACCCCAATTATCTCATGGGGTGGGCTTCTTACCCTCGCTCATGGGCATGCGCTTTTTCACCCCCCGCCCATGTCTCTTCCCCTAGTATTAGGACTTTTGCAGTTTGATAGGGGAAGACGTACGGGGTAAAAAGCCCATGGGCGGGTAAGAAGCCCATGCCAATTATCTCATGAAAGAAAGCAAATTTCAGCCATGAGACGAATGCTAAACATTAACACTCGTCTTATGGGCAAAATGTGACTGAAATGTGCTTTATTTTATGAGATAATTTGCATGTATGTATTTTTCCAAAACAATCTTTCAAATTAATAATGATCTTCTCCATAATTAAAGCGCATCCGAAATCGGAACGTGTCGGCTGAATGCAGCGAGGAGACTTCTGAAGTGAGAGCTGAAATCCGGACACACACATATCCCCACCCATTATGGCCATACGGCCTGGGAATGCAGAAAAAAAGACCCAAGAACTATGAATCGGATCTTGAGCAGCGTCCTTTTGGCCGACAAGAGTGGGGATGTATGCTTGGCAAGGCATTTCCATATTGAACGCAATTCTATTTGCCCAGTTTTCCATAACAGCGCTTTGCTCCTTTGCTTATCGACTTAGAGATCGAAGTCGGACAAAAAAATGCTCAATCCCCACGACATTCTTCTTCGATCGCTCAGACAGTTTCTTGTCAATTATGAGCGCAGATGCGTCATGCTGCCATTATGCGCCTAACTAAGAAATAGTTAGGCCCAGCAAGTCGTCCGACTTCGGATGGAGGAAATCTTTTTGAAAGCGCTTCGTGAAAAAAAGGCAGGAGAATGGACCGGTTGTAAGGCAGAAAGATAGTAGTAGATGACAGTAAGCAAAGGGAAAAAGCAGAGTCAAAGAGAGTGACAGATTAGAGGAAGTTACAAGCACAGAACTTCCAGAAGGTGGGGGAACTATTTATACAAAAGACACCCCCCCCCGGCATCCCCACGGGGGGCCCACGACATTCAAACAGCAACAGGCTCGACACACAAGTTCGTGTTCACATTTGCTTTACTTGTACATGTATGTACATGTATGCATACCATGTCACCATTTTCCACAAACACAAAATGGCAATCACTCGTGGATTCCTTGATAAAAATGCTGAACTTTCACGGCATTAAATAGAACAGAAATGACAATTCATTATCAGGCATGAGATTGAGAAATTGTGATTTAGACGTGAAAAGCATCCGAAAAAGGCTGAAGCCCTCTGAAACTAAAAACTATAACCTTAATTAAAAGCAGCACTAAAAGTGGTATTTAGTTCATATTTCAATCACTTATAAGAGGTATTTCTATACTCAATTGGTGTCTTTTTTTTTAATCTAAAAATGACATCTGGGGCCACCAAAAAGCCTGAAATCAGCCTAAAGGCTGAAAAATCTCATGCCTAATATTATTTATCAGGCATACGGCTAATACATTGACCAATTTGTTTCTCTTTTTATTAAAACAAATACCAGATTACACTTGTACTAATGTACACACTTGTACACACACATTTACTTTAAAGCAGACATGCCATATGATCTCTTACTCTCTCTCTCTCTAAAAGTTCAAATATAAAATGCGATGAATCGACAGTGGACAACATCATTTAGCTTAAATGTAACACCGTGTAAAAGTCAATCGTGCAAAAAAACAGCATAAGCAATTATATTGAATATTAGTTGTAATTAACACATGAATAATTATACAACCCCTCAACAAAAATTTTTTTATTTTTTATACTTCTGTTAAGTAGTTGCTCCACTACTTGTCACAGTGGTAACGCGTTCGCCTCGTGTCAAGTAAACCCGAGTTCAAACCTGGGTACAGGGGATTTTTCCTGTCACTTTGCACTAGGCCTTACGGTCTAAACGTGAAGTCTTTCGGAATAAGACGATAAAACCAAGGTCCCATGTGCCCATGCACTTAGCACAATGGGGCAACGAAAAAGTTGTAATTTGGTCAAAATTTACTTCATCAGTAACACACAAATTGCATGCAAAAAAAAAAAATTTTAAATTGGGTGGCGCGCCTCTCTGGCTGCGACGCGCTCTCCGGGTGGGAGCAACCCGAATTTCACAGAGACACCTCTGTGACTATTAAGTACATAATACCTAATAATAATACTAAACGGAACGTACAAAGCACACTATTGTTCACTTTTCTTTCTGCACATCTTTCAGTCTTTCTGTTCTTTGCAAGAAGAGTTTTCTCTTTTTCATTTTCAGTATTTTCGTTCTTTCCGTCATTCCTATGTTGCTTTCATTAAAACATAATATTAAGACTTGTGGGCTAATTGAACCTTGACAAATTGGATGAAATTTAAAAGGTGCAGTTTTGGGGGGTGTTTTTTGTGAAATACTTAAACTGTGCAGGGTTTTCCCCCGTGGGGGGGTGTTTCTTTTTAAATTGTGGTTTTCCCCCCGGGGGGTCTTTTGTACAAATAGTTCCCCCACCTTCTG
This sequence comes from Phymorhynchus buccinoides, assembly GCA_017654935.2. Lineage (NCBI taxonomy): Eukaryota > Metazoa > Mollusca > Gastropoda > Neogastropoda > Raphitomidae > Phymorhynchus > Phymorhynchus buccinoides. Next base: position 13,883,944 of record CM065697.1, on the reverse strand, counting down.
GAAGTTCTGTGCTTGTAACTTCCTCTAATTCTGTCATTCTCTTTGACTCTGCCTTTTCCCTTTGCTTACTGTCAACTGCTATCTTTCTATCTCACCGGTCCATTTCTCCTCCTGCCTTTTTTCTATGCATTCTTACAAAGATTTCTTCCAGCCGAAGTCGGACTCGCTGGGCCTAACTGTTTCTTAGTTAGGCGCATAACGGCAGCATGACGCATCTACGCTCCTATGACAGGAAACTGTCTGAGCGAACGAAGAAGAAGAAGAAGAAGAAAATTGTGGTTGACATTCTTCCATCCATGTACCCTTTATACATCATACTCTGCGCGGAACTTCCGTGTATGTGTGTACGTGTCCCTATACTGTCACGGCTAATGGATAGAATGATTCACAAAATGACATGAAATAACTGTTAACAGATCACAACATCTAAGATTTTATGCTGACAACAATCGTCAAGTAAAACGTTCTTGTTACAAGTGCAATATATATATATATATATATGTGTGTGTGTGTGTGTGTGTGTGTGTGTAATAATATGCATATCAAGGAGAGAATGGCAGAGAGATGCATGCATATGCGTGTGTGTGTGTGTGTGTGTGTGTGTGTGTGTGTGTGTGTGTGTGTGTGTGTGTGTGTGTGTGTGTGTGCGTGCGCGCTTGTATGTTTTTATGTGTGCTTCTGCATTCAAGTGTATGAACATTTCTTCATGCGTGTGTGTGTGTGTGTGCGTGCGTGTGTGTGTGTGTGTGTGCATACATGGTGAACCACATGCATGCAATTGCCTACATGTATGCATGAATCTCTGTGGTGTGTGTGCGTGCGCGTGCATACGTGCATGCATGCGTGTGTGCGTGCGTGTGTGAAAGAACATTATGCTGTCAGCAGTGATTCCAAAGTAACCTATCTCACAAATCAACACCGAATCACTCACAATATCATTATTCATTCTGACCCTTTTTTCCCCCAAAAAACATTGTGGACATCCGTTTTCTCATCTTAAAAAACAAACAACTAGGGGGGAGTACACTACAATAATCATTACAACATTCAAAGCTATATGTATTTATCAACAAGACATCCATCACATCTCTCGTTTCCTGTTTTATCGTTTTCTATTTTTACAAAAGAAAAGACCTTCACATGCATGCACATAATTATGAACATGTGTGTGCACTTTCACTCATTAAGAACATTATTACTGGTACACAAACATACAGAGCATATCACACACACACACACACACACACACACACACACACACACACACACACACACACACACACACACACACACACACACACACACACACACACACACACACACACAGAGGATGAGGGCAGGATGAAAAAAAGCTTTGTCAGCTTATTCTATAACCCTCAATAAAGATGATTTCGACTTGACTTGACTTGACACACACTTTAGGAATCCCACAGAACAATAATATGCTGCTGTCTTATCTGCTGCTATCAACTAGTCATTCCTTCTATCAAAACAAAACAAAAAACATAATGCAAAGAGCATGAATTACTCCCACGCATGTGTTTTTCCCTGACAAGTACTGTATTGCTCATATAATACAGATTTTCCATATCAAAATTCACAAACTTTCAAAGACCCTTTATCCTATTTTCAAAGGCCTCTCACGATATGCAGCGATGACGACTGCTTCGACCATGATAAGTTGCACCTGTGTAGCCAAAAGACCTGTTTATAGTGAAGGGAAGTAACTCGACAAATCGAGGGCGTCCGCTATAATGGAAAATTAGTGAAATTAAATTGCTTCTTTATTAATTCTGGAAGCAAACAAAAAAATATAAAAAAATGGCGTCAATTACTTTTTAAGGCATCAATGACTTTTTCACAAACCATTTCACGATTTTCACAGACCAAACCCAATTTTCAAAGGCTTGAAAATGGCACTCCATTTCTCAAAGACAGACCGTGTAAACCCTAATATTAATAATGCTTATGATTATATGTGGAACATTTCCTGCCCATTCATTCAAATCATTTCAGGACAACAAACAATAATAATAATAATAATAGTACATTTATATAGCGCTTTACCTCAGATGAGCCCAAAGCGCTTTACAATCGAATATTCATCAACAAGTAGACAACAAAAATAGTGTTTAAGAATGACACAAACCAGCAACAACGCATATACAAAGCAACTCTCTCTCTCTCTCTCTCTCTCTCTCTCTCTCTCTCTCTCTCACACACACACACACACACACACACACACACACACACACGCATTTATCGACACCGACTCATTCATCTTTCATTCAGTAAAAGCCATAGCAACTGAGTTGCACGGACTGACCACATACACCAACACACACACACAAACGTTAGAGGACACACATACAAGTACACTCACACACAACGTACACACGCAGACAGACACACACACATGCATACAGACACACACACATACACATGCGTTCAGTCACTTAGCAAAGCAGCAATTATAGCCATCATGTAAGCAACGCTAACAAAATAACACATAACAGTGTTACATATCACATACAGTGGAACCTCACTATGCAACATATAGTAAACTGATGACAAAGAGTACACTTCTGACTTATGAATCAATGATGCTTTCATTGCGGTAAGGAAATGGGAGACTTAAAAATGGAATCTATGCATTAATCACAGCATATCCACAGGCACTAGGTAATGTTCTGAACAGTTCTCCTTCTGCGTTACCGGGCCATATGGCCATAATGGATAAGGTACGTATGTGTCCGGTTTCCATTGGTCTCCCCCCTGCGTACAGCCGACGCATTCCGATTTTAGAGGAGCTCAAAGGAGGAAAAATATTTGGAAGATTTTTTTTTTTTAAGGCAGGAGAATGGGCCAATAACTCAGAAAGATAGTAGATGACAGAAAGCAAAGGGAAAAGGCAGAGTCAAAGAGAGTGGCAGATTATGGGGAAGTTACAAGCACAGAACTTCCAGAAGGTGGGGGAACTATTTGTACGGTATCCCCACGGGGAGTCGGAACAGTTCATCTCCAAAGTATTCACTTTTTCCTATTAGGGCGTATGCACATAAACAGTGCATGTAAACCCATGTAAACACACACACACACCACAAAAACACAGACACACACACACTCTCTCTCCCTCTCTCTCACACACACACACACAGTGTAAATCATCATCCTAAATTCCTCCGAAGTCGGAGTGTGGCTGCCCACGCGGCGGGGTAATCAAAAACGGTCACACACACAACACTGTTTTCATCCCTAGCTATGGTACATTTGTACCAAAGTGTTCAAGAACTTCGGCTCTTGGGGATGATCCCATGAGTCTTTAAGCCAGGGTAAGACAACGACAAAACAAACAGCAAACATCATCCTAAACACAATCTGAATGTACAAAACACACACACAAAAATCTCATTGAAATTTTTCACCGAGAAGCAACAGTCTGCCGTTCTCGGGAAAGGGATAGGGTTAGGATCAGCCCTAAGGTTTATTGTCATGAAACTGAAAGAAGCAGACTTTGAGATCGAGAGTAGTAAACATAAGGAGAGAGGCGGGTTTTTTTTTCTTCTAATGTACAACATTGCCCAACTTGCAACACGTAAGGTGGGGGGTGGGGTATCATGCACATCATACTAAATACGCTTGCATACTCGCAGAGATTGTGTGACTGTGACCTTTTATTTCATATATGTGACCCCGCACCATGAAAGGGACACTAAGTGTAAGTCGCCGGGCTAGTTTCTCACAACAGGCTTGGAAAGTTTTAAAAAATCTCATTTTTTTAATCAATTTTGAGTTATGGGTATTTTTGTGTTCTCTAACATCTTATCTTTCATATTTATAAAGGGTACTCTTTAATACGGTCTTTAACTCTTCTAGCGCCATGTATTTTTGGACGTTCTTGGTTGTCCGTTGCATCTCAACCGACAAGAGGGGGGTAACTATTTTTTGGGAGTACGCATCCATTGCTTTAACGGCAGAAACAGTGACAGAAGTTCTATAAACAGACAAACACATGGCAGGGTGCTTGGCAGTGAATGTCTTTGCATTTAGTGGGAGTGTAGAGTGATATCATGGGTGAATGTATTCGCCCATGGTGCTAGAAGAGTTAAATGGTCAAAATACAGAGCACATGTAACGACGTTTCTACCTTGCTTCCTCTAATAATAGGAATTAAAAATGAAACGCACTTTTTTCAAAGATAGTGCATGAGCCTTTCGTTATTTCTTCGATGTATTTTATCACCGACATCGTCATCACTATTAATATCACCATTATCATCACCATTATTATATTATATCATCATCACCACCACCAGACACCATTGTCATCGTCACCATCACCCTCACCCGGAGTTTGTTCACTTGTCTTTATTATGTCTTAAATGTTGAATGTTCCGTTTATATTATGCATTCAATGTTCGCATGTTCTCCTTGCTAAAAATCTTTTTGAAACACTCTCAATATGAAACAATTCATTAGCAGCAACTTGGATGTTGTTGGGTTTTTCTGCCTTTTATTCTGTGTATATATAATAAAGCTCAAAAGTTTTCACACACACACACACCTTTATATACTTACACTACACTATCTGTATCGTTAAAAATTCGGGACTTTCCTGGAGTTGCACTGCCTCCGGGCATTGCCTCCAGGATCATTCCCACCATCTTTATATCTACTAATGTCCCATATGTATCTGTTTTAGACTGGAGGACGTTAAACGGATTTTCACTCACACACACACACTAAGCACACAAAAACTAAGCATGTCAAAATTATAAGACATATAATGGAATGCCTTTCCATACATTTCGTTTCCATGGTACCCTGCCATATGTGACCAGCAATTTAAAAACAAAAGTTAATAAAAAAAAAATCACCTTCCCTTTCTTCACCATATTGCCAATATTTCGTTTCTATCACAACCAGTTTGTCTTTCTTCTTCTTCTTCTTCTGCGTTCCCAGGTCATACGGCCATAACGGGTAAAGAACCTATGTGTCCGGTTTTCAGTTTTCACTGGTCTTTCTGCTGCGTACAGCCGACACATTCCGATTTCGGAGGAGCTCAAAGGAGAAACATTATTTGGAAGATTTTTTTTTTTTTAAAGGTAAGAGAATGGCCAATAAGTCAGAAAGATTGTATAGATGATAGAAAGCAAAGGGAAAAGGCAGAGTCAAAGAGAGTGGCAGATTAGAGGAAGCTACAAGCACAGAAGGTGGGCGAACTATTTTTACGGAGAAAAAAACCCTGGTATCCTCACGGGGAGGTCTTTAACTCAATGAAGTCAAGCAGCAGACGTTGAAGTCATGAAAGCAGATGTCTACAGCCACTCTGTGGCGCGCCTCTGGCTGCGACACGCTCTCTAGGTGGGAGCAACCCGAAATTCACAGACGCCTCTGTGACTATAAAGTACCTAATACTGTAAATCTCTGTTCAGGTCATGGCGGCAGTCGGCTGCATTCAGAATTTCCATTTTTTTTATACACACAAATCACCTTATTCAAGGGAACTTACTGTTGAAAGTCAAAGTACACTCAATTACGCTTCGATCGCTTCCCTTAGACAGTGTTTTATAGCCATTTGGGTCTTGTTTTAACAAATTTATTGAGTCACTAAGCAACAGCTGTATTCCTTCCTACCTCATCAAAATGGCGGATACAAATTTTTTTCGGAAATTCCGTTCGGGTACTTTTTTTCGCAAGAGATGAGTAAGTACACCAACTATGTGTGGCATTTTATTTAGTAAACTTGTGACTTTCCTTTGCAAAGTACAGTTTGTTTCTATCTCGATTAATTACACTGTAGCCATTTTTTTACAAAAAGAGGCCTGAAACGTGACTGCAACTCCAATGAATGTAATTACGATAAAGGGCCCACGGCCTTTCAGTCTCCTTCTTCTTCTTCTGTGATCCCGGGCCATAAGGCCACAAAGGGCACGTATGTGTCCCGTTTTCCAGTTTTCACTGGTGTCCTCGCTGCATTCAGCCGACAACATTCCGATTTCAGAAGGAGCTCCAAGGAGAAAACTATACGGAAGATTTTTTATGGAGAAAAAAAGGCAGGAGAATGGGACCAACAAGTCGGAAAGATAGCAGATGACAGTAAGCAAAGGAGAAACGCAGAGTCAAAGAGAGAGACAGATTAGAGGAAGTTACGAGCACAAAACTTCCAGAAGGTGGGGGAACTATTTGTACGGAAGACACCCCGGTATCCCCACGGGGGGTCCTTTCGGTCAAAATGTCAGCGAACACACAATCGTTCAGATTACGAGAGAGCTGGACTTGTCCACTCAGTTACGGTGCCCCCAGTTTGTCTGGGTTTTGTTGTGCCCTTTACCCCTCTCTTACCCCACCTGCCCCCTTCTTTTCTTTTTTTGTTGTTGCCCATCATTCCTAAACTCACTTTCCTTCCTCCTTCCCGCATCGCTAATGTTTTCGTCACAACCAACAAAGAGCTCAGCGATTAAAGACCCACGCGCGCACACTTTTGGTATTTACGTTTCCAATGAAATGGACATGAATGCTCAAAATTCAACTTTTATCATCTTCTTCCTCCTCCTCTTTGTGCCTTCCGTCTTGATAACCCTTTCAACGCCAGCCATTTTTCAGTCTAAACTTTCCATTAAACTTACCTGGGTAGAGGAAAGATTTCATCTGCAATATTGGGGATTCCTTTGTGACATCCATAAAATAGGGCCTATTCTTACCTCCCAAAATGAAGAACATCATTATTAAGGTCACTGGATACCAGACCCTCATTTGATGCTTTTCAGTGACACGGGTGTTCAATCGTTGTGGTGCAAAAGAGGCGACAGTGGTGATGAAAGGGTTAAGGTCACTGGATACCAGACCCTCATTTGATGCCTTTCAGTGACGACATTGTGGTGTGTTCACTGGAATCATTGTGGTGCAAAATTGTGGTGCAGGCGACAGTGGCGATGAAAGGGTTAAGGTCACTGGATACCAGACCCTCATTTGATGCCTTTCAGTGACACGGGTGTTCAATCATTGTGGTGCAAAAGAGCGACAGTGGCGATGAAAGGGTTAAAGCCAAAACACCCGATCCATAGTATCGGGTAACGCTACTCCGACACATGCGAGGCGGCGGCGGGCCGGAGACAAGCCCTCTCGCACAATAGGGTAAAAAGAAGGGCGAAGTGCTCCCATCCATCGGCGGCAGCGACGCGAACTGGCGCCAGTCGCCTTGCTTCCTTCCTTTTTATACTCCGGCCGTGCCTTTAACCCTTTCGCTGCCAGACATTTGTCAGCAACAAAATACCATTGACCATAACTGGAATTAGAAGAAAAAAAAGTGTCCACAACATTGGGAAATTCCTCTGTGACATGTATAACATTAGGCCTGTCCTTACCTCCCAAAATTAAGAAAATAGGGTCTTCGAACAACAGGCCCTGCTTTGATGCCTTTTAGTGACATAGGTGTTAAATCACTGTGGTGCATAAATGCGACATTGGTGGTGAAAGGGTTAAGGTCATCATGCAATTATCACATAATCAAAACAACGACGACAAAAACAAAAATGTTACGGCCAGCGTTTATAAAATTTTAAAAAGTCACCCAAAATGTGTTGACAATAGGACAGGTCGGAGAGAGAGAGAGAGAGAGAGAGAGAGAGAAGAAGGAATTAGGAGAATGAGAATGCGAATGGTTTATTCAAAAAGGCCTTGGCCCCATTTGAAAGGGTGAGAAAAACATCACACATAGCATACAAACATGATATTTAACTAACTTAAACGTCGATCTCGGAGCTTCAAAATGCATGGCACAGAAAAACTGAAAATTGCTTAACAACGTTTTCATTTGTCGAAGTGAATATCATAATAACTGTAGACAAACAAGGATTTCAAACGAATTTGGCAGGAATAAACTTTTTTTCTTAGATCGTTATATAATGAACCAACGAATATAACGTGAATTTCAAAATGGACAAAAATTATTTTCATTATGTTCCCCGTAATAAAAATGGTGCTTAATCAAATCCGAAAATTTCCAAATCTGATTTTAGTTAAAATTCTTCTTAGATGTCTGTTTAATGTAATCGTCATGTACAAAGGAATTGAACATAACGAATTAACTACACTATACATTTCATATCTTCTGCTAATCTTCCATAATGTGCAGGCCAATCTTGCCACTGACATTCAATAGGAATTGTTCGGAAATAATTAAGGGGAGTAATTTCATGGAGTGTGGGAGTGATCTTGCCCAATTCAATCAGTCAAACAGGGGAAGTAACTCTACCATCAGCTCTCGTAGCCTATCGACTCGTGTGTTTGAGCAGACATACAGCACTTAGAACACTGTGCGTCATTCTAAAAATATAAAGAAATATAAAAGTTTTAGCAGTTTGTGGCCACTGGCCACCCCTAATTAAAAAATAAATGTTTGCAAGTCGCCGACTCGCATCCTGAGGTTTCAAACTTTGACGCCATTGTTGCATTGCTGCTATGGTATTTGACCGAGTAATGGAGGCAAACAACTCTAATCGCTTAAAATATAACAAATTTAAAAAATCGGGACTTTACTTGTTTCGTACTGCCTCCGGGCATTGCCTCCAGTATTGTTCCCACCATATTTGTATTTACAAATGTCCCATATGTGTCTGATTCAGACCAAGAGGACGTAAAACTCCATTTTCTCTCTCTCTCTCAAACAACTCTAATTTTCACGAAGTGCTCTCCCCTATTTTTTTCTCCGAAAATCGTCTATTAGCCTTTCGCAAAATGAACGTAAAAACTCATGACTCAGCATGGTTGCCTACACCTTGCTTAATCCAAACAAAACCAAAACCACGTTCAAATAATTTTTTTCTTTTTACACCCAATTCGTCTTGCCTCTTTCATCTAAACAATACAACAGGAATGAAGCTTTATACTAATCCTTCCCGAGACGAAAGGGTGATAATTTTAGCCCCTAATTGCCGATGCCCCCTGGTGACAAGTCAGGAGCAGATAATTTTCTGTGACTACATATACTACTAGTTCCTGACAGGCAAGGGCGATAATCTTAAGTAGGTGGCGTTCGCATCTCAGGTCAAGAGACAGGGGCAGATAATTTTCTGTGGCTATACACTACACTACTAGTTCCTGACAGGCAAGGGCGACAATCTTAAGTAGGTGGCGTTCGTATCTCAGGGCACGAGACAGGGGTAGAGAATTTTCGGCATAAAGCCTCATTAGGAGAAGAGTGATTGAAAGAATGGAAAGAGCGGGGAAGGGGGGGGGGGGGGGAGTGCGCCACTGGGAAGGGGAAGTTAGGAATGGGAATATTACAGAAGCAGTCTACAGTACGAAAATAAAAAAGTTTTTTGGGGTTGATTTTTTTACCACAATCCACTCGTAGCTATTCAACAGCATTTGCCGACATGGATTCAAATCTGGGACGTGCTTAACCCCTCATTACCAACTGAAAGTACTGTTTGGCAAAAGGAAAAAACTGACTAGGAAAGCAGAGGAATCAAGAAATCTCTATTCCGTTTGATTACATTGTGTACAAAATCATTTTTTTTTCAAATTAAAATTAAAACATTTTTAAACCATCATGATGGGGGGAAAAAGTGGTCAGTAGACTCACTGATACTTGTTTTCCTAGACTGAGACCCCTGCGCCTTATAATGTGACTGATAATATAGTAAGAAACTATAATAACAAAATCTTCACTTTGTGTAAAATTTGTGGGGGTGCGCCTTATAATCAGGTGCGCCTTGTAGTCCGTAAAATATGGTACATCTTCTTCCTCGTCTACGTTCCCAGGCCATAAGGCCATAATGAGTAAGGCTTTCAGTTTCCACTGGTCTCCCCGCTGTATACAGCCGACACATTCCGATTTCAGAGAGGTGCGATGTCTACCCAAAAAAGTTTCTTTTTTAAATCATAGACCAAACCCTGCACGCGCACATTACGAATGTATAAAACTACAATATGATTGCTAAAACAAAACAAAAAAATCACGTCACATCACATGAAAACATCACTATATAAAATAAATGCTGACGACTGATATGTCGAAACAGCAGACTTCTACTTAACCCTTTCGCCGCCAGCCATTTTCAGCCAAAAAATGCCATTATACTTAACCAGGGCCTGTATTCACGTTGAGATAGCATGAGACTTAGCATGATGCCAACTTAGAAGCTCTTCCAATGTCCTATAGGATTTAATAGGACTTTTGGAAGAGCTTCTAAGTTAGCATCATGCTAAGTCTCATGCTATCTCAACGTGAATACAGGCCCAGGTAAACAAAAAAAATGATCTGCAATATTGGGAATTCTTCTGTGACATGCATAACATTAGGCCTATCCCTGCCTCCCAAAATTAAGAAAATAGGGTCTTCGGATAACAGGCCCTGATTTGATGCCTTTTAGTGACATAGGTGTTAAACCATTGTGGTGCATAAATGCGACATTGGCGGTGAAAGGGCTAAATTATGATCCAAAGACGGCATACATAAACTCACAACACAAGCAGACACTACACAGTCTGGGTTTTTTCTGCCGTAAAAATTGGTGGAGACTTTTTTATAAATAATTTCATTTCAATTATCATCAAAAGGCAGCAACACATTTACAGATTCACACAAGCAGACACTACACACTTGCACTGATTGAAACAATGCCTTGTTCAGTCTTCCATCTCTTTCTTAACCCCTTGACTGCTATATAACATATCACGTGCTGACTTGATGACATCACTGATGATGTCATCAGATGAAGAGGAATAACTCTGAAATGCTGGCTTTTGCTCTAGCGCAGTCAAGAGAGTTACACCCCAGACCATTTTGCTAGATTGGCTCTATGATCTATCAGTTGTCTTTTTCATGGCATGATTTGTACAATGATTTTTTTTCTTTAATTTACTCTGGCAGTCAAGGAGTTAAAAAAAATGGTGGAGACTGTTCTAAATAATTTTGTTTTAAATATCATCAAAAGGCAGCAACACATTTTCAGATTCACACAAGCAGACACAACACACACGCACTGATTAAAACAATGCCTTGTTCAGTCTTCCATCTCTTTCTTATCCCCTTGACTGCCATATAGCGCAGACCTGCCTACCCCCAATTTATTTTTTAGGCACTCCACGAAATAAAATTCTGTACTTTTTCTCAAAATTCCGTATTTTGCAAGGAGACCCCAAAACGGAGCATTACAGAACATTAATTAGTTTTAAGGTGGCACATTACCAAATCGTATGGCATTTTTTTTTTTTTTTGTTTCTCAGGAACTAATTAAGATATCTACTTGAAATTTTGCACACTGATACAGAACATGACCCTGACCATACATGCCAAAGACTGTGTGTGAAGGCACTATGAAAGTATGGAGTCCACCCAAAAACAATTCACACGAAAAAGTGCCCCCTCACCTGCTCTCAATTCCAGTACTGCATGTTGATACTGATCATTTGTCCACTTTCCTAAGACATCAATGAGTACAATGGTGCTAACATTAACATCACTGAGCTGTTAACTTGTGTTCTTTGTCTTGTCAAACTCTTGTCAAACAATAGTAAAAAAAAATTCATAGGATCTCGCTTTAGACATGTGTGAGTGTACTGCCAAAATCGTGTACAAAATACGGTAGGCAGGTCTGTATAACGTATCATGTACTGACTTGATGACACCACTGATGACGTCATCAGATGAAGAGGAATAACTCTGATATACTGGTTTTTGCTCTAACACAGTCAAGAGAGTTGCATCCACAGACCATTTTGCCAGATTGGCTCTATCAGTTGTCTTTTTCATGGCATGATTTGTACAATGAATTTTTCTTTAATTTTCTCTGGCAGTCAAGGGGTCAATAAAAAAACAAATTAAAAAAACACACACAGACACAAAATAGCAAGAATAAATTACTGTCACCCAGTTCTCCCTTGAATAATGCTTTTGGATATAATTATAATAATAACATAGTCAGCCACACACATCGCAACATGAATGAAGTTTTTCCCCCCCCATTTATTTATGTATCAAAACATCACAAAGTATACACCCACCAACAAGTTTTTTTCTTTCTCCAAAAACCATACTGCGTGACAAACAACATGATTTTGTTGTCACGCTGAACACATAATATTAAATTTAAAAATAAAAACATCACATTCATTTGTGTCATTTTACATAATCACACACACAGCCGACAAAAACTACCATCAAAACAATGTCACTTCACGTTCAATTTATACAATTTATGGATTTTTGTAAATTTTGTTTTGTTTGCTGAACACATTACTTCTATTTTCTTTTCCTTACTCACATTCAGGTCTATCAATCAATCTACACAATCACACATGTGTATGCTAGTTAGTCGTTTCCGACCATGACTGCCAGATAGCAGAGGGGGCAGATGCTATTCTGGCGGGCTGGGCGAGAATTTGTTTACCGTGGAGATGCGCTTACCCTCATACGACCCACAAAATTACCATTAACCCCTTCACTGCTTGCTACGAGTGCCGCTCGTAGTTGATGACATCATTAATGATGTCATAACTTTTATATCATAGACCTAGAATAATGGTTCTTGGTTTACTTTAGATAAGCCAGGAAAGGTATATCTCTAGACCATTTTCTCAGATTGAGTGTAAGAGGTTTGGTTAAAACTGAGGAATTTTTATTAATTCTACTATCTATTTTATCTATATACTTACCATTCCACTACAAAGTGCATATTTGTACAAGATTAGCTTGGAAGACAGAAATAAAACCAAGAGTGTCTTACTACCACAACTCCCAATCCAGGTAACTTCCGGTTAAGCAGACTACTCACTTTCTTGAAAGCAAGCATCTAATAAAAAGGGAAGGTACACGTTCAAAAACCATTAGGAGGGAGGTGGGTGGGTCAATTAAATGTAGTGGAATGGTAAGTATATAGATAAAATAGATAGTAGAATTAATAAAAATTCCTCAATCTATTCTATCATCCTTACCATTCCACTACAAAGTGCATGATTACCAACAAGGAGGTGGGTAATGGTTAAGCACTACTCTGAGAACCATGGAACAAACCATGACAGAGATACCACATAAACACACACATACCATCTAAAATAAGAAGGTAAAACAGCAAATCATGTTTACATATCCCCCAAAAGACATAAGTCTATAAAAACAAACAGACAATAAGTCAAACCTCAAAAGGACACCGTCTTGGAGGACAACACAGCACATCGAATGCCAAACGTGTTGTCCTGCCGGAGAGTAGAAAACTCGCGCAGGCAGAAAGAGGTAAATGTAGTCTCCGACTTCCAGAAGGCGGAGGACATAAGGAAGGGACTGGAACACCCCTGACCAAGACTAGTGAGGTGCTAATAGCCCTAACTTCGTGAGCCCGTATACCTGGGGGCGCAGAACGATCGGCGTGGGAGTAGGCTAGTCGAATCAACTCGACTAACCAGCGAGCCAAAGTGGCCTTACGGATATCATTTGAATAGTTGGAATTCAAAGAAATGAAAAGGCGGCGTTTCTGGCTACGGAACGAGACTGAACGAAGGAGATATGCCCGCAAACAGCGAACCGGACACAGACATTTTCCTCATCGTCCGGAGCGAGGATGTTAGAGAGACTTTCGATAACAACCAACGGAGAAGCTTGCTGAGCCGATTGATTTTTCGCACGGAATTCCGGTAGAAAAGCCAGGGAGATCGAGGAACCATCCTCCGCGAACTCATAATCATTAACTAAACCACTAAGAGCGTGGATACCACTCACACGTCTCGCTAAGGCAAGACTAACGAGGAAAAGCGTTATAACAGAAAGAAGCTTAAAAGATAACGAAGAAAGCGGTTCACATTCTGACCTGAGAAAGTGAAGCACAAGAAAAAACGTCCCATAGCGGAAGTCTGATGGTTGGGCGAATCGACTTATTACGCAAACCATCCAAAAAAATGGGAAACCAAGACAGAAGAAGCAAAGGAAGGTTGACGACCAGTAGCAATCGAAATAGTGCTAACTGCCGACTTATAACCTGACAAGTTTGGTCCAAGAGGCCCTTCTCATTATGCAAATGAGACGAAAAGAAAACAAACTGAGCACCAGTCGGGTGCAAAGGAGAAAAAGACTCATTGAACAGAAATTGAACCAAGAGGTCCAACGCAAGGAATACAAGGTATTCATGCTTTGACGACGGGATTGAAGAATCACTTCAATGGTTTCACCTTTCAGACCCTGTGACCGCAATCCTGACCGCAAAGTAGCCAAGCGGTCAGGTGAAGGACGGCAGGATTTCGATGTGGAACGCCTGTCCGCGGTTGAACAAGTGACTTGGTGACAACTGGAGGGGAACACCCGGAACGTGGGTGAGAGCTAACAGCTCGGGGAACAACGGACAGTTTCCCATCCTGACGCTATGAGGATCAGAGCAGGACGCTCCCGAGCACACCTTTCCAACACCTTTGGAAGAAGAGCTGTGGATGGGTAGGCGTAGGCCCACAGACCCGTCCACTGGAGACTGAAGGCATTTCTTGCCCATGCCAAGGGATCTGCCAACGGGGAGACGAAAAGCGGAAGACGCCGGCTGAAGCGAGTTGCAAACAAGTCGATGTGTGGGTTTCCCCACATTGACCAAATGGGTTGAAGGACCTGATGGACGAGAGTCCACTCCGTTGCAATCACCTGGTTGGAACGGCCCAGCTGGTCGGCGAGAACATTCAACTTCCCGGGAAAGAACTCCACGGTTAGAAGAATGGAATTCTGTGCAGTCCAAAGCAGGATCTCCTCTGCCTTCCTGGAGAGTGAAGACGATTTCGTGCCCCCCTGACGCCGAAGGTACGAGAGGCAAGTGGAGTTGTCGCCACAAACTGTGACCCACTTGCCTCGTAGCAGGGGAAGTAGCGCTTTGAGCGCGAGGGAAACCGCCTCCATCTCCAGAAAATTGATGTGGAGAGACGAATCTGCTTGGACCACAACCCCGAAACCTCTCACCGGTCCAGATGAGCCCCCCAACCTTCCTTTGATGCATCCGTGAAAAGGAATTCTTGATGGTGGAGAGGCCGACTGGGAACAGAGGACCCCAGCCAAACCAGATCCAACCACTGGAGAACTGAGCCGCGAAACCACGAGCCCAAAACAATCTGAGATTCCAGAGGAAGATGAGAAACCCTGAGTTCCGCACACTTTCGTTGTAACGGACGCCTGTGCAGACGTCCCAGAGGCAAGAGGTCTGCCAAAGACTCCATGATGCCCAGCAACTTGAGAAGTTGACGAACCGTTGCTGAACCTGCCAACAGAACACTTTCCCGAAAGGACTGAATGGACTGGATCTGATCCGGAGACGGACAGACCGTGAACGTCTGGGTATTGAAGACCATCCCCAGAAATTTGAATTCCTGGGCCGGAGTCTAATCCGACTTTTTGACGTTCATGTTGAAAACCAACCTGGACGGACAGGTCCTGGAGCTCCGAAGTGTGTTCCTGGCACCGGTCCCTGGACTGAGCCGAGGTGAGCCAGCCGTCCAGGTACACCTTGAGCCGGATCCCTCTGGACCCGGCCACGCCGACGAACTCCCTGACCACCATGGTGAAAATCCAAGGGGCCAGAGAGAGCCCGGAGGGAAGGGCTACGAACTGATAAGTCGTGTTCCCCCATACGAACCTCAAGAGATGCCTTCGATCTGGGTGGATCGAAATATGGAAAAAGGCATCCTTGAGGTCTATGGAAGTCGCCCAATCCCCCGGCTGGATGAAGTTGTGAACCGAAGCAGCCGTCTCCATTCTGAACGCCATGGGGCGCAGAAAAGCATTGAGAGGAGACAAGTCCAGCACTGGACGGAACTCACAGTTCTTCTTTGGTACAGTGAACATGCGCGAGTAGAAACCCGGGCCTGGGTTGGGTACTGGAATCACAGCACCCTTGTCCAGAAGGGACTTGACCTCTGCATCCAAGATCTGAAAGCGAAGAGGATCTGCAGGTGGAGAAAAGACAATCGGCACCCACGAGACAGAAGGGTACCGAAAGCATCATCCTGGGGCAGAACCTGAGTGGACTCCACCGAGACAACATCCTGGAAAAGCAGCCAGGAGATGACAAACTCCGCATGGAGTCACCTAGAGCAGCCAAGGCCGATACAAAACGGACTATGAGTGGCCGGACCGGGCCACCACACGCTGCTACGCCCTTTCGAACCAGAAAAATCGAAGTGGCGAGTCTGAGTCAAAAACAAAATGGCCCACATTTGGACAAGACTTGTTCAGAATGGGCAAGCAAAGGATCGATGACGGGAAGAGACAGCTAGTACTAAATGATTAAGATGAGAATCCGCAAAACAGCAGATTCAACCTCTGAACTAGCAAACTGAGAAGCCACGGTACGAATGTGCGACTGCACTTCGTAACCAACTCTACATGCTAAGACCGTTGGAAGGTAAAAATAAAAAACTACCTCTGACGTAGGGACAGACCGAAAGAGCAACATAGTTGCTATCGCATGACGTCAAATCTAACCAGATGACGCGGAAATGTCCCCACCGAAAAGGAAAACATGTAGACAAAAGGCGAAACAGTGTGCAAACGTGACGTAGACTTAACCCATTTCAACGCCACCCAGTCAAACAACTGAGCTGACGGCTGGGCATGGAAGATCATGTTAGCCGGACAGTATAGTTCGATCGGGACGGAACCAGACCAAAAAGGATTACTGGAACGGGTGAACGAGACAACTGGTTGAACAACTCATGGTTGTAATCAGAAGAAACCATGCCTGCCAGAACAGACATCATTCGAAAGAACGGCGAAGCCGGGGCCGTTGCCCCCGCAAAAATTCGTTCAGAAGGAAGACAACAAGGGTACGGTTGAACAACTCTCGGTTGCAACCGTGAAAGAAGGAGCGCAGTAAGGCTGCAAGGCCGCCAGATACCCTTGAATGACAGAAACAGAAGGATCTGAAAAAACCTCTTCCATAGAATCCACCGTGTGACCCGAAGTCGTAACTGACGCCGCTGGTTGAGCTGACTGACCGAAGGAAGAACAACCGACAAAAGGTCCATAACCTCCTGGTGAGAGTAGGTCCGCTGAAGAACCATACCAGCGGTAACGGGCGTGACCGGTACGGGCTGAGGCAAACGTCCCATGGACTGACTGCCCGCCGTCGTACGGCCCTGGGCCTGGGGACTACCCACGGGAGAGGCCGTAGCCGCCGTGACCGTGGTGGACCCGCGAGACCATGTCGCCGTGGCCGGTCCGCTCCGGAGAACCCCGGGTGCGGATGCCGGCCCGGTGCCTAAGGCACCGAGGCTGCCGTCGCCAGGGACCACCCACGGGAGAGGCCGTAGCCGCCGTGCCCGTGGTGGACCCGCGAGACCATGTCGCTGTGGCCGGTCCGCTCGGAGAACTCTGGGTGCGGATACCGGCCCGGTGCCTAAGGCACCGAGGCTGCCGTCGCCAGGGACCACCAACGGGAGAGGCCGTAGCCGACGTGCCCGTGGTGGACCCGCGAGACCATGTTGCCGTGGCCGGTCCGCTCCGGAGAACCCCGGGTGCGGATGCCGGCCCGGTGCCCAAGGCACCGAGGCTGCCGTCGCCAGGGACCACCCACGGGAGAGGCCGTAGCCGCCGTGCCCGTGGTGGACCCGCGAGACCATGTCGCCGTGGCCGGTCCGCTCGGAGAACTCCGGGTGCGGATGCCGGCCCGGTGCCTAAGGCACCGAGGCTGCCGTCGCCAGGGAAGCTACCCCCATTAGCGGCATCGTCCGTTTTTCGGCCGGCATCACCAGGCGTAATGGTGGCATCGGTGGGTACCGCCCGGTTGTCTATAGCTCTGTAAGACAAGTCGGACAGCACCACCGGTTTCTTCGCAGCTTCTTCTTCCAGAACCGGAAGTGCCCGTGCGGTATCATGAACGCCAGGAACCAATGGGGTACGGGAGCTAGCTTGGCTAGAAGAGCCGTACTGACCTTGTTCGGGAAAAACCCGGATGCCGGTTTGCAGCTCCATCCGTGAGAGATCTTCAACGGACAACGAATCCTGGAGTGGAAGACCAACCGTCGAAAAAGCCGGGTCAACGTCCAAAACACCCAACAACATGAGAATCATCCACCGAAATGTGCTGGACCAAACCAGCCGAGTCCACTTGGGAGAAGGAGAACGGCATGGCCGAAGACAATTCGCCCGTAGAACGCAAATGAGCCAGCAATTCCGACACCACTTGCTTTGTATCTTGAACCGAACGCGAAGAATGAGACTTACTCGAACTTCTTGACCGAGATTTGACTTGGACAAAGACTTTTCTGAAGGACTAGATTTTAGAAAACGGTCTTTGTCATCCCTGGGAGGAGAAGGCTGAGGTTCCTTAGTTGAACTACTTGAAGGTTTGCTAACTAACGCCGAAGAATCTACAACCTTCTTAGAAGGAGTAGATTCCATAACGCGAAACCCGAAGCCAGAAGCCACGCCCACCTTTTGACCAACAGGCCCGAAATCTTCACAAAGATTACAACCAAAAAGGGGGGAGGGCCGAACGAACTTACCCAAGTAGCAAAGCAACACAAGGAAAACCAAAGGAAAACAAAAGACACTCATTAAGCTGAAAGCAGGAGACAAAATTCCTGGAGAAACAGAAAAACAAACCTGCCTTCCATGCTAGCTTGAAAGAAAGTGAGTAGTCTGCTTAACCGGAAGTTACCTGGATTGGGAGTTGTGGTAGTAAGACACTCTTGGTTTTATTTCTGTCTTCCAAGCTAATCTTGTACAAATATGCACTTTGTAGTGGAATGGTAAGGATGATAGAATAGATTTTATAATTAAAAAATCTATATTTTCTCATTTTTCTTCTGGCAGTTAAGGGGTTAAAAAAAAACCAACTCCATTTCACACATTTATAATTTACACAATTTCTCACTGAACACATTATTTAAAACACACACACCCCCACAAAAAAATCACATATTGTATCACAATGCTTAGACGGTGTGGAGGGAGGGGGGGGGGGGGGGTACAGAGGAATGTCTTCCTTCACAGAGGAATGTGTGACCAATACATCAATCAACGCAAAGTTGTTGTTTTTTTAAAACGGAATGGTAAACGACGAAGACGACGATGATGAAAAGGAAGAAAGAAAACGCATGCACCGGGCACGCACAGCAAGGGATGGGTTATTGTAGACGACTTGCGGACTAGAACAACAACAACAACAACAACGACCACGACGAAAGCACAGCTTTCCGGCGCTTCAGTGGGTGAGTATCGGTTGAGCCTTGTTCTCTAACAAATCTGCAACAGCAAAAAAAAAAAAAAAAGGGCCCATTTATTCTCCTCCTTTCATGGTCAAATGAAACAACCAAAATGATGAAAAGGGGAGAGAAAAAACTGAGCACGTGTTATGAGAGTGGCGTCATAAGTCGTCAGTTTCTTTATTATCCGTCAGCATTAGTGCAAACGCACGTGGAACATTGTCTTCCACCGCTTAAAATAAGATCAAATGCATCAAAATTAAAATATGAATCAAAAACATCAAACAGAAAATGTACATTTAAACAAATAATGTAACTGTCACACCACACCCAATCATTCATCAGCTCTCCGATATCTTGCTCACTCATCATGCAACCCACCACCACTTCCGCCTGTGGTTTTTGTCGTGGTTTTTTTTTTTTTTTTAAAGGGACACCCTGACGGATGAGTTTTTGTAAGAAACACATCCAGATCACCAGGAAAACACCCTTTACACATTACAGAGATTGCAACACTCACTTTGCTCTGGTTTCCTAGAAATCAAACCGTTAAATCGGCGATTCCTCCTTGGCGGAGGTGCTGGAAGTCAAATTCTTTCACCCAAAGAGAAGGCGTGTGCCGTCTCTTTTCTAATGGCCGCCTGCGTTTAGACCAAATCGTTTGCACAAAATTTTCGCAATACAAGCCTTTTTTGTTGTAATTTTATACAGATTATCTAAAGGAGTTTCGCTCACAACAATGGAAAGAGCTCCAATTTTTTTTTTACTGCCCTACAAAAAAAAAGAAAACGCTTCAACCACAATGAGTGACCTTCACCCACCCCATCCAAAATGGCTACTCTCTCCGGCATCTCCGCCAAGGAGGAATCGCCGTTTTGACGGTTTAATTTCTAGGAAACCAGAGTAAAGTGAGTGTTCCGATCCTTGAAAAGGCTGTCTTTCTGGTGATCTTGACGTGTTTCTTGCAAAAACTCATCCGTCAGGCTCCACCTTTAATATGCGTGCCTGTGTGAGTGTGTGAGTGTTTTGAGTTGTCTTGGCAGCACTTGGTGCATGCGTTTGAACATGTCAGGCATGAAAGTGGATGAAGATCAAAAAAGAGGAAAACATTTCGTCCGAGAAATCCTTCCACCCGGATTTTCACCTGACGTCAGAAGTTTTGTTGAGCGGCGGGGGTGGGGGGTGGGGGGGGGGGGGAAGGGAAATTTTTTTTCTCCAGCTCAAACATCTTTCAGGCATCAAAGAATGATATTCTTTTCAGCCGAGAAAAATCCTTCCACCCGGATTTTCACCTAACGTCCGATGTTTTGTTGACGGGGGGGGCGGGGGGGCGTGCACAACGTTCCCCCCAAAAATCTCCAACCACCTTTTCACCTACCTCACGTCACAAGTTTTATTCAGCGAGGAGGGGGTCCCAAAATTTGGTCGGCACAAATAGCCTTCCACACACATTTTCAGCTAACATCGCTACTTTTGTTGAGCGGGAGCTACTCATTTCGCCTTCCTTCGCACAATTAAAGCGAGTGAGCTAAAGCGACTTCCGGTTAACCAGTTTGAGAATCGCCAAATAGAGACTTGTAGATATAACAATACGGCAAGATCGGTCCTTTACGCGGAATTTTTTTTTTTCCACGGAAGTTTTCAAAAATTTCCACGGATTTTCCGCGAAACGCGGAATTCTTTCATGCCTGCATGTGTATGCTGAATAAATAATGTGCAAACAAAACTACCTGCAAATGTACAATGATGGTGTGCCGACACAGGGTCAAATCAGCTTGCAAAGCTGCAGTGTTACCTCGGCAACTTTTTTTTAAAGTGGTGCGTACACGTCAGAGTGAGTGATAGAGATCGAGAGAGAGAGAGGGAGAGTGTGTGTCTCTGTGTAAACGTACATGTGCGCACACGCGTATGTATGTGTGTGTGCGCGTGCGAGAGAGAAAGAGCGAGAGAGAGTGAATGTGTGTGTGTGCGTGTGCACGCGCGGAGAGAGAGAGAGAGAGTGTGGGTGTGCATGTGTGTGTGTGTGTGTGTGTGTGTGTGTGTGTGTGTGCGCGCGTGTGTGTGTGTGCGTGGATGCGTGCATGCATGCCTGCGTAAGTGAATGTGTGCACATGTTCGATTATGTTACGACGTGTGTGTGCTTACGCGCACATGCATACGGCGCGCGTGAGCGTGGGTGTGGAAGTGCGCGCATGTGCTTGCCTGCGTGTGCTTTGTTCATCCTATAAAATGAATCAAAAAAGTACCTGCAATGATGGTGTGCCAAGGTAGAGTGACGTAGGTCAGGTTGGCGTGCAGGGCCACGCTGTTGGCTCGGCGCCGCTCCTTGAAATGGTGCCAGGCCTGGGCGAAAGACCACCCCCACAGCCCGTTGTGAGGGATCTCCTCGTCAAGCTCTGCTTGATCAATCAAGAAATCAACCAGTCAATCAATCAGGCAATCAATTAACCAATCAATTAATCAATAAATTTGTAACACACACACACCCTTTCTTTTTCTCCTTCTCCTTCTTCTTCTCAGACAGGTTTCCTGTCATACGATCGCAGATGCGTCATGCTGCCGTTATGCGCCCAACTAAGAAACAGTTGGACCCAACATGTCCGTCTTTGGCTGGAGAAAAATCTTTGTAAGAGTTTCTAGAAGAAAAAAGGCAGGAGAATGGACCAGAAAGGCAGAAAGATGCCTGGTAGATGACAGTAAGCAAAGGGAAAAGACAAACAGTCAGTGAGAGAGAGACAAGACTAGATAAAGTTACGAGCACACAACTTCCAGAAGGTGGGGGAACTATTCGTACAGAAGACCACAAGCGTCCCTACGAGGGGGGGAGACAACACAAAGCTATTAATATTATGAAAACCAAAGACACGAAGAAGGTCACTCAACAAAAGACAATTTTCCGGCACTTCAAAGAATGAAATAGTGAGGCCAGGAGAGGAGATAACGAAATTGAACAAAGGGTGAATACTCTCTTTCTAATTAACTCCCCTTAAGAATGATGCTTTGTTTGTCTCACTTTGGTTCTGACCCACGCACTGCTAGGTGCTTGGTATCGTAATCAACTTTGGTGGAGGGGAGTTAATTAGAAAGAGAGTATTCACCCTTTGTTCAATTTCCTTAACGACACACTTTCATGGGTGCTCCTGGGAAATTAAAAAAATCCTGCAAGGCAGGGGTCCAGGGGCCGCCCAGTTAACAACTTGACTTAAACAATCCTAAAAATTTATAAAGTTCCTGGTAAAGGCATGTAAATATTTAATCTGTGTTCATTTCTTTTATATTCTACACACGAGAGAAACTGATCAAAAGTTTACAAACAGGAAATTTGTTCCTTCTCAAATTCTCATAACCCGGCGATGCCGGCTCCAGGAAATAAAAAAAAAATCCTGCATTTCAGAACATCCTGAAAGCAGAAGCACCCATGCTGTGACTTTGCAGAGAGTCAAAAAGAATATCAGGCACGGTAATGGGGGAAAAGCACTTTTCTCTCCAAATATAGGGGTTCAGATGTCTCTTGGAGTAATCCATGGATTAAAAGCCCTTCTTCTTCTGTGGTGGTGGCCAGCTTCTTTTTATAGAAGTAAAATGCACACAATTTAGGGGGTGACCAAAGAAAAAGAAGCAGAAGAGAGAAAAGGAAAGCAAAGACAGAAATCAGCTATCACGCATAGTCTACTTCAATTTACTTGGGTCCAGTAGAAAAATACAAGATGCAGCAAACAAAACCAAAAAAACAAAAAACAAAAAAATCCTATTTCTGGACTGGGATAGGGATATTTACAGGGAGCTGCCGGCAGCTACTAATTTTCACGTTCGCCCCCAGAAAGCTGGAAGCTAGCCGACCCTAGACACTCCATAAGGCAGTGCCCAGGCCCCAACCAAAAGGACAAACAAAGACAAACAAACAGATCCCTAACTACTGGTGATCAGGGAGGCAATTGCTCTTGAAGACGAATATGTATGGGTGCAATTCCCCCAAATGAACAAAAATGAAAAAAGCAGGGGTCCAGGGACCCATGGCCCCGGCAGGGTACAGGGGCAGAATCCTGTTGGACGATTCAGTGGGGCAACTTAAGAGAGAGATAATGAGACAGACAGACAGCTAAAATGATAGACAGAGACAGTTTGAGTCTGATAAGCCTTGTAAGATCATTACATTGACTTTGTAAACTTCCAAGATAGAACAATGAAGTTCAAAACGCCCCAAATAGCTTGTGGTCAATTTTGTTGGGATAAATAACAAAAAACCTGAAGTTCAGTTTCTGGTAAAATAAAAAATACTGAAATGAGTGTAAAACTGAAATAGTAGCACCCATAAAATAACTATGTAAAACTGTTCAAGCTTGGGAAAAGGGCATCTCCTCAAGCTTGACTCTTCCTTCTAGCGCCACGGGGGAATGCATTCGCCCAGTACATCAACCTTCACTCCCACCAAACGCAAAGTCATTCCAGGGCTCCCAATCGTCCCGCAAAACAAGGGGTCCCAGGGACTCCTTCACTTACAGTACAGAGGGTCCTAGAGGCGGGATAGAGGGTCCCAGTGGCATTGTTAATGCTAAAAAGAACTTGTCTAGTGCATCCCTGGGACCCCTTGCACATTCTTTCAGAGGGTCCTTTAGAATGTTAGTACTTCATAGACCCTCAAATGGGGGTCCCTGGGAGCACTGCATTCATTGCCAAGCGGCCTGCCGTGTGTTTGTCTACTTTCAGAGCTTATGTTAGGCGATTTTTTTTCTGTCAAAACAATGCAATGCGCACTCGGAAAAAAATACTACCCCCGCCCCCCTCTTTGTCAGTCGAGATGCAACGGACAACCAAGAAAGTAAAAAAAATACAGGGCTCTAGAAGAGTTAAAACCCCTTCTGACATTTGCATGGATGCAACTGGAGAAAATCCAAAAACAGACAAGGCAGGGGTCCAGGGGCCGCTTGGTCCCCTGGCAGGGCCCCTGAAGCTGAAGAAAAAGCAAAATCATACTCAATTTGAAGCTTGTAAAGTGATAATTCAACCCTTTTTCCCCCCTTGAACTTTGAATTTTAAAAAATTTTGTGGTCAAAATGTTGAAAAACAGGCGCTGCCTTGTATCCGAGGCAAGGTTGCATCCATGCAGTTGATTTTCTGCGTTCACTTTTCTCTGAACTCGGGAGAATTATCTGAAAATGACCATGCCCGAGGGCGCAAAGGGACAGCAGCACCCTTACCATCCTGGAAGGTGCCGGCCTCCACCTCGGCCTCGTCCTCCCCCTCGGGGCCGGAGTCCACCTTCTCCGCGTCGGAGCGCGACTTCTTCATGCTGACGGCCCGCCGGAAACCCCCAGGGAACCGGGACCCCGAGGTGGAGCTGGGGTCGCTCATGCGCCTCACCGCGTACTGGTTCTGTTCGGGGGAAAAACGCACACATTTATGCCACATGGGTGCTACTCTCAAAAATGGAAAAAAAATGAAAGGAAGGGGTCCAGGTGCCGCCGCCGCGAGGCAGGCGGGGGGGGGGGGGGGGTGGGGGGGTTGGGGGGTTGAGATGAAAAAAAAATGCAATTGCAGAGATCGTTTCCATAGCTCTCCTGCAATCTGAAGAGGAAATTTTAGGTAACTTTCATGGCATCCTGAAGATGGATTCAGGACTATAACTTGACCTGCAGGACAATTGGTCCCACGGAACCCTTAAGTTAGAGCATAGAGGGTCCAAAAGGAGGGATAGTACGTCCCTATTAAGTCAAAAACACTGAAATAAATTCAAGTATGGATGAATGGGACTCGGACGCCATTTTTGTTATTGTATTTTCACTTCCGGTGGTTGGAAGACCCAGATTCAAAATGCCCCCAACCGCAACTAACAGATCAACTTTTGGGGGGGGGGGGGGACAAAATTTTAAAAATACGGAATTTCCGTCTCAGCAGAAAACTTAATTTATGGATTTCTGTTTATAAAACCTGGCAGTAGCACCCCTGATGCTAGTGTAAAAGGTTTATTCGCTTAACTCTCTCTACACCAGTGTACGCTATACAGCGTAGATCCCTCGAACAACAGCCGTTCCAACACAGATGGTGGTAGGACACATTGACAAATAAACATAGACAAACTGCGAATTGGGATTCGGAACGAGCGGCGTGGGAGCAACGCCACTGTACAGCCCAGAAGATGGGACAGCACAACAACAACAAAATAAATAAAAAATAAACATAGACAAGAGGCAAAGCCTTCAAGGCTCACTCGAACAGGAACATGTGGGACAACAACAAACGAAGATTGAGGGGGTGTCAAAAGTACAAGATTGCCAATAAAAATTTTAAAGTACAAATGAAACTATCGTTAATGGACACAACTTTCTTTTTTTCCTTTTTTTATAAGTGCCCGTGCCGAGAATTGGACCCGGAACCATTGGCATGACAGACACTCTACCAATGAGCTATCGAGGCTTTCAGTGTTGATGAGTTTCTTAACTCATGTTGCCCGTTGAATACTCTCTAACCCACTAATCTAAAATGTTATCTGTTTACAGTGTTGTTTTAAGTATTTAATTATTCAAATCATTATTGTTTGAAAGCTTGCATAGACATCAATATGTGTGCAAAGTTTGAACAATGTAATACATACATTAATGTATGCCTTCTCTTTTCCGAGAAAATGCCAATGTTAAAGTTTGGAGATTAGACCACGGACGCAACACACACACACACACGCACACACACACACACGCACACAACCGAACAACTATCATACTATAGACTCATTTCGTGTTAACGAAGTTAACATTCGTTAACACGAGTGAGCCAAAAATGAGAAGAAATCCACAGAAGTCTGCATCTGTCTACACGCCGCACGGGCCAAAACTGAGGGGGGAAAGAAGCAGCTTTTGAGCCTGGATTTTACAGATGTGTTCGTAATCGCTGACAAAACCTCCCACCGGAGGGGGGGGGGGGGGGGTTCTTTTGCATAAATAGTTCCCCCACTTTCTGGAAGATCTGTGCTTGTAACTTCCTCTAATCTGTCAGTCTCTTTGACTTTGACTTTTCCTTTTGCTTGCTGTCATCTGCTATCTTTCTGCCTAACCGGTCCATTCTCCTGCCTTTTTTTTCACGAAACACTTTCAAAAAAGATTTCCTCCAGCCGAAGTCGGACTTGCAGGGCCTAACTATTTCTCAGTTAGGCGCATAACGGCAGTATGACGCATCTGCGCTCATAATTGACAGGAAACTGTCCGAGCGATCGAAGAAGAAGAAGCGAAAGGGGACCCTTTATCTTGCAGGACCAATGGGAGCCCTGCACACACATACAGACTACTAGAGTTGTAGAGTGGCACAGTGGTAGCGCATTCGCTTGCGGTCTCAACGTGGAGTCTTTCGGATGAGACGATTAACGGAGGTCCCGTGTGCCCATGCACTCATCAGTCACACAAAAATCGCATGCAAAAAAAGGAGAAGAAAAACAAAATTGGGCGGCGCGCCTCTGGCTGCGTCGCGCTCTCCAAGTGGGAGCAACCCGAATTTCAGAGACGCCTCTGTGACAATAAAGTACCTAATACCTAATTGTACAAAAGTAGCAGCTTTTTAGCCTGGATTTCACAGACGTTTTCTTAAAATTGCTGACAAAAACCAACACACACCCTCTCTACCACACCTGCTCTTCGTCTTCGAAGTCAGCGATGGGGAAGTCCTCATAACTATCATCCCTCCATGAGACACTGTAAAGTCCTTCGCGCACGGTATGCATCGGGCGTAATACACACCTTTACTAGAGCTCCTAATACACGGAAACTTTTCAGTGTATGCCTTGCGAAATTTCTGTTAAGTTCTCTTTCTTTTCCCATCGGCCAAATCACTACAGTCCCCTCCACGCTTTGCCATCTTGCAGACTTCGATTGGCGGGAACGGAAGTTGGTGACCGGAAATACTGTTTGGATTAGAAAATCGAATATATGCACGGCAGCTGTGCTGCTCTGCATCGCTCGGTTTACTTTCGGGTTTTTGTTTGTTTTTGAAAGATTTTTTAAAGCGGAATTTTACGGAATCGAGCGGAAGGGCGGAATAATTATCGTCTGAGCGGAAGAAATTCCGCCCAAAGCGGAAAGGTTGGCAGGTCTGCACTCTCTACCACACCTGCTCTTCGTCTTCGAAGTCGGCGATGGGGAAGTCCTCGACCTTGGGCGTCTCCGGTCCCGACCCTTTGACCCTGGAGACGGCCATCTGGGCATGACCTTTGCCCCTGGGCCCCCGCATCTTCATGAACTCCACGCGCCTCCGGTCGTTGTACAGACCGAAGGACATGCGCTGCATCACCCGAGAGGTCATGCTGGTCTGTCATAAAAAATGAAATTTATAAACAAGTTGGGGTTTTTTTTTTGGGGGGGGGGGGGGGGGGGGGGGGGGGGGGGGGATTTAGTATATCGTTGGTGAAATTCAAAAACCTCGTATCTCAATTTTGGTAGTTTTTGAGAAAAATGAAAAAAACTGTTTTACAAATTAACCGTGTTGACCACAATTGATTAACTATGATGAACATGTTGTTCAAGACATTGCAAGTTTAGTCCTGCATTTCGTTAAAATTACTTTTTCAAAAATAATTTTAGACTTGAAAAGAACGAAGATACGAGGTTTCTGTCCTTAACTAGATCTGAATTTGGGACTTACGAGTTTTTGTTCTATTAATTAACACAACCTCATTTACCCCAGATAGAAAGTCGTTAGAGATATGAGCTTTTGGTGAAAGGTGGCGGGAAAAATGAGAGAGCTGACTATGTATCTAACTCAAAAACAACCAAAATCAAGATACGAGGTTTTTCAATTTCACCGACGATGTTCTAGTTACAGAGACTTATTTCTGTGAAATTCGAGTTTTTTCTCCCCCGGAGAGTGCGTCGCCACAAGTGCAGCACCTACCCAATTTTTTTCTGGGGGGAGGGGGGGGGGGGGGGGGGGGGGGGGGGGGGGTGTCAGAATTGAAAATCCTAGCTCTCAATTTGGTCATAGTTATTAACGCCCTTGACAGCGAGAATGAAGCCCATGTTGGTCAGTATCCAAAAGGGCATTCACTCTTGCAAAAGGCAGCCATTTAGTGGCCTCAAACAGGGTTATTGGTGAGAGCTATTCCCTTGTTTGGTCAGTACTCCAGCATCTACCAAGGGCATTCACTCTTGCAAAAGGCAGCCATTTAGTGGCCTCAAATAGGGTTATTGGTGAGAGTTATTCCCTTGCTTGGTCAGTATTCAAGCATCTACCAAGGGCATTCACTCTTGCAAAAGGTGGTTGTTGCAGTGGCCAATAGAAGAATTTCTTTATTATTATTATTATTATTAAAAACTGCTTGGGCTCAGGCTTCGGATAAATAACTTAAAAGCCTGAAAACTTTAAGGGATGTGGCTTATATACAGGTGCGTGGGTGCAACTCCCCAAAATGAACAAAAAATGAAAGGCAGGGGTCCAGGGACCCATGACCCCGGCATGGCACAGGGGCAGAGCCCCATCAGACGATTCAGGGAGGCAAGTTAAGAGAGAGATAACGAGATAGACAGACAGCTAAAATGATAGACAGAGACAGTAGTTTGATAAGCCTTGCAAAATTATTACATTGCCTTTGTAAACTTCCAAGATAGAACCACCAAGTTCAAAACACCCCAAATCGCTTGTGGTCAATTTTTGGGGTGTGATAATTTTATTTTTTTTAAAGCTGAAGTTCAGTTTCTGGTAAAATTAAAAATACTGAAATCAGTGCAAAAAATCTCCTCCGAAATCGGAATGTGTCGGCTGTACGCAGCGGGGAGACCAGTGAAAACTGAAAACCGGACACACATGTACCTTACCCATTATGGCCTTATGGTCTGGGAACGCAGAAGAAGAAGTGCAAAAAATGAAAGAGTAGCACCCATGCAGGTGTGTCTTATAGTCCAAATGTCCCATGTGTCTAGAATAGCCCTGAGGAATCCTGCTAGCCACGTACCCTGCTGTCGTAGGTTCGTTTGAGGGCCTCGTATTTGACGGAGCCCTGGAAGACGGTGCTCTCGTAGGAGGAGCCCTTCTTGTCTTTCGCCACCAGCTCCACCGCCACAAACTCACTGTCTCGCACGATCAGGTCCTCAAACGCCTGCGGAGATAATCATCGTTATCATGGTCGTTATCATCACATCTACCATCCACCGCCACAAACTCACTGTCTCGCACGATCAGGTCCTCAAACGCCTGAGGAGATAATCATCGTTATCATGGTCATTATCATCATCATATCTACCAGCTCCACCGCCACAAACTCACTGTCTCGCACGATCAAATCCTCAAACGCCTGAGGAGATAATCATTATCATGGTCGTTATCATCATCATATTTACCATCCACCGCCACAAACTCACTGTCTCGCACGATCAGGTCCTCAAACGCCTGAGGAGATAATCATCGTTATCATCATCGTTATCATCATCATATCTACCATCCACCGCCACAAATTCACTGTCTCGCACGATCAAGTCCTCAAACGCCTGAGGAGATAATCATCATTATCATGGTCGTTATCATCATCATATTTATCAGCTCCACCGCCACAAATTCACTGTCTCGCACGATCAAGTCCTCAAACGCCTGAGGAGATAATCATCATTATCATGGTCGTTATCATCATCATATTTACCATCTACCGCCACAAACTCACTGTCTTGCACGATCAGGTCCTCAAACACCTATGGAAATAATCATAATCATCGTTGTCATCATCGTTATCATCACCATAGCTACCATCCACCGCCACAAACTCACTGTCTCGCACGATCAGGTCCTCAAATGCCTGAGGAGATAATCATCGTTGTCATCATCGTTATCATCACCATAGCTACCATACACCACCACAAACCCACTGTCTCGCACAATCTGGTCCTCAAACGCCTGCGGAGATAATCATTGCTGTGGTCATTATCATCATCGTTATCATCACCATATTGTCGTCATTATCATCACCATATTCAACATCCACCGCCACAAACTCACTGTCTCGCACGATCAGGTCCTCAAATGCCTGAGGAAATAATCATCATTGTCGTCATTATCATCATCGTTATCATCACCATATTATCGTCATTATCATCATCATTATCATCACCATATTCACCATCCACCGCCACAAACTCACTCTCTCGCACGATCAGGTCCTCAAACGCCCGGAAATAATCATTGTCGTCATCGTCATCATCACCATATTTTCCACCGCCACAAACTCACTGTCTCGCACGATCAGGTCCTCAAACGCCTGTGGAAATAACTAACATGATCATCGTTATTGTCATCATTCTCATCAACGTCATCTATTATCGTAAACTCACAATCACACACCGTCAGGTCCTCAAAATGCCTGTCATTGCAGTAATAACTGTAAATAACTGTCATCTTCATTATTGTCATTTATCATCATCATCATCATAGCGATCACCATCGCCATCATCATATTTATTATTTATCATTTACTGCTACAAACTCACCGTCGCACATGATCAGTTCCTCAAATGCCTGTAGAAATGATCATATTCATAATCATGATCGTCAGCATTCTCAGAGCCACAACCAGGCATGGTAGTGGGGGCAAAGTGAGTTTCGCGGAAGAATATCCAACCGATTCTGCATTTCATTTGAAAGATGTCGACTCAAACTAAAATGATGAAGTTGGGCGTCAAAATGAAGAAGAAGAAAAAGAAGCACTAGGATCACAAATCTGGAAACGTGTGGCGTGAGCTAGGCCGCGCACGACTGCTAACTTCGGCGGGAAGTTGCTTGTTCAGTCATTCACATCCGGTTCTGCGAAGCGATTGCATAGGTTTTAACGCACGTAATATTTAGGCAGCCGAGCGAATTTTTACCCCGGCTTTTTTTTTTTTTTTTGGGATCAAATTTTCACTTTTGCGGGTTTTCCGTGATTCGCGGAGGTCTACCATGCCTGCACAACAGAGTCATCATCATCATCATCTTTACCTCTTCAAACTGGTCAATGGAGAAATAGATGTTGGGGTAGGTCACTGGCTCACTGGTCCCTTTGCTGTCCATCTCTCGGTGGCTGGGGCTAGCGTACACTTTCTGAGAAAATTTAAAAAAAAAATTTTTTTGAAAAACACTACCATGAATGCGTAATAAAAAATGTTGACTAAAAGTAAAACACTTATCAAATTCATAGTTTGAGTACATTACCACGAACAAGAAATTAGCATTTGAATTATCATCACCAACTTTTGTGATGTGTGTGACAACACTAGAAAGTCGTCCAAATTTTGCTAACCTTTTTACACCCAAAACGCATCACCAAATTTTAGGTGAAAGATTACATTGAATGAGCGGAAACAAAAACAAAACAAAAAAATAATGTTCATAAAACTTACGAATTTGATCATTTGAGCTGAATTCCAATGTATGAAAAAAAGAATATATTTTTATTGAAAATTATTTTAGCAAAGTGTGCTCTGAGCCATACGTTTCAATTCTCTGACACACACATGCTGCGACATATGATGCATATGTTACGCCCAATTTGTGAAATTGCCTATTTCATGAAATGGGCAAACTTCTTTGTCCAATTCATGAAATGGACAATGTATATCACAATTTCAAATTCCCAGCAACACAGGCATTAATTAACCCTTTCACAGCCAGCCATCCTTGAACCAAAAATTTCCATAAAATTTATTTGGTTACTGAAAAGATTTCATCTGCAATATTTTCGGGTTTCTTTGTGACACATTTAGAATAGGGTCAATCCTTACTGCCCAAATTTAGGAACACGATATTATTGAATAATAGACCCTGATTCAAGAGTCTTAACTGTTTCACCGCCAAAGTCGCATTTTAGCACCACAGTGATTTAACACCTATGTCACTAAAAGGCATCAAATTGGGGTCTATTATCCAAAGACACTATTGTCTTAGTTTTGTGAAGTAAGGGTAGACCTTATTTTATATATATGTCACAGAAGAACCCCCAATACTGCAGATGGATTTTGTTCTCTACCCAGGTAAATTTAATGGAAATTTTGGGCTGAAATATGGCTGGCGGTGAAAGGGTTAATGACACGAGTGTTAAATCATCGTGGTACAAAAATGCAACATTGGCGGCGAAAGGGTTAAGGTTGATTCAACGGATGCACATTTTTCTACATTGCATTTTCACCCCAATCCTACCAAATGCTACTCTAGGGCATGCCTGAGCCACATGTTATATCAAACGTTTGATCAAATTAAGTCTGAACAAAAGAGTTTTAACCCATCTACAGGAGTGACTTCTCATTCGCTTGAACCCATTCTTGATCTGTGTGTGTTTATGAATGGAAAATGCTTTTATTTCATATTGCTTTTCTAAATAACAAGTTTTAAATTGGCTATTTCATGAACTGGGCAAATAATTTCACAGATTGGGTGTAACACATACACACACACATGCATGCTCACACACACATACACACACACACATACAAAGATTGCTTAACCCTTTCAACGCCAGCCATTTTTCAGCCAAAACTGTCCATAAAACTTACCTGGGTAGACAAAAGATTCTGTCTGCAATATTGGGGATTCCTCTCTGACATGCATAAAGTAGGATCTGCCCTTACCACCCAAAATTAACAACATAAGGTCACTGGATACCAGACCCTCATATGATGCCTTTCAGTGACATGGGTGTCATATCATTGTGGTGCCAAGAGGCGACAGTGGCGATGAAAGAGTTAACTTCTAAAGCCATGTATTGTTTTATATTCTTGTTTGTCCGTTGCATCTCAACCGACAAGAGGGAGGGTAAAAGTAATTTTTTTTTTTGAGTGCGCATGCGTTGCTTCAATGGGGGGAAGGGTGTGTGTGAAATCACTGGCATAAGCTCTGAAAATAGATAAACACACGACAGGCCACTTGGCAGTGAAAGTCTTAGCATTTGGTGGGAGTGAAGTGTGATATTTGAGCGAATACTTTCGCCAAGGGTGCTTAATATGTTTAAAAATCTTCTGGATAAAGAATAAAAAAAATTTATATGGAATTTGATGAATAAAAATATAGGCCCATTACTACTTTTGAAGTTTTGAGGATATCTATATGTAGAGTAGGAAAATTATTGCAAACCACCAATAAAATATGAAAACAAACACAAGACATAAGAAGAATGATAGGGCATACAAGGACCGTGAGGCCCATATCAAGCCCTCACCACTACCACTACTACTACTTAACCCTTTCACCGCCAATGTCACATTTATGCACCACAATGGTTTACTTTAACCCTTTCACCGCCAAAGTCGCATTTCAGCACCACAGTGGTTTAACACCTATGTCACTAAAAGGCATTGGGGTATTATCCAAAGACCCTATTGTCTTAGTTTTGGGAAGTAAGGATAGACCTTATTTTATATACGTCACAGAAGAATCCCCAATACTGCAGATGGATTATGTTCTCTATCCATCTAAATCTAATGGACATTTTTGGCTGAAATATGGCTGGCGGTGAAAGGGTTAACACCCATGTCGCTAAAAGGCATCAAATCAGGGCCTGTTATCCAAAGACCCTATTTTCTTAATTTTGGGAGGTAATGTTAGGCCTAATGCTATGCACGTCACAGAGGAATTCCCAATATTGCAGATTTTGTTTTTCCCCATTCCCAGTTAAGCTTAATGGTATTTTTGGGCTAAAGAAATGGCTGGCGGCGAAAGGGTTAAAAACACATTCACACAGTGACACACACATACACACAGTGACACACACACGCCTAAATGCATGCAGACAGGCAAGCATTCGTCATCACACAAACACTAAAAAAGTCGTCCCCGTTTTGCTAACCTTTGTGCATTTCTTCAAAGTTTGCAGTTCCTGGGCTCCTGTTCTGGTGCACACAGCACACGTGATGGTGTAGTCGAACTGCAAGTCAGAAATCGTAAAGGAGTTATACATTCCCCCGTGGGGGTCTTTCGTATCAGGGCTCCCGAGGGACCCCCATTTGGGGGTCTATGAAGCACTAAAATCCTAAAGGACCCTCTAAAAGACTGTGCAGGGTGTCTCAGGGATGCACTAGAAAAATTATTTTTAGCATTTGTAATGCCACTGGGACCCTCTATCCCTCCTCTAGGACCCTCTATACTGTAAGTGAAGGAGTCCCTTGGACCCCTTGTTTTGCGGGATGATTGGGAGCCCTGCGTATCTTCTTCTTCTTCTGCATTCCCAGGCCATATGGCCATAATGGGTAAGGTACGTATGTGTCCGGTTTTCAGTTTTCACTGGTCTCCCCCGCAGCTGACACATTCCGATTTCAGAGGAGCTCAAAGGAGAAATAAAAATCATAATAATGCTTTCATCCCTAGCTGGTGCATTTGTACCATAGTGTTCAAGTGTTTCGGCTGTTGGTATGATCACTGGAGTCTTTAAGTCAGGGTATGAAAACAACAACATTCCTTTTCAACCATACCCAGCTTAAACTTTTTAACTGTCTCAGTGACTTTTCGGCACTCTATGATTATTTTTCATTAGTCTTTTTTCTGTGATTATTATTAATAATAATAATCCTATATGAATTCACCTGACGTAGGATGATGTTGAAGTAGACGGTTTTCTGCCTATCTACAATAGGGTCATCATCATCATCACCATCATTATCATCACAGTCATCACCATTATCATCTTTATCACCGTCATCATCATCATCACCACCATCATCATCACCACCATCATCTTCATCATCATCACCATCATCATCACCATCATCATCACCACCATCATCATCATCCACATCATCATCATCATCATCATCATCACCACCATAAGGGCCCCCAGGGACCCCCATTTGGGGGTCTATGAAGCACTAAAATTCTACAGGACCCTCTAAAATAATGTGCAGGGGGGTCCCAGGGATACACTAGAAAAATTATTTTTAGCATTCGCTATGCCACTGGGACCCTCTATCCCGCCTCTAGGACCCTCTATACTGTAAGTGAAGGCGTCCCTGGGACCCCTTGTTTTGCGGGACGATTGGGAGCCCTGACCATCATCAACTGACCTGGTGCAGGATGATGTTGAGGTAGACTGTTTCCTCCCAATCCACCATGGGGTCGTCCAGTTTAGGCAGGTGCTTGGAGCCCCGCCGGTACACCTCCATCAGAGGCTGAGACACACAATAGACGATTTTCTAAGAAGAAAAAAAAAATAGGGGAGAGCACTTTGTGAAAATTAGAGTTGCTTACCTCCATTACTCAGTCAAACACCATAGCAACAATGCAACAAATGGCGTCGAAGCTTGAAACCGCAGGATGCGAGTCAGCGACATGCAAACACTTTTTTAGAAAAATTAGGGGTGGCCAGTAGCCACAAACTGATAAAACTTGCAAAATGTGACGTAAAAAATATAAATGACATACATTTTTAGAATGACGCACGGTGTTCAAAGTGCTGAATGTCTGCTCAAACACACGAGTCGATAGGCTGCGAGAGCATATATTATAAGTCAATATCTGAAAGGTTTTTTTTCATGGAAACCAATGAATGAATTTAGGTTTTACGTCCTCTCGACCTGGGAAGGCACATATGGGACATTTGTTAATTGTAAAATAATATAAAAGACGATACAAAACTAAAAAAGACATATACATAGACAGGGACAAGATATAGAAACATGTAGGAGGATTCTAAAAGCGCAAGATTTAATGTTTTGGGGAATATTCAGTTAAAATTTATAAAATGTAGTTGGTGGTGTCAATGGACACCTGATAAATAACTGTAAATGTATAAAATTATTTTATTAAAATTATTTTGTTGTCTGACCCGAGTACAACCCTCCCTGTTGTATTAAAATTCTAGGGCTACAGTGTTAAAAATTTTATTTTTACATTTATTAATAAAAACCAAAGATGGCCTTATTTATTTTTTTAAACCGTATATTTACAGCTATTTAATCTATATTTACAGTATATATATATTTATCTTTATATTTACATAGAGTAAAAGCTATGTACATAGGATTTATTAAAAACACCAGGGGTGAGAACTCCTATCCCGGCGATGTGGTCATGGAAACCAATACATAACCAATTAACCATTATACCTTCAACTTTCCATGTTTGTCCTTGACCTCCGGGTTTTTCTTGACGTAGAAGAGCATGTCGTCGTCAGGGGAGGTGCCTCCAGCGGCGAAATATTTAACAAACAGATCCGTCCAAAAACTGCCCACATTGTCTCGAATGTCTGGCACCAGAACAAAACCTGAAAATAAAGTAAACATTGTATCATTAAATAAAAAATCTGGGCAAAATTCACATTTTCGCCCGTTAAGAGAAGACAATCTGATGACAGAAAGAGGAACCTGTTTTGCTCTTTTCTGTTTTATCAAATAATCTCCCTTACGGGCGAAAATATGGAAATAGCCGAAATCTGTCTTTTGGCTTGAGAGCAAATTTCCACAAAAACAACAACTTACAAGGAGCCGCTGTAGCTCAGTTGGTAAGTCCGAGTCGCTAGCTCGCAATCCGCCAGGTTTGCGAGTGCGCGAGTTCGAGCCCAGCTCGGTTCACAGTAGTGTGTCCTTGGGAAAGGCACTTTACTCCTATTATCCTTCACTCCACCCAGGTGTAAATGGGTATATAGTATCTGACGTCAGTTGGGGAAAACGTCCTTCGGATGACACGAATTCACATAGCACGCATCCTGTGCGCTATTATTAGTATTAATGGTCTGAATGAAGACCGGTGAGCGCAGGGCAGGAAAAACATCCCCAACTGGAAGAAGAAGAAGAAGATATTAAATTAACCTCTTCACTGGCCCGTCACGGATATTTCCGTCAACTTCCGGTAACCTATAAACTGCCCCGTCACAGAAATAACCGTCATAGGGTTATTCTAAGTTTCCCATTTTCTATCCATATGCTTTTCGGAGCATGTTTGAATGTACGTGAGAGTGTTCTTCAATGATAGTATATTCAATTACCTTTCAGAAAAGAATAGGTTATATGCACTTTTATTCAGAATTTTTTGCGATAGGCTCGGCAAGCAAGTAGTTGCCCCTGAACCGGTGTGAAGAGAATATTCTACTTCATGAAATAATTACCCTTTCCTCATTCGAATTGTTTGCTGTTTGGGAAAGATTCGCCCCTAAATATATTCAGAGGCGTCTTGTGGCATGCAGGAAGAACAGAGGATTCATCATTACATAGTGATGTCAGGGATATTTTTCTAATATTTATTATTATTTATTTTTGTATTTTTTTATATCATCCGCCATTTTGAATTTTACGAAACTAAGTGGCATGGCTTTGTACATCGATTTCTCGGCAAAGATGTAGATTTACACCCTCCTGCTCTATTTCTTGGTTCTTTCCGTGGTTAGGGTTAGGGTTAGGGGTTAGGGTTAGGATGGTTATAGATCGCATGCGAAGGGTACTTATTTCATGGGAGGTACTTATTTCTCATGACACCGGAAACAGGATCGGCAGTGAAGGGGTTCAGGATCAGTACGTCGCAGGTGCCAATACTGACAACAGTCGCGAAGGAACTAGTAGGGCGCATGTACCTATAGAAAACATACAAAGGAAAGACCTAATGCTTGCACTGGGTTAAGACCATTAAACCCCCCAGTTCAGCCGGAAAGGAACAGGCCCCACTTCCAGCAACAAGCGGGGGAGCGATTTGCGCAGGCTCAGATGGGGGAGATGTAAATGCGCTGATAGAGCCTGCGTTGACAGTGGCCTCACTTAACTTGTTCCACTCTGCAGTAGTCCGCACGGGTTAAATGACTAATAATCTTCTTCTTCTTCGCAGTACGTAGCCACAATCAACACACTGATTATTATGCCACGGAACCGGGGAGGTTCATCCACATATGCCGGAAGAAAGGGCCAGGAGGCCGAAGATTAAAGAAAGAGAGAGAGGACGGACAAAAGGAAAACGCCTAGCTTGATGGGAATCTGCAGGGGAGGGGGGGAGGGGGGGGAGAGGGGGGGAATGGAGAGGGGGGGGAAGGGAGAGAAGGGAGGTGGGGGCTTTGCTTGGTTGTTAGACTGATGACCCCTGAGTGGGGCCACCAGCCGCAGCAGGTGCAGCAGGCGGGTGTCCTTTGAGGAACTTCCAGACTCCGGCTGCGAAGCTCTCTGGAGTTCTGGCCTCCACTGCGGTTGTTGGCAGCTCGTTCCACTCCTTGATTGTTCGTGGAAAAAAGGAGCTTTGACGCTACTGCGTCCGACACTGGGGGATGAGGAGCTGTTGTGAATGACCCCTACGTTGCCGCTCTGGCTGAGGTATGACTTTGCTCCTGTCATTGAGTATTTTATACATACAGCATGGTGAGTCTGGTGGCTTGTCGGCGTTGCTGCAGTGGATTCCATCTGAGCCTCTGTAGCATGTTTATAACGCTGGCTGTCCTAATATAGTCGTATCCGGAGAGAATAAAAATAACAAATGTCATTGGCCTAAATGATAAGGGCACAACACTCTTGAGAGAGACTACTGACTCACTCAGTCACGGAGCATCCTTCGTTGAAGTTCAATGGTGATAACTGATATAATATAATCATATTCTTTACATCGTTACTTCAAAAAAAAATTCTTAGTGGTTGGTAGTTTGCTTGCTAAAAATTTGCGTAGGAGTGAAAGAGAAATCGTACAACAATCAAGGCTGTTTAGTGTTTGTA
>CM065697.1:13802662-13840162 GCA_017654935.2 Phymorhynchus buccinoides | reverse complement strand
TGCGTGACTGCAGCGTGAGTGACCCGGGTTCAAATCCCGGCCTCGCACTTTCTTTCTAGTTTGACAGGAAAATCGAACTGAACGTCCAGTCCTTCGGATGCGGACTTCAAGCTAGTCTGACCCGTGCGTTTTACGCACGTAAAAATCCCACAGCAGTTGAAAGTCGGTAAGAGCAGGGAGAAATCCTGCTGCCTGGTATAGCCAAATTGATAGCTAGGGTTTTCAAGTGTGCCCACACACCCTTCTCACCCTGTGGCCCCCCCAAAACAAAAACAAAATTTTAATGGCTCTGCACTTGCGGTGACGCGCTCTCCATGGGAGAGCAGCCTGAATTTCACAGAGATAAGTTTCTGTGACTGGAATATACTAAATCGTCGTAAATGCCAAATACCAAAACAATTGCAGTTGTCTGAAGCTAAGAAGTCTTGTCCTTTTGATCTTTTCAGGCAAGATAGGGTCGCAGGTGATCGTCCCCTATAGGGCGGATCCCTATGAGGTGGAACGTCTTCGACTGGTTGGGGACCTGGGACAAGTGCTTTTCTTTGTAAGATGGAGAGAGAGAGGAGAAAAAGAGAGAGACAATGTGTGTGTGTGTGTCTGTGTGTAGCCAGAATTACATATGCGCGATTTTAAAGGCGAATGTCGATGGCGATAATCGCCCGCGATTATATTTTATCGCCACCAACAGTAAAGTGATTCTGTACACCATAGGCGTGATAATCGCGAGCAGTCAGTCGAAAATCGCTCACGATTTTATTTTATCGCCTGGTGGAGCGAAAAAATACTTTCGTCGCCATCGAAAATAGTCTGAAAATGGGCGGAACTAAAACATCACGCCATTTTTTCATTGAGCATGGCTTCCAAAAGCGTGGAGAAACTTGTGGTACTGGGTGAAAAACATTGCTTGCGATTCCGTAGGCGCAATCGGTTTTTTTAGTGCAATGTTTGAATAGCGCCATCGAAAATCGCCGGCGATTTTAGCGTCAATGGAACTGCAAGCAACTTTTTTCGTCGCTGTCGAAAGTGGCGGGCGATTTAAGCCAGCGAAAATAGCGCATATGGAATTCCAGCTTTCGTGTGTTAGAAAGAGAAAGTACCATATTTTACAAGGCGCACCTGATTATAACTTTTTAGGCGCACCCTCCAAACTTTACACAAAGTTCAGATTTTGTTATTATAAGTTTTTACTATATTATTTTATTATTTATTTAAGAAAATGTATATAGCGCTTCACCTTTAAGCTCTAAGCGCTTTACAGTTGCCCTAAAATTATTCATATTAAAAACAACCGCTTACATACCTCCACACTATCCTTCACATTCTTACACACACACACACACACACATACAAAGAAATATGTACATATTAAACTAAATATAAATAAAATACATATACATAATAAAATAACAATTTACAATCAGATTACATTAAAAAAATCAATTTTCAATTTACATAAACAAGTTACACATTCACAATGACATATTACATGTATCAGTCACATTTTAAGGCGCAAGGATCTGAGTCTAGGAAAAAAGCATCGCCTTAAGTCCGTAAAATACGGTATGTGTGTGTGTGTGTGCGAAGGGAGAGCTCGGAGAAGAGAGACTGAGATTGGGAGAGTGCATTATGGGGGGGGTAGTGATCTAGCCCTGTTTTAAAACTTTTATGTGTCCTTTTTTTGTTTCAACTGCTAAATGTAATGACAGAAATGGGCATGGATTGGCGAGAGACAGTGAAGTGGTACTTGACACAGTGAGAAAGGTGGCAAGAGTGGTTAATAAGACGTTCGCCTGCCAAATGTAATGCGTGACTGCAACGTGAATGACACAGGTTCGAATCCCGGCCTCCTCGCCCTTTCTTTCTAGTTCGACAGGAAAATCGAACTGAACGTCGAGTCCTTCAGGAATGGGGACTTAAAGCTAGTCTGACCCGTGCTCTTTACGCACGTAAAAATCCCACGGCAGTTGAAAGTGGGTAAGAGCAGGGAGAAATCCTGCTGCCTGGTATGGCCAAATTGATAGCTAGGTTTTCCACAGGTGCCCACATCCCCTCCTCACCCTGTGACCCCCCCCCCCCCCCAAAAAAAAAAATTTTTTATTTGGGTAGGCGCTGCACTTGTGGTGACGCTCTCTCCGTGGGAGAGCAGCCTGGATTTCACAGAGATAAGTCTCTGTGACTAGAATGTACCAAATACAAAAAAAACAAAGTGGGTAAGCAAAAGATTTCATCAATAAAATTCATTCACTGCCAATGACACTGGTAACTCTGGAAATTAAAGTGTGCCCATTTCTGTTATACTATGGCCCAAGGCTCCCAGGGACCCCCATTTGGGGGTCTATGAAGTACTAAAATTCTAAAGGACCCTCTAAAAGAATGTGCAGGGGGTCCCAGGGATGCACAAGAAAAATTCTTTTTAGCGTTCGCAACGCCACTGGGACCATCTATCCCGTCTCTAGGACCCTCTATTACTGTAAGTGAAGGAGTCCCTGGGACCCATTGTTTTGCAGGATGATTGGGAGCCCTGATGGCCTTCATCGTGAAGAAGGGAAAAAAGGCTACCCTAGCCAACCTTGATGAATTACTTTCATTGATTGGTTTGTTCCGTTCCAGCCCTTCTTTCTGAACGACGAGGAATCGGTGCGCAAAGTGATGAAGTATTCCAACGTGGTCATCAATCTGATTGGCCGAGATTGGGAGACCAGGTGAAAGAATTATAATAATATATCTTGTTGTTTGGATCATGAATGCAACATGTGTGCATCCTGTGATTTAAAATCTACAATACATGTGTTAGAAGAAGGAAGCCAGAAAGGGGGTGGGGGGGGAAGGAAAATCACAGCAAGAACAACAGAAAGTAAAGAAAGATGTTGTATATGTGATAAAAAAGAGAAATACAAAGTATCTGTTACTTCAAGGCATTTAAAATAAAACCTCACTATTGGAGAGTGGTGTGTGTGTGTGTGTTTATTGCATCTACATATTTTATTTTATTTTTTTGGGGGGAGGGGGTGTTGGGGGGATTCAGTGTGTGTGCGTGCGCACGTATGTGTGGCTGTTTCAGACCTATGTATGTGCGTATGCATACATGTGCATGTGTCTTGGTCTACTCGTTTGTCTGTCCGGCTGTCTAGCAGTAGCTAATATGTGAACCGTGAGTCTGTTATGACGATTAACAGATTTGTATAAAAAGCGATGATGATGATGATGTTGCTGCTGTTGTTGACGTACCCTGGCTAATAGACTCCAGGGATCATCTCAACAGCCGAAGCACTTGAACACTTAATTAAGTAGAAACTTCAGCTAAGGGGATGAGAACATTACGTGTGTGACCCCGTTTTGGATTACCCCCGCCACGTGGACAGCCACTCTTAGGAATGATGATGATGATGATGATGATGCTGTTGTTAATGTACTCTCGCTAAAAGATTCCAGGGATCATCCCAGCAGCCAAAGCACAAAGTACAAACTTCAGCTAAGGGGATGAGAACATTACGCGTGTGACCCCGTTTTTGATTACCCTCGTCACGTGGGCAGCCACTCGCAGAAATGATGATGATCATCATCATTGTTGCAGGCATCAGAATTGTCAGAGGATTTCAGAGGATTAAGAATTTCTGACAGAGGATTGGCTTCTCTTGTCAGAGGTTTTGCCTTTTTATTCAGTGTTATCCTTTGTGTTAAATAGCATTTTAAAGTGATTTCTCACTATATTAAGCCTTTTTGGTGGTGTTGGGAACTCATTTCAGTGTTGTCCCTGTTTAGTTTGGGGCCTTGATGGATTGGACTTCAGACCATTCTGATGCCTGTTGTTGCTAGGAACTACGACTTCAACGCGGTTCATGTGGACGGGGCACGCCTGATCGCCCGGCTGGCGCGGGAGTCTGGCGTGGAGAAGCTGGTCCACTTCTCTTCTCTCAACGCCGGCCCCACCCCCCAGCCCATCTACAGCAAGGACGGGTCCAAGTTCCTGCGATCCAAGGTACCACTGCCCCCCCCCTCACCTGGTGGCTTTTAAGGGAAAACTACTGATCCCAGGGATCGGGTATAGACTGCTAGCCTAGTC
Source organism: Phymorhynchus buccinoides (assembly GCA_017654935.2). Classification (NCBI taxonomy): domain Eukaryota; kingdom Metazoa; phylum Mollusca; class Gastropoda; order Neogastropoda; family Raphitomidae; genus Phymorhynchus; species Phymorhynchus buccinoides. The sequence goes on along the minus strand of CM065697.1, from coordinate 13,836,099 downwards.
GCTGCGAAGTTCTGCCTCGCAGTGGCTCGGGCAACAGGGAAAAAAGAACGGTTGAAACGTCTCTGCCGCGAGCAGCTATAAGAATGATGGTGCGCGCCTCGCGTGAACGCTTTATATATGCCGGCTGTGTGTTTGACTCATTCGTGTCGCAACGATTTTGAATTATTAATTAAAAAAACTCGCGAATCACTCCAGTCATACACACAAACAAAACATGCGTAAACAAAAGGAGAAATTCAAAGAAGACTACAGGTTTTTTTTTTACTTCAGGTTTAGACATAGGGAAGTGGCAGATCAGACTTTTTTTATATATAGACTTTGTGCGGAAAAGCTCCCCACACCAATGAGCGACTTAGCGGGCTCTTTTGACCACCAGGGGGCATAACGCTCGAGTGGGGCTAATCCTCTCTATATTCTTAGTTGGGGATAAAGAGAGAGAGAGGGACGAGTCCCACCCTCTCTCTCTCTCTCACTACGCCCAACTAAGAAAATCGTGTGATAAGCCCCTAGTGGATTGACTGCCCCCTGGCGGTCAAATAATCGCCATAAGTCAACCATTGGTTTCCCCCCACAACAAACCACTACAAAAGCAAAGTCAGAGGCAAAATTTTTGTCTAAGCGAAGCGAGTTTAGAAGTACAGATTTACTTGCCTTGAAGCAAATACCTTCAAATTGACAGCTATCTATTAATTCCGCACATATATCGCTGGAACGACTTGAATGAGTTAACTCTTTCACCTCGTACTAACAGGTTTCATATGCCCCTTGCGAACCCTTGAAACACCTTTAAATTCGAACTTGGTATACAAAAAAGGGTGATTGAAAACCCTTCTTCTTCTTCAATCGCTCATTCAAGTCGTTCCAGCCATATATAGGCCTAATGTTATACATGTCACAGAAAAATGGCTGGCGGCGAAAAGGTTAAACCCCCCAGTTCAGCTGGGAAGGAACACATCCCACATCAATGTACAGTGGCATTGTTCCCGCGCCATGCTCATTCCGGTTCCCAGCCTCTGCCTGGTTTTGTTTGTGAATCCAGCAGTCCCGAGGGGAGCAGCAAATGTATGTTAGGTCATCAGGAAGCGACCACCAGAGGGCACACTGCACTGCTGCTGAGTCACTTTGGTGGAATTCAGTGGAATATAAATGATGATAATTTTGTTACGCAAGCTGGTCCATTTCCCCATCTCTCAACACCATTCCCAGTACGGGGAGGGGGAGTTGGCAGTGGTGTAGAAGCACCCATGGAAATGATAATATATATCTGGATTGTTCCATTCCCAGTACGAGGGGGAGTTGGCAGTGGTGTAGAAGCACCCATGGAAATGATAATAATATATCTGGATTGTTCCATTCCAGTACGGGGAGGGGGAGTTGGCAGTGGTGTAGAAGCACCCATGGAAATGATAATATATATCTGGATTGTTCCATTCCAGTACAAGGGGGAGTTGGCAGTGTGTTTTGTTCTTCCGCAGTACGGGGAGGGGGAGTTGAAGCACCCATGGAAATAACATATATCTGGATTGTTCCATTCCAGTACGAGGGGCAGTTGGCGGTGCTGTAAAAGCACCCATGGAAATAACATATATCTGGATTGTTCCATTCCAGTGCAAGGGGGGGTTGGCAGTGGTGTAGAAGCACCTATGGAAATGATAATATATATCTGGATTGTTCCATTCCCAGTATGAGGGAGAGTTGACAGTGGTGTAGAATTACCCATGGCAATGATAATATATATCTGGATTGTTCCATTCCAGTACAAGGGGGAGTTGGCAGTGGTGTAGAAGCACCCATGGAAATGATAATATATATCTGGATTGTTCCATTCCAGTACAAGGGGGAGTTGGCAGTGGTGTAGAAGCACCCATAGAAATGATAATATATATCTGGATTGTTCCATTCCAGTACAAGGGGGAGTTGGCAGTGGTGTAGAAGCACCCATGGCAATGATAATATATATCTGGATTGTTCCATTCCAGTACAAGGGGGAGTTGGCAGTGGTGTAGAAGCACCCATGGAAATGATAATATATATCTGAATTGTTCCATTCCAGTACGAGGGGGAGTTGGCAGTGCGTGAGGAGTTCCCAGAAGCCATCATCTTCCGTCCAGCAGACATTTACGGTAGCGAGGACCGATTTCTGCGATACTACTCCAACTTCTGTGAGTCGCCCGTTAACATTGTTTGAAATGTGGTTGTTGAGGTATTGATGGGTGTCCGGCTTTTTGTAGCTTGGGTTTGCGAAACATGTGTGCTTTTATGTATGATCCAGACCTGCCTACCCATATGATTTTTCCGTATTTTGTACACGATTTTGAGCCCCAGTACGGCAGTACGGTAAATGGAAAATTAATAAGGCAAAAATTTGAACTTAAGGTCTTCTAAAATCGGTCAAAATCGAGTTCAGACAATTGTTATTTCGCATGGCGGTTTAATGTTCTGTAATGTTCCGTTTTTGGGTCTCCTTGCAAAATACGGAATTTTGAGAAAAAGTACGGAATTTTATTTCGTGGAGTACCTAAAAAAGAAATTGGGGGTAGGCAGGTCTGATGATCCTGAAGGCTGGTTTTATGTTTACAATGTCTTAGTAACTTAGTTTCAGATCTGTTTGCTTATCTATGAATGCATTGTTATTACGTGTGCTTTTATGCGTAATGTTTGTTTGAGATGCTTATTAGGTCTTAGTAAGTAAGTTTTTATCTGATAAAACGAATTTTAAAACAGTTTCACTCAGTACAAATGTAGGCTCACCTCAGAGCTTTCGGGGGCTCCCTTCGTCTGCTGAGAGGCCACTGGTGGATCAGTGCATACGATCGTGAGTACAGCTCACGGCTGCACCCACGGCGCATGACTGAACCAGGGAAGAATAAGCCGCGGGCAAGGTGTGTCTCCCACGGTCCCGGTTGAGTGTGGGCTTGGCGGCCGCGATGTAGATGGCCTCTATCTGTTCGGTTTTCATACGAATGCATTGGGTATTGTGTTGGAGTGAATACACTTTCCGACTCTGGTGTGTTCGTGATAAGCGTAGTTCCTTCTCAGAGTCAGTCAATCAATTGGGTATTGTGTTGAGTAAATACACTTTCCGACTCTGGTGTGTTCGTGATAAGCGTAGTTCCTTCTCAGAGTCAATCAATCAATTGGGTATTGTGTGTATGACATTGTTATATTGTGATTCTGTGTGTGCTAATGTTCCTATGAAGTGCGTGTCATGTTTGTCTTTCTGTCTTTTTCTTCATGTAACATGGTTTTTATTGAAGATTTGTAAAGCGCTTAGAGCATGCTTTAAGTGTGAAATTTAGCGCTATAAAAAATAAATTGGATTGGATTGTGAAAAGGCTTGTAAGGAAACTTTTTAAATAGTGTGTCATGTGGTATCTTCATGTGATGGTGTTCAGATATGATTGGGTGTGAAAAGTGTTGCGATACGAGGGTTCCTAATTATTTTGTCCCTCTTTTAACCCTCTTGCATTTTTTCCGCCCAAAACCGCCCATCTGGAAGTTGCCTCTTTGCATAGCAAGCCGCCCAAAACCGCCCGTGGCTTGCCCCCCACTCTGAGACCCCCCTCTGATGGCATTTTCATCACGCAATAAGGTCTGGCTTGTTATGCACACACTGTGAAGAAGCTTCTCACTTGCAGTGATGTGATGGTAACTGTATGGCGCTCTGTGTGCTTCAGAAGACAGATTTTCCCGAAAATGTATGAAAAAGAATCTGAACAGTAGAAGAAGTTTTGTCTGTATGTGTAATCAAACGCGAATGCAAGAGGGTTAAGGTTTGTGCTCGGCCCCTGTTTACAGTTTTAAGGGGCATATTATCACCCCAAGTATCACGACGTTGGCGGTGAAAGGGTTAAGCACACATACACACGCACGCACGTGCAAGAGCACCCAAGTGAAACGCGTGCTTGCACACAAACATGCACACACAGACCCACATACATTTCATCAAACGCACAGAAACACATTGTCACTGACACGCACACACACTTACAGAAGCATGCACTTGTACAAACATGCACACACACACACACACTATGACGACAGGATGTAAAGAAGCTTTATCAAGCTTATTCTTTTATCGTAAATAAAGATCATCTTGACTTGACTTGACACTCACACGCATACATACTCGCAGACTCGTTTCACAGTAGCTTTTCTCAGCTCCTTTCAGTTCATGCCTTTTGTTAACATTCGTCACCAGCATATACCAATTTAAGATGTTTTATCTATTAGGCTTACATTGTTTTATGGTGGCATGCCACTTGTAAGGTCTTTTCCTATCCCTAACCACAATCAATGATGAGAATATTTGCCGCTGTTAAAAGAAATGACTTGAAACAAATAGCTCTCTGTGGAAAACTGAAAGGAGCCAGAATGAGGGGAATTGGTGTACTGTGCAGAGATGGTGCTAGAAATTTTCACTTTAGGCCATTTGGCCTAAACAGCCACAAAACCTTAGGCCAATTTCAACAATTTTAGGCTCTCTCACTCGGTCACAAGTGCTGTCGATCTCTGCTTGCTTGTTAACTGATCCCCCAAACGAAAGTAGCGACTGCCCGCTTATAAGTTTTGCCTTCTTTTTGGGAGGCATTTCAATCAAAAACCAGTGAAACACTGACGCTAAAGGACGACAAGATCACACAGACTCACACTACGGTGTGGCAAACGTCCGCCATAAGCAGCAAGGGAAGCAACTCTCACGAGGCAATTGGCCTTCTGCTAGCAAAATCATGACGCGGCAAAGTTAGCTTTTTGATCTCGGTCACACGTGGTGCAAGCAAACTTTATCTATTCTATCATGTTACCGTTTCACTACGAATGAGTTATACCTTCCAATTTGGAGCAAATGCCAATTTACCAAAGACCAAAAAGTTCTAGTCTTAACAAGACTAGATTACTTCCCTTGGTCTACACAGCCAATACCACTAAGCTGCCGCGGAACCCACTCACCACGTCACTTCCGGAGAGGCAACTTCAAGTCATAATAAAAAAATTTCCAACTTGGAGCAGCCATGTTCTTCTTTGCTCTTCAATTTATTTCGTTTTTCTAACTCTTATTGTCGCCATCCGCCTTGTTTTGGGTTGCCCCTCTGCCTTGGGGCTGCAGGTTTGTCGGCACATAGCTTTGGGGTATTATTTTTTCGTTTTTACTTTGCTAATTAATTTTTGAAAGTAGTTGCTGTGCTTACGTGCTTTGTGCCCCCGGACGCCATGTCGTCCGTCGATCCTGTTGTTTCGGCTCACTCTAGTGGGGTCTCTAGTAAGCCCTCTCGGGAGGATAAGGGGAGGTGTTCAGATACACCTCAAGCTTCTTCTTCCTCTAGCTCTCGTAAGCATTCGAGTTCTAGGCCGAAGTCTTCCTCTTCTTCGTCGTCGAAGAAGGAGCAACCCCCCCCCCCCCCCTCCTCTCCCTCAGCCTGTGGTTTCTGAGTCTTCTGCGGTGGTGTCGGAACAGGTTATTTCCCTAGTGGATTCGTCTACTCTGGTGGCAGACATGCTTGCCGAGTTTAAAAATAAAGGTTTAGTTTTGGTCCCTTCGGCCTCCTTGACCGATTGGTCGGTTAGACCTGGTAGGCAAACGGACTTGACGACTGACTTGACCTCGGACAGACCCGCACGGTACCCTCACGGGACACCAGAAGACAACCAGTGTGTACGTTCCCCTCGCTTTACCATGAATGATAATGATGAACCTACTTTGTACTCAGTTGAGCAGCTGGCCCAGAGGGAGCGCGTTACGGGCATCTCCATCTTCCCCCGAGAGGAAGACCTCGAGTCGGACGGTCGGTCCTTCTCCCAGCGTGACGTGGAAGCTGCTCGCTCCATCGACGCCCACAGGAAATCCCGTCCTGACGCCGTCCCCTTCTACGGCTCTCGTTCTCGCAGGAGCGAATGTCTCCCCTCTTCTCTCGTTGATGATCAGTCTCACGATGATCGGCAGTCTTGTAGCCCGAGTAGGGCGAGAAATACGGACGTGCATTTTACCCAGCAGAGCCGTTGCCCGCGTAGGGCCTTGCCTCGGCGGTCTCTTGAACACGGAATTTGCGATGACTTCGACGACTACTCGCCCAGGCCCGTGCGCCGTGCCGGCGGCACGCGGCCACCAGTCTCCACCGTTACGGACACCCGTCACAGAGCGACACCTTCGGGGGTGGACCCCCCGATGCCTGTTCTGGAGCCCGTTTCACGTCAACCTGGCCCCCGTCATACGGTTGAGCTTCAGCCCCCCTTGGATGCTCGTCAGGCCAGGCACTCCTCGAAGCGTCATGCGGCGCGGCCTCGAGGGTCTTCCGTGGATGAGGAGTTTGATTCGTCGCCGCGTGAGGGTTTGGATGACTTCGACCTAGCCGTTCAGGACGAAGTGTTTCGCATCATGAGGACTGGGTATCAGGGGTCTCAGTGGTCCTCGTCGAGGTCTGACCACGGCTACGATCAACTTTCTCAGTCTGAGCGGGACAATAGTGTGTCTGACCCCCCTGTGTGTTCAGACCCAATCCCTTCGACCGGCAATTATCAAGGCTATCTGCACATCCTTCAGCCCTACTGCAAGGACATCAAGCCGATGGTGCAGCTCGAATCATCTCAGACAGCGGGACAGCCGCAGTTCTTTGGCGAGCTGCAAGCGCAGAAGGAGGCCCGTCTAGCGCTTCACACCTCTCCGTTCGTCCGCCAGGCACTGCGTAAGGCTGACTCTATCCTGTGGGCTCAACCGCCACCGTTGCCCGTGGACGACGACGACATCTCTCCTTCCCCTCAGCCGGAACCGGTCCCGTCTCAACCTGGCTCGTTTGTGAAGAAGGACTTCTTCCCGCCGTTTCAGCTGGCAAACCCCTTCGTGCCTGTGCCTTCGCACTCGGAGGTGTCCCAGCAGGATCGTTCCGCCCTTAGCTATGGGCGCAGGATGAGACAGACTTCGGTTCTCATGGGCCAGCCGGCCTTCAACAACTTGGAGAGATCCATGTTCTCTATTCTTCGAGCCTCGTCATTAGCCACGTCAATGCTTCAGTCTCTGGCGCAGATCGCCGGTTCTACGGCCGCTTCCAAACCTGAAGACTTCAGGCTGCGTGATGGTGTCGACGAGCGTGCCCTGGGCGTTGCCTTGGCTTCTCTCAACCAAGCTGTGAGCTCCATTTCGTCCGTGGCCTCCTCTACTAAAGTGCAGCTAGCGGCCACGTTCAGGGACGCGGTCCTCAAGGATTGTAAAGTGCCTCTCTCCCTGTTGGATCGTTCGAACATTCGCTCTGGCCCCACCGATCCTCGCTCTACTTTTCATCAGGCTTCCCTCAAGGACAACCTGGAGCGGGTCAAGAAACGGAGACTGGATTTGGGCCAGGAACGTATCATGGAGTTGGCTACCAGGGCTGCCGGCCGGGGGTTTGCTTCCCCCCAACCTAAGCGCGCGCGCCTGGACTTTAGGCCTCCTCCCTCTATCCCCATGAGAACCGGTTCGTCTCGAGGGCGTTCCTTTCGCTACCCCAACTACCAGTCAGCGGGACAGCGTCAACGCCCCTCATACCAGCGTCGCCCTTTGTCCACCAACCGCCGTCCTCCGTCCTCGGGACGGGGATCGGGCACCTCGGGTTCTTCCCGGTATGTCCGTGCCCCGTTCCCAGCACGGAAACAGCCTTTTCAGTAGGGCCCGCAAGACCTTTGGGGGATTCAGGCGCTTCGACCGACTCAAGTGTGGGCTCCCTTCTGAAATGCTTTTCAGCATGGGAGCACTTGGTCGAAAGCCCTTGGGTCCGTCAGGTCGTGCGGGTCGGCTTCAGGTTCCCCTTTTCCAGGGAACCTCCCCTGTCTGCCCAACCCATCTCTTTCCCGCCCCCTCAAGACCAGTCAAAATTCGAAGCGATCGACAAGGAAGTCGCTGCACTCTGTCAAAAGGGTGCCATTGTGCAGATTGTGCCTACGGAACCGGGTTTCTACTCTCGACTGTTCGTGGTCCCCAAGAAAAGCGGAGAATTTCGCCCGGTCTTGGACTTGTCCCCCCTCAACAAGTTTATTCGCACCGACAAGTTCAAAATGGAGACGGCAACTTCGATCCGTCTCTCCATTCTTCCGAACGACTGGGCTACGTCCATCGACCTGAGGGACGCATATTTTCACGTGGGCATCCACCCTTCACGTCAGCGTTTCCTGCGCTTCGTCTGGAAACACAAGACTTATCAGTTTGTTGCCCTTCCGTTCGGCCTGTCCCCGGCCCCTTGGATCTTCTCAAGAATCACCAAGGAACTCGTTCGTCTCGCCAGGTCCCAGGCAATTCGTCTTCACGTTTACCTGGACGATTGGTTGTTGCTAGCAGCTTCGCAAGCCCTATGCCTCTCTCAAACAGACACTCTTGTTCGACTGTCCAGAACCCTGGGTTTTCGCATTCACGACGGGAAGTCGGAGCTGACTCCTTCGACCTCCTTCAGCTACCTCGGCATGAAGTTCAATACAGAGCGGTTTTCAGTGCAACCGTCGGAGACTCGAGTCAAAGCCATATTCGAGATTGTCTCGACGTTCAGACTGAGGACTTCGCTCTCTGCTCGTCAGCTTCTCCGCCTCCTGGGGCTTATGGAATCGGTAGCGGATTTGCTTCCTCTCGCACGGGTGCACAAGCGGCCACTGCAACGACTGCTGTCGCAAAGGAAACTGTCTCAGATGCCTCTCGAGCAACTAGTGTCTCTCGGCGATTGGTTCCTCGACTCGACGGAACAGTGGATGAATCTCGAGTGGCTCAACAGCTCGGTGCCTATCCGTCCCATGCAACAGCAACAGTTTCTCCACACGGATGCCTCAACGACGGGCTGGGGCGCCCATTTGGATCGGGTCGAAGTTTCGGGCCAGTGGACTTCGGCAGAGAAGGACTGTCACATCAACCTCTTGGAGATGGAAGCAGTAGCCAGGGCCCTGAAGTCTTTTGCACTCCTTCTCTCCGGGAAATGGGTCACTGTCTGCGGAGACAATACGACAGCTCTCTCTTATCTTCGCCGCCAGGGAGGAACACGGTCTCCGGCCCTTTCGATGAAAGCGGAAGGGATTCTTCTCTGGGCCCAATCAAGAAAGATCGTGCTCTCAGTGGAATACATCCCAGGGAAGTTGAACGTCCTAGCGGATCAGCTGAGCAGGAAAGGACAACTTCTCCCCACGGAATGGACCGTCGCTCACCGGTCCCTCCTCCCGCTGTGGCACCTTTGGGGGAAACCTCACGTGGACCTGTTTGCCACAAAGTACAATTGCAGGCTTCCTCTCTATGTGTCACCTATGAGGGACCCCCAGGCACTAGCGCGCAACGCTTTCTCGATCTCCTGGACAGGAATGTCAACTTATGCGTACCCTCCCACGTCTCTGCTCACCAAAGTGCTGGAGAAATACTGCCGCGACAGGCCCCGCTTGATTGTCATCGCCCCGTTCTGGGAAACGAGCCCTTGGTTTCCAGAGCTCGAGAGCCTGTCTCACGTTCCAAGCGTCCCGCTTCGTCTCACAAGGGACACTCTGCTTCAGCCTCGCTCCGGTGTAGGACACGCCAACCCCCAGCTGTTTCAGTTGACCGCATGGCTACTATGCGGGCCGGGTTGCGAGCACGACTCTTACCAGACAAAACTGTTGACCTAGTCCTTAAGGCTCGTAGGCAGAGCACCAATAAGCTTTATGACATTAGGTGGGCTTCTTGGTTCGGGTTTTGCACAGCCCAGGGCATTCCCCCCCTAGACCCTTCTGGTCCACAGTTCACCCAGTTTTTAGCTCACCTGTACCAGGACCGCGGCTTATCCGCCCAGACTTTGTGTGGTTACAGGTCTGCCGTTGTTCATACCGTTGCTGTGGCAACGGGCAAGAGAAACCCTGTTTTTTCGTGTGCCATTGAAGTCTCCCATCTCATTGATGCTGTGCGTAATGTCTCTGTTTCGTCCGGTGTTCGCCTTCCGCAGTGGGATGTTTTTCTGGTCCTCTCATTTTTTAGGGATAAATGTGAGCCCATGTCCTCTTTGTCCTTGAAGTTACTAACTTTTAAAACGGTTTTTCTTCTCTCCCTGGCCACTGCTAGGCGGGTTAGCGGTGTTCATGCTCTTAGTGGTCTGGGTTCCGACGTTGAGTTCAATACTTCGGATCAGTCAGTCACCTTGTCTTTTCTGCCCGAGTTTAGGGCCAAGAATCAGCCTGCTCAGATTGCTTCCCCCTCAGTTACTGTTCAGAGTCTTTGCACCATTCTCGGCCCCGATGATTCGGATAGGCTCCTGTGCCCTGTCAGAGCCCTTAAGTATTACCTTAAGAGAACCTCCCCCTTCCGGGGGCACAAACGCCGTCTGTTCATCTCCCTGAATGAGAAATACATGAGGGATATCTCGAAATCAACCATTTCTAGGTGGTTAGTGGGCGCTATTAAGTTAGCGTACTTAAGTGCCGACAAGTCATTGCCCTCTAACCCCCTGAGAGCCCATGAAATCCGGGCTATCAGCACATCCCTGGCTATGATCAAGGGAGTGGCGCTTTCCAGCGTTATGGAAGCAGCGTACTGGAAGTCTCAGTCCACCTTCACTAGCTTCTACCTGCGCCATTTCTCCGCCAGAAGGCAGGACGACACCTTCGGCATCAGGAAGGTGGTGCTTGCGCAGACTCCGGTTTCTCTGGCCTAACGGTAATCGTTTGTTATTTTTTGTTCTGATGTTGGTATGCATATGCTTATGCTGTTTGGGGGTATGGATGTTTTGATTGTTTATTTGTTATAATGTCCTCTCTCTTACAGGTTATCCCTGGCGTTCCAGGTCAGGTTTGTCTTGTGGGTACTGTTTGTTTGGCTTAGTTGGAGTGTAACTTCAACAATGTTTTCTTACCCACCTCCTCGCTGGGAATCAACTCATTCGTAGTGAAACGGTAACATGATAGAATAGATTGAATGATTTTAGTTAATATAACTATCTATTCTATCTATATACTTACCGTTTCACTACGATCAAAGGTTCCCACCCACCTCCCTCCGACGAAAACATCATTGGGAAGGTTGGTTTTTAAGGAAAGAAAGGAGAAAATTTCTTATCATGACTTGAAGTTGCCTCTCCGGAAGTGACGTGGTGAGTGGGTTCCGCGGCAGCTTAGTGGTATTGGCTGTGTAGACCAAGGGAAGTAATCTAGTCTTGTTAAGACTAGAACTTTTTGGTCTTTGGTAAATTGGCATTTGCTCCAAATTGGAAGGTATAACTCATTCGTAGTGAAACGGTAAGTATATAGATAGAATAGATAGTTATATTAACTAAAATCATTCAGTTTCACTTCGTTGTTCATAAAAAAAAACGGATACAATTCGTTGTTCATAAAAAAACCGGACATACTCGTGCCGATTTGGTAATCAAACCTTCGGCCCACTGGGCCGACAGGACGGTTGACTTTTAGGACATTTTTTGTAGTTTTCGGCGAATCGCCGAAGGCCGACGGCAAACAACAACCCTGACTGTGGTTTGGATTGGATTGGATTGGGTTGTCTGTGTTGACAGGGAGGAGAGCCCGTAACACCATTCCCCTGTGGAGGAAAGGAGAGGCCACCATCAAACAGCCCGTCTTTGTAAGAGAGAGAGAGAGACAGACAGACATAGAGAGAGAGAGAGACAGACAGACATAGAGAGAGAGAGAAAGAGAGAGAGACAGAGTGTGTGTGTGTGTGTGCGTTCTTATACATGTACAGTAGAAATCTGGTAAATCAAAACTGAAAGGACTGAAATTCTATTTTAAAGATACACTGACCCACCACAAATAAGTCCCTTGTTTTTTTCTGGGTAGCTGTGACCCATATACAAATGCCCCCAACTTGAAATTGAGGCTGCTCTTTAAAATGATGTTTCGTTTTCAATTTGGGGGCATTTGTATGGGAGTAAAACCTGGTCAAAACAAGATTTCTTACCAGCTATAAGAGGGAAAACCTGTGAAACCCGTGATTTTGACACGTGATCTGGTGGATCTTTAAGACAGACAATTTTCTTTTAGAACTTGAAAAAAAGTTTTGTCGTAAGAAAGATTAAATTGAGACCCCAAAAAATGTATTGTGAATTATCTGATCTTTTGCGGTAACCCGTTTCTGAGTTAGCTGCCTTCTACTGTATTACCTGCTTATGTGTAATACAATGGAAGCCCGCCTAATGAGCACCTCAGTATCGTGGACACCTCAGTAATCCGATAGTTTCAGTCAGTCTCTTCTCTTCTTGTTTATAACTAGGGTTATTAATGCCCTTGACAGCGAGAGTTAAGCCCTTGTTGGTCAGTGTCCGAAAGGGCATTCGCTCTTGCAAAAGGCAGCCATTCAGTGGCCTCCAATAGGGTTATTGACGAGAGTTGCGCCCTTGTTTGGTCAGTACTCAAGCATCTACCAAGGGCATTCACTCTTGCAAAAGGTGGTCGTTGCAATGGCCAATGGCGACCACCTTGCAATTATTGACAGTTTGAGCCAGTTTGTTGGGGGATAGCAATACTGAGGTTCAACTATAGTAATACAGACAAACCTCTATTTTAAGACTTCCAAAATGTCCGGAAAAATCGGTCGTAAATTGGAGGGGTCGTATGACAGAGGTTTTCACTGGCAGCCGTAGAAAGAAAAAGTTCAGCACAGTTCATACTCTCTTCTTCATGCACACATACAATGACATATTAAAACTGGATTTGGGTCTTTCCAACTCCATAGGATTGTGCAATCGATATTACAGTTTCACTTTGCCGACTTCTTTTAATCACCTCCACTCTCGTCCAAAGTCAGTGGTTTTCTTTTTCAAAGTCGGTGGTTTTCGTGCTTTTCCTACGCTCTCCGACATCTTTTCTACAAGGGAAGCGACTCCGCTTTCAGGCCCTTGACCGTGGTTGTTTCCCTTTGCTCGAAGTCTATGCAGACGACAGCAACGGTCGTAAAAACCAACAAAATGGCGGTCGTAAGTCCAGTTTTAGAGGAAGTCGTTTAAGAGAGGTCGTTTACATAGTAAAATGCATCTGTGCCAACAAATCCTGTCTCAAATGAGAGGTGGTCGCTTAACAGAGGGTCGTAAAATAGGGGTTTGTCTGTACTGAGGTTCAACTATAGTAATAGTATCATTTAGGTGTTTTCAGTTGGCAACTTCGTTATTTTTTCAAATATCCCATCTTAACACAGAAAGCATCCCTAACACTGAATTTGATGATGGATGGGGTTTCTGCACGGAACCTGCGGATTGCGGATCTAAAGTGCACAAGGCCTAATACTTTAGTTGTACTGTAGTCTGTTTGAAGTACAATACAGTGATCACGTTTTACAGACCGGTTTACCCCCTACACAAGTCTTGAGTAGTCTGGATAGCTGAAATGAGTAGTTTTGGTGCAAAATGTGTAGTTTTATTCATTAAACCATCAAATAATGTTCACTGAAAATGAGTAGTAATCAAGAATTAAAGAGCATTATTTTCAGTTTTGAAGAGTAGTAGAGGTCCAAACTGAGTAGAATACTACTCGACAGGGTTCATAGGGTCCTTACCAGTCCTTATAAGTCTTGACCAATTGAAATCTCCAAGTAAGGCCTTACAAATGCTTACATTCACTTCAAGGTCCTTACAAGTCCTGACAGCTGCCAAAAACTGCCCTGAGCAGCAAGACCATACTCAAAATAGATCGCAGAAGCAGCACTTTTACACTTGAGAAACATCGCTCAGCACCTACTCCACCTTACCCCCCTCCCCCACCTTCCAGTTTCAACTGACCGCTTAGCAGACGAACGATGCACCGGGGGTTGTCAAGAGAAATTGGACTGAAATCTCGTTCTCTATCTTGGTGTCGTTTTGCGAGAAAACACGTATATCTGTGTCAGCCATAGTTTTTGTATCTGCTTAGACATTGTTCACAATGCTGGGAAAGTGTTCCTTTCAAGATCGTTAGCTAAAACATGGACATTTCGTCATTATCTTTAGGCCTACAGGTCATTACAAGGTCCTTACTTGGGGATAGCTAAAAGCCTTGGGAACCCTGCTCGAAAAGAGTGCGTTTACTGGTAATTATGAGTAAAATACTGATTGCAAAACCAAAATACTGAAGGAAAAATGGACCCATCAGTCTCAGGGACTGATAAAATTTGCTAGGACTGATAAATTGTTTTAACAGAGGTTTTGATATTGTGGTTTTCACTGGTTTTTGTTTCCCTGGGACTGGTTTTGACACCGGTTGTTGGGGGACATTGTCGCGGATGGGACTGTTTTTTCAATTTTCCTAGCGCAATCACTGCAATAATTGATGAATGCATGAACTGATGTTGGTGTTCTATTAGCATTGGGGGCCAGTTAGTCTACTGACCAATGCATTAATTGATCTCGTCATCTCGTAATGGCAGGTCCAAGACGTTGCCCAGGGAGTGATCGAAGCCATCCGGAGTCCAGACAGTGCCGGAAAGACCTACGAACTGGTCGGGTCAGTGAATCTTCTTCTTCTTCTTCTTCTTCTTCAATCGCTCAGACAGTCTCCTGTCATATGAGCACAGATGCGTCATGCTGCCGTTATGCGCCTAACTAAGAAATGGGCCCGGCTTGTCTGTCCTTGGCTGGTGAAAATCTTTGTAAGACTTTCTAGAACAAAGGCAGGAGGAGAATTGACCGGTAAGGAAGAAAGAAAGACAGTAGATGACAGTAAGCAAAATGGGAAAAAGGCAAGAGTCAAAGAGAGTTTGGGTGTTGTGTGTGGTTCGCATGCCTGAGCGGTACTATTGAGTTAAAGCGATTGTTTGGGTGTTGTATGTGGTTCGCAGGCCTGAGCGGTACTATTGAGTTAAAGCGATTGTTTGGGTGTTGTATGTGGTTCGCAGGCCTGAGCGGTACTATTGAGTTAAAGCGATTGTTTGGGTGTTGTATGTGGTTCGCAGGCCTGAGCGGTACTATTGAGTTAAAGCGATTGTTTGGGTGTTGTATGTGGTTCACAGGCCTGAGCGGTACTATTGAGTTAAAGCGATTGTTTGGGTGTTGTATGTGGTTCACAGACCTGAGCGGTACTATTGAGTTAAAGCGATTGTTTGGGTGTTGTATGTGGTTCTCAGGCCTGAGAGGTACTATTGAGTTAAAGCGATTGTTTGGGTGTTGTATGTGGTTCGCAGGCCTGAGCGGTACTATTGAGTTAAAGCGATTGTTTGGGTGTTGTATGTGGTTCTCAGGCCTGAGAGGTACTATTGAGTTAAAGCGATTGTTTGGGTGTTGTATGTGGTTCGCAGGCCTGAGCGGTACTATTGAGTTAAAGCGATTGTTTGGGTGTTGTATGTGGTTCACAGACCTGAGCGGTACTATTGAGTTAAAGCGATTGTTTGGGTGTTGTATGTGGTTCGCAGGCCTGAGCAGTACTATTGAGTTAAAAGCGATTGTTTGGGTGTTGTATGTGGTTCGCAGGCCTGAGAGGTACTATTGAGTTAAAGCCATTGTTTGGGTGTTGTATGTGGTTCACAGACCTGAGCGGTACTATTGAGTTAAAGCGATTGTTTGGGTGTTGTATGTGGTTCGCAGGCCTGAGCGGTACTATTGAGTTAAAGCGATTGTTTGGGTGTTGTATGTGGTTCGCAGGCCTGAGCGGTACTATCTGTGCGACCTGGTGGACTATTTCAACCGTGTGATGCGTGCCGGGCACATCAAAAGAACCTACATCTCCCCCCTTTTCAAGTAACGCCCTTTTATCTGTTTTGTGTGTGTGTGTGGGTGAGAGAGTTTGATCAAAGCTTCACCAACACCACCCCTTAGAGAGGGTGAGGGAATGTGTGTGTTATGTGTGGGTGAGAGAATGTGTGTGTCTATGTGTGTTATGTGTGGGTGAGAGAGTTCGATCAAAGATTCACCAACACCACCCCTTAGAGAGGGTGAGGGAATGTGTGTGTCTATGTGTGTGTGTGTGTGGGTGAGAGAATGTGGGTGTCTATGTGTGTGTGTGTGGGTGAGAGAGTTCGATCAAAGATTCACCAACACCCCTTAGAGAGGGTGAGGGAATGTGTGTGTCTATGTGTGTGGGTGAGAGAATGTGGGTGTCTATGTGTGTGTGTGTATGTGTGGGTGAGATAATGTGGGTGTCTATGTGTGTGTGTGTGTGTGTGGGTGAGAGAATGTGGGTGTCTATGTGTGTGTGTGTGTGTGTGGGTGAGAGTTCAATCAAAGCTTCACCAACACCACCCCTTATAGAGGGTGAAGAGAAAGTGTGTGTCTATGTGTGTGTGGGTGAGAGAATGTGGGTGTCTATGTGTGTGTGTGTGTGTGTGGGTGAGAGAATGTGGGTGTCTATGTGTGTGTGTGTGTGTGTGAGAGAATGTGGGTGTCTATGTGTGTGTGTGAGTTGGTGAGAGAATGTGTGTGTCTATGTGTGTGTGTTGGTGAGAGAGTGTGAGTGTTGGTTTGGGTGTTGGTGGGGTTTTTTGGGGGAGGGTCCTTCTTCTTCATCGTTACCAGGCCATATGGCCATAATGGGTAAGGTATGTATGTGTCCGGTTTTGAGTTTTCTCTGGTCTCCCCACTGCGTACAGCTGACACATTCCGATTTCGGAGGAGCTCAAAGGAGAAACATTTGGATGATTTTTTTTTTTTTAAAGGCAGGAGAATGGGCCAATAAATCAGAAAGATAGTAGATGATAGACAGCTAAAGGAAAAGGCAGAGTCAAAGAGAGTGGCAGATTAGAGGAAGTTACAAGCACAGAACTTCCAGAAAATGGAACTATTTTCAAATTATGACGCAGCTAGGGATTTATTGTGTGTAGCTTAGTATGCTTGATGATCTTAGTAAAGAAAATAACTTCAGAATTTTGTTTTGAATTCTCCGTTGACCCGATTAACAAGCCAAATGTCAGTAAACGCGTGAGTAGGTGGCGTAAATGAATGCTCTGCAGGAAGAAAACATTTGGTAAACTTGTACTTCAGATACCCCCCCCCACCCCCACCCCTCATGTTTTAATACGTGTTAAGATTTAACGTGGTGACAGCCCTGACACATGGCCTTAGTTGTCGACGGGGCTATAGTTTTAATCTTAATTCCTTTCATGTTCATGACCCTCAATCTCAAAGTCCTCTTCTTTCAGTTTTATCAAAATAACTGGGGCAGTGGGTGGATGCCTCATGCCTCCATACAGGGAGCTGGACGACCCAGCCCCCTCCACGAGTCTCTCCCCGTGGGGATACCGGGGGGGGGGGGGGTCTTTCGTAAAAATAGTTTCCCCACTTTCTGGAAGTTCTGTGCTTGTAACTTCCTCTAATCTGCCACTCTCTTTGACTCTGCCTTTTCTCTTTGCTTACTGTCATCTACTATCTTTCTGACTTGTTGGCCCATTCTCCTGCATTAAAAAAAAAAATCTTCCGAATAATTTTTCTCCCTTTGAGTTCCTTCGAAATCAGAATGTGTCGGCTGTACGCAGCGGGGAGACCAGTGAAAACTGAAAACCCGGACACATACGTACCTTACCCATTGTGGCCATATGGCCTGGGAACACAAAAGAAGAAGAAGAAGAATCAAAATAATCCCAGGCTGATCCTACCCCTATCCCTTTCCTGAGAATGGCAAAATGTTGCTTCTGAGCGAAAAATATTTTGAGTGCAAAAATTTTGGGTGTAGGTGTGTGTGTGTGTAAAAAGTACAAGATAGCCAAACATTCATGCTGTCATGGTGGCGCCCTTGGAGGAGGACCTCACTCACGCTGCCTCTGCGACTAAGAGAATAGTGTCGTCAGTAGGGGGCTTAGTAGGTGGTGTCCTGAACAGGCTCCACTGAGCTCCATCGAAGTGACTCAGCAGCAGTGCAGTGTCTCCTCGGTTGGTTGCCTCCTGGCGGCCTAACATAGATTCGCTCCCCTAGAGCTGCTGGTCTCGGATTCTGCGACCTAAACAAGCCGAAGTGTGGCTGCGAGTTGGGATTCGGAATAAGCGGCGTGGGAGCAACGCCACTGTACGGCCCAGAAGATGGAACAGCAAAAACAAGAAAAATAATTCATGCTGAGAGAGTTTGCAGAAGGGTCAACGCTTTCAACCAGATTGATTTCTGTTTCAGGATGAAAGCGATGTACATGGGCTTCGCCCCAGCCACGCCCCTCTACTCCATGCAGAAGTTTGAAAAGGTACGTAATAAAGCTTCATTTTTGCCCCCCTCTTCTCTCTTGTACAGTGAAACAAATTTGTTTTAACTCATCAGGCATGAAAGACTTCCGTGTTTCGCGGAAAATCTGCGGAAATTTTTGAAAACTTCCACGGGAAAAAAAAAATTCCGCGTAAAGGACCTATCTTGCCATATTCTTATATCTACAAGTCTCTATTTGGCGAATCTCAAACTGGTTAACCGGAAGTCGCTTTAGCTCACTCGCTTCAATTGTGCGAAGGAAGGCGAAATGAGTAGCTCCCGCTCAACAAAAGTAGCGATGTTAGCTGAAAATGTGTGTGGAAGACAATTTGTGCTGACCCAATTTTTGGACCGCCGCCTCGCTGAATAAAACTTGTGACGTGATGTATGTGAAAAGGTGGTTGGAAAAAAAAATGTTGGAAGTCCAAAAAAACATCGGACGTTAGGTGAAAATCTGGGTGGAAGGATTTTTCTCGGTTGAAAAGAATCCCATTCTTTGATTGCTGAAAGATGTTAGTGCTTCAAAACTTCCGACGTCATGTGAAAATCCGGGTGGAAGGATTCCTCGGATGAAATTTTTTCCTCTTTTTTGATCTTCATCCACTTTCATGCCTGCTCATTCGCATCACAACGATTTTGAATTATTAAAAAAAACTCACAAATCACTCCAGCCATACACGCAAACAAAACATGCATAAACAAAAGGAGAAATGAAAGAAGATTACAGGTTTTTACTTCAGGTTTAGACATAGGGAAGTGGTAGATCAGACTTTTCATATATATAGGCTTTATATTGGAAAACTGTCTACACCGATTGGTTTCCCCCCACAACAAACCACTACAAAAGCAAAGTCAGAGGCAAAAGAAGGGAGCGAAGCGAGTTTAGAAGTGACCAAGGTATGATGGTGTGCACACAGATTTACTTCTCTTGAAGCAAATGCATCAAATTGACAGTTATCTATTAATTCCGGACATATGAGTTAACGTTTGCACATCATTGGGGCAGTGGGTGGGTGCCTCGTGCCTCCATACAGGGAGCTGGATGACCCCCGCCCCCTCCACGAGTCTCTCCCCGTGGGGATACCGGGGTGTCTTTCGTAAAAAATAGTTCCCCCACCTTCTGGAAGTTCTGTGCTTGTAACTTTCTCTAATCTGCCACTCTCTTTGACTCTGCCTTTTCCCTTTACTTTCTGTCATCTACTATCTTTCTGACTTATTGGCCCATTCTCCTGCCGGGGTTTTTTTCTTGGTTTTTTAAATCTTCCAAATATTTTTTCTCCTTTAAGCTCCCCTGAAATCAGAATGTGTCGGCTGATTTTTATATATATATTTTTTTAAATTTATTTGACATAGGTTTTTTGTGTGTTTGTTTTGTCAGGAGTTTGTGACAGACGTGACAACCGGTTGTCCCACCCTGGAAGACCTGGGTGTGAAACTGACGCAGATAGAGAACCAGGTAATATATATCGCCATGCGACATATCTCTTAAATCACTTCACAGGAGCTGGTAACAAAACAAAAATCACTTTCACTAGGCGCAGACCAGTTAGTACTCTAGTAGTAATGCTGCTGTTGCTGCTGCTGCTGCTGATGATGATGATGAATTGATGACTAACAGGGAGGAGCAAAATAGTTGTTCATTGAAAATGAGGGTAGGCGTCTTTATCACGCACTTGCATGCGTGCTACTCCTTCATTTTTACACTGATTTCAGTATTTTTAATTTTACCAGAAACTGAACTTCAGTTGTTTTTTTATTCATCCCAAAAACAAATTGACCACAAGCGATTTGGGGCGTTTTCAACTTAGTCTAGTTGTTCTAACTTAGAAGTTTACAAAGGCAGTGTAATGATTTTGCGAGACTTATCAGACTCAAACTGTCTCTGTCTATCATATTGACTGTGTCTGTCTCGTTATCTCTCTCTCTTAAGTTGCCCCCCTGAATCGTCCGACGGGGCTCTGCCCCTGTACCCTGCCAGGGCCATGGGTCCCTGGACCCCAGCCTTTCATTTTTTTTCATTTGGGGGAGTTGCACCCATGAATATCCACTTGTGTGTGTACACGTGCCTTAATTGTGGAAAAATCGAACTAAAATACCTTCATAAATCCATTTTTGCTTCAGCTGCAGGGGGACATTACCCCTGGACCCCGGACTTTCAGATTTTTTTCATTTTGTGTAGTTGCACACATGCAATTTCCAGGTGGCAATACAATAAACGATTGTAATAATGCTGCTGCTGCTGCTGATGATGATGATGAATTGATGATAACAGGCTGGAGCAAAATACAGTGGACCCTCCCTTATAAGATCTTCAAAAATCATCCAAAATGAGGTCTTATAAGGGAGGGGTCTTATATGGGAGGTACTTTTAATACTTACAAAGAAGGGCAATGCCTCAGAGAAGTAGGTCTTATGTGGGAGGGAGTCTTATAATGGGAGGTCTTATAAGGGAGGTTCTCCACTGTAGTTGTTCACTGAAAATAGGAAAACAAGGGTAGGCATCTACGTAATTGTAGACTCAAACGTTCTGTGCACCTTCCAGGCCCCCTGGGAGCTGAAGCCGTACCGGATGGGTGCCTACTACGAGGAATACCTGGGAGAGTTCCCTGAACCCTCCCCCCCTCCACCCGCCAGCACCGTATCCAACTAGGCACCAGAAGAAGAAAAACGGACTTGGGGTCCGTCCGTCACCACAGACTGAACTTTAGCTCTTCAAGCAAAATGTTATGGGCGTTTTGAGATATCTGTGCGTGAATGGGTTTTTTGTGTTTTTTGCCACAGACTTGAAAAGATCGGTGATATTTTGGTGAGAGTGATGGTTCAAAATACATGTTGTTATTTTTCGCTCTTTGCCCCATGGCAGTATAATAATAATATAATAATAATAATAGGGGATACTTATATAGCGCGATACCCCACAATGGGCTCATCGCGCTTTACAACAATATAAATGCATTACAAATCATTTTTTTTTTTAAACTAAAAACAAAAACATATAGTTAACTTAACAGCATCATATTAAAGTGTCATACATAAAATCACAAATTGACTAAAAACAGTTATCAATTAAGACAATATAAAACAGCACGTCACACGAAAACTATGGGAAATATACAACTTTTAAAATATGACTGCACAGAAACAACAATACAATAACAACATACGGTACACTTACACGCCAACATCCACACCCACAGGCGCACGCACACACGCACTCACACACGCGCACGCACACGCACACACACACACACAGACAGTATATTGATACCTTAGTGATAGCGTTACTAGCATTATGGCTGTGTGCGCGTTTACAAGAACTAACGTACGGAAACCCATGCGCAATCCATGCGCAATCCGCTAATTTTAAATCCGGAAGTAAGAAGCATGAAGGAGTGGTGCGCATTACACCCGGAAACCCGTCCGCTTATTTCTTTCTTTCTTTTAACTTTATTTGTGGATTGCGGGTTTGGTGTCTGTACGGAACTTTTCGTGAATGCATGGCTGCTCCTTCTTTCAGGATGTCCTGAATTGCAGGATTTTTAAATTGCCCGGAGCCGGCGTCGCCGGATCATGAGAATTTTAGAAACGATTTTCTTACACACGCACACTTGTACAATAAAAAGGGCCTATTATAAGCATTTGCTATATTCAAAGGAATGTAGCACTTGTACTAGTCTAGAGGGGTGAAAAAAGAGCAGTAAATATGTGTGTGCGTGCGCTGCCCCTGCACTCCACCGGGGCCGCCCCCTTGCAGGATTATTTTAATTTTCCAGGAGCACCCATGTCAATGTGCACAGATCCTACCATGGGAAAAGAGTGAAAAATAACCGTGTGCATTTCGACCTCCACGTCCACTGGAACACAAATTAAAAGAAACACCCTTGGTGGCAAAAACCTTTTGATGATGGTCACAATGCACTTGGCTATTTTCCTATGTGCCAACCCAGTGACACCCTAGTAATAGCATTGCTAGCATATCCATGTGTTGCCATGGGGAAAGAGCGAGACAATAGCAACTTGTATGTTGACCGTTACGGACTTCCAACCAAGAGAGAATTGCTGTTGAGTGTTTTAAGGGTTTGTTTTTTGTTTTTGGTTTTTTTACTTTCTCTGATCAATGGTGTGAATTGAAAACATGGCCTCTCATTCTCTCATTACAGAATGGCTCCCCATGGGGATACCGGGGGGGTGTCTTTGTACAAATAGTTCCCCCACCTTGTAGAAGTTCTGTGCTTGTAACTTCCTCTAATCCGTCACTCGCTTTAGCCTTTTCCCTTTGCTTACTGTCGTCTACTATCTTTCTGCCGAAACTGGTCCATTCTCCTGCTGCTGCTTTTTTCTCAAGAAACGTTTAGAAAGATTTTCTTCAGCCGAAAATGGACATGCTGGGCCTATTTCTTAGTTAGGCGCATAACGGCAGCATGACGCATCTGCGCTCATATGACAGGAAGTTGTCTGAGCGATCGAAGAAGAAGAAGAAGAATACAGAATGGTTCTTTTGCTGTTAGTTTGTTCTCTCAAGTCAGTGCTGAGTTGACATGTGGTTAAATAATATATTAGTTAGTATGCTCGTTTTAAAATAAATGATCAAGCTCTTGTGCATAGTCGTAGTCATCAAAAGGCTTTTAAAGTCGGTGAATGAATTAAAAAGGCTTTTAAAGTCGGTGAATGAATTAAAAAGGCTTTGAAAGTCGGTGAATGAATTAAAAAGGCTTTGAAAGTTGCTCATGGTTCTGTGTTTGTTTAGTGCGTATATGAGAGAGAGAGAGAGAGAGAGAGAGAGAGAGAGTGTGTGTAAGGTATGCTTTTAGCAACCACATTAGCAGTATTCATTTAATAGACGATTTTCTGAAGAAAAAAACTAGGGGTGAGCACTTCGTGAAAATTAGAGTTGTTTACCTCCATTGCTCGGTCAAATACCATAGCAACAATGGCGTCGAAGCTTGAAACCGCAGGATGCGAGTCAGCGACTTGCAAACTTTTTTTTATAGAAAAACTAGGGGCGGCCAGTGGCCACAAACTGATAAAACTTGCAAAATGTGACGTAAAAATATAAATGACATCAATTTTAGAATGACGCACGGTGTCCTAAGCGCTGTACGTCTGCTCAAACACACGAGGCGAGAGCTGGGGATCTACCTGATGGTAGAGTAACTTCCCCTGTTCGACCGATTGGATTAGGCAAGATCGCTCCCACACACCTTGAAATTACTCCCCTTAATTATTTCCGAACAATTCCTATTGTCTGAGAATATCTTGTCATTTGTGATGGTGCACGGGCAAAACAGACATGAGTCCCTTAGAATGTTTTTGAGCAAAACTAAAAAATCGTCAACAACCCCCAAAATACCAATATTTTAATCAAGTCAATAGAAACAAAGAGGCATAAATTCTGGAGGCTGTTTCACAAGGGCTAACAAGGGCGTAGAACTCGCTCAAATCGGCAAAAACGGTCCAAGAAACACCCTTCGTTCGCCGATAGTTTGCGCGACGTTTTGTTCTTGCCAGCAAGCCAGAGGTGCGCCACCTATTTTTTGTTTTTGGCATGCGAGTTTTGTGTGACTGATGAGGAAGGAAGGGGGGGGGGTAAATTTTTGACCAAATGACAACTTTTTCGTTGCCACTGGGTTTAATGTCTGCTAAGTGCATGGGCACATGGGACCTCATTTATCGTCTCATCCGAAAGACTCCACGTTCAGACAATAAGTCCCCTGTACCCAGGTTCGAACTCGGGTTTACTTGACACGAGGCGAATGCACTACCACTGTGCCACTCTTACACAGTATATGTTTTTATGCATGTTACAAAAACGACAAACACAAAGTCTGCAGCACATATTCTGAATATAAAAGAACAGGTACAACGTATTTCATTGGTAAAAAGAACGGTTTATTTTCACAGTTTCTCATATCACAGCAATATCATAATACGATATCATAATACATGCGAAGATCATTTACAACTGAAAGAAACCAACACTGAAGACAAACTTTCGATAATTCGCGTCGATGAAATTTTAAACAAATGCAAGTGTGTCAAAAGTTTTTTTCGTCGGCATTTGACCCCGTGAAAACCGGAACAAAAATTAATAAAACTGTGGCAATGTTTAGACGTATCTAACTTTAACCCTTTCGCCGCCAGCCATTTCCCAGCAAAAAAATGTCCATTAAACTTACCTGGGTAAAAAGAAAAATCTGTCTGTAATATTCGGGATTCCTCTGTGACATATTGAAAGTAAGGCCTATCCCTACCTCTCAAAATGAAGAGAACAGGGTCTTTGGATAACAGACCCTGATTTGATGCCTTTTAGTGACATGAGTGTTAAACCATTGTGGTGCAAAAATGCGACGTTGGCGGTGAAAGGGTTAAACACGTAAGTGTACAATACATTAAAAAAACCGGAATGAATACATCACAATGTAAAACAGTAAAACGAACGGAAAAAAAACCCATAACAAACAAAAAAACGTGGAAATGTATTCAATCTTTTGAGTCATGAAAGTTTATCATTGTCACTGTGGTACAGGTTTGACTTGAACTGAACAAAACCAGGCAATTACGTTAGAATTTTCTACTGAAATTTTCCGTGACAGGAGACTTTGAAAAGTTGAGATAAGATCGACTTGAGTGTTTAACAATGTAGTGAACAGAGGGGAGGAGGGGGGGACTCTGGGGGGTAAAACATTAGAACAAAATGGTTGTGAACTTCAACTGATAACAAAATCAAAGCCCTTATGTTAGGATAAATCGGAAATTATAACTAAGAAGAGGCGGAAAGGTCTTGTTCTTGTCACGTATAATCTTTTCTATTTCTTGGTTCTCTATTGTTGGGCACCTCTACAACTCGGCTCTTTGAAGAGGAAGGCAGATTTGATCTCGGATTTTGAACAAAATTGTTGAGTAAGAAAAAAATATATATCACACAGAATATTGCTCTTTTTATTATAAAAAAAAGTAACAAATTCCTAACCCGGGAAAAGAATTGGTCACTTTGTTTCCTAACACTGAAATTTGATTATACAAGCTGTTTTTAGGCTTTAAAAAAAAAAGATTTAAGGGACTTTCAGAAGCACAAGGATGTTCAATATTAACTCTTATCTAAAAATATATTTTGTGCAGACCTTGGCTATAAAAATCACAAATGATGTATAATTCCAAAGGGTGCATGCAGAACAATCTTATCTCTGCGACAATTCGGTTGTCTGCCTTTGATTTAGGGACGGAATTGATCGATCTTTGGACTGTAAATATGCAGTTAGCCTTTGCTTGTGGACGGAATTGATCCGACTTAAAACTATAAAGTGAGTCAGTCTTCGACGTGTGGACTGAACTGATCAATCTTTGGCTTTTAACTATGAGGGGTGAGGAAGCCTTTGGTGTGTGGACGGAACCAATCAATTTCTGGACTTAGTTTAGATAAGGTTTCAGTTGTATTTAGTCTGGTCAACTACTTTGCTCGCATCAGCACTGTCACCTTCAAAGGTTCAAACCAGGTCTCACATCCCAACACGGTAACGTATCTTAACTGCGAATCTTCGGACTTAAAAAACTATTTTTGGGAGGTGAGTCAGCCTTTGATTGTGTGGACGGAATCAATCAATCTCTGGACTTAGCTTAGATAAGGTTTCAGTTGTATATAGTTCGGTCAACTACTTTGCTCGCATCAGCACTGTCACCTTCAAAGGTTCAAACCAGGTCTCGCATCCTAACAACTTATATATCTTAACCACAAATGTTTGGACTAAAATAACTATTTGGGGGGGGGGGGGGGGTGAGTCAGCCTTTGATTGTGTGGACGGAATCAATCAATCTTTGGACTTAGTTTAGATAAGGTTTCAGTTGTATATAGTCCGGTCAACTACTTTGCTCGCATCAGCACTGTCACCTTCAAAGGTCTCGCATCCTAACACGTATCTTAACCACAAAATCTTCGGACTTAAAAAAAACTATTTGGGGGGGGGTGAGTCAGCCCTCGATTGTGTGGACGGAAATGGATCGATCTTTGGGGCGCAAAACTCTACAGGGGGTGGGGAGTTGAGTGGAGCTCAGGCGTAGGTGAGGACCTGGGTGGCCTTGAGGAGTTGCTGCACGCAGTCCACGAACTCCATGGACGTCTCCTGCAGCCTCTCCTGGCCCGCCTCCGACACCGTGGACCGCGCGTAGTGGTACAGGTTCGACTTGAACTGAACACAACAACAAAACGAGGCAATTACCATATTTTTTGGACTATAAGGCCAGACCTGTTTACCATCCCAATTTTGCCGTAATTTTTACGGGGGGAAAGTCAAATTACGGCTACGGAAAAAAAATCCGGGAAAACAAATTCCTAAATATAAAAAAAAAAATACAGTTGCGTCGGTAAGCGAAGCTTTTGAAACGATGCGGTGAAAAGTCATTTCGCGCCATTTTTCCTTTTCTGTTTGAAAATGGCGTCCAAGCGAGTGCTTTCCGAAGCTTCTGAATCTTCTGGTCGAAAAATTCAAAAGAAAAGATATCAAAGGTCACTTACGTGGCACAGAAATTCCAGGAAAGTGACCTACAAATTCCAGGAATACGTTGTTCAGCACTAGGTGACGAGCATGTGTTCTGTGTCTACTGCTCGACGGATATTTAGTATTGCACACTCAGGTCAGTACGATATCGACGTTCATTGGTCATGCGTTGGATTACAGTTTTTCTCTCAAAATTACGTTTTTTTTGTTTCAGAAATTACAACTTTGCAAAATAGGGGTAAACAGGTCTGTAAGGCGCACCCCCCAAATTGTACACAACAGTCGGATTCTGTGATTATATTTTCTTACTATTTTAGTAGTCACATTATAAGGCGCAGGGGTCTCAGTCTGGGGGAAAAAGTATCGCCTTATAGTCCGAAAAATTACGGTAACGTCAGAAAATTCTAGTAACATTTTCCGTGACAGGAGACTTCGAAAAGTTGAGATATGAGCGATTTTAGTGTTGAACAATCTGATGAATAGAGGGGGGGCTCGAGGGGGGTAAAACATTGGAACAAAATTGTTGACAACAAAATCAAAGCCCTTATGTTATAATTTTTTTTAGAATAGTTTGTCAATTTTCCATGAGAGGGCTCTTGGAAAACTGACACAAGAGTAATTAACCCCTTGACTGCCACCAACATATCACCTACTGACCTGATGATATCACTGATGATGTCATCAGATGAAAAGGAATATAACTGATATGCTGGCTTTTGCTCGAACATAGTCAAGAGAGTTATATCCCCAGACCATGTTACCAGATTGGCTCTATTAGTAGTCTTTTTGTCATTTGCCCAATGATTTAAAAAAAATGTTTTATCTGGCAGTCGAGGGGTTAAGCATTGATAAATATGACTGTTGAATAGAGAGCGACTTCTTTGGGGGTGAAACAATGAAACCAAACGGACTTGAACTGAAAACAAAAATGAAAAACAAGCAATGACATTCATAAGTTTTTAGTATCCATAATTGGTAGACATTTTCCATGACAAGATACCTATGTTTTCTCGTTTCACTGAAACCAAATGAATTATTTCGAGGATGTATTGTGTGTGTTTGGTGTGGTTTTGTTTGTTTTCCCATGTGGGGCCCATGCATCTCTATCTCAATCGGGAGTGCTTCATGCTTTGTCGGATTCCATTCAGGCTTCCCTTCTCTATATATCCGGCACAGTAGAATTCTTTGAACCCCAGTACGTACAGTGGAACCTCCCTTATAAGACTCCCTCCCACATAAGACCTACTTCTATGAGGCATTGCCCTTCTTTGTAAGTATTAAAATTACCTCCCTTAGAAGACCTCCCATTATAAGACTCCCTCCCACATAAGACCTACTTCTCTGAGACATTGCCCTTCTTTGTAAGTATTAAAGTTACCTCTCTTATAAGACCTCCCATTATAAGACTCCCTCCCACATAAGACCTATTTCTCTGAGACATTGCCCTTCTTTGTAAGTATTACAATTACCTCCCTTATAAGACCTTATAAGACTCCCTCCCACATAAGACCTATTTCTCTGAGACCCTCTTCTTTGTAAGTATTACAATTACCTCCCTTAAAAGACCCCTCCCTTATAAGACCCCTCCCTTATTGGCTACTGCAAAGAACACCTTTTGCGAGAGTGAATGCCCTTGGTGGGTGGGGGTAGATGGTTGCGCACTGACCAAACAAGGGCATAACTCTCGCCAATAACCCTATTTGAGGCCACTGAATGGCTGCCTTTCGCAAGAGTGAATGCCCTTGTCCGCACTGACCAGCAAGGGATTCACTCTCACTGTCAAGGGCGTAAATAACCCTAGTTGCAGAGGCCAATAAGACCACATTTTGGATGATTTTTGAAGGTCTTATAAGAGAGGTTCCACTGTACCAGTGAGTGTTGGCTATGGCATATAAACATTTTTAGAAATAAACTTTCAATTAGGAAAATAACTGAATTAGTGCATTTCATCTCCCTTGTTGACATCTGGAATAAAAGGGATTAAATGCACAATAAGTTTTTGATTTCATCCAACAAGAAACTAAAAAAAAGAGATAAAAATCCATACAATCATTGTCACAATACGAATATGTTTTTACTGTATTCCTATAAATTAAAAAAACCTGGGTAGTTTTGACATTTCTGCCCGTGAGCTCTTTAGTTTAGAAGATTTGGAAGTGTTTCGACAGTAGGTGTTTTTTTAACGAAAAAAAGCCACATCGTCTTTTGAGTTGAGTTCACAGGCAGCAATGTGAATATTACCACAACCTGCGTGGAAAAAATGCATGCAATAGTAATACTGTCATTTTCAAATGAATGTCACAAACAAGTAATAGAATAACATCATGCCAAAAAGAAACGATAAAAATGGTGCTTTACGTCCTCTTGGTCTGAATCAGACACATATGGGACATTTGTAAATACAAATATGGTGGAAACAATACTGGAGGCAATGCCCGGAGGCAGTACGAAACCAGTAAAGTCCCGATTTTTTAAAATTAATACAGATAGCTGTAGCGGTGACCACGCCTCGGTTAAACCTCATCGGCTATGGCACCACCACAAGTGCCAGAAAGAAAGACTGAAATGACATTGCTAAACCAACACACAACAACAAAATGGGGTTGTTTTTATTATTATTATTATTATTATTATTGGTAAAGGTAAAGATGTGCCCCCCCTGCATTTCTCGGTTAATTCCATTTTTCCGTTTTTGCCTTTCTTACCTAACATAAAGCTGTATTTTATTAAACTTTTCAGCTAATTTGTTTTTGGAATACTAACCCTAACCCTACCCCTACCCCCCACTATAAGACAGAAAAATGCAATGAACCACGACTGTGACAAATGCTGCGGTGTAATGCACTACATGGGGGGGGGGGGTCCTATTAGATAATGGCCTTTATCATGACTGCAATTAATTATTGAACAAAGATAATTAGCTGAAAATGTTCATAAAATACAGCTTCATGTTTGGTAAGAAAGGCAAAAACGGAAAAATGGAATTAACAGAGAAATGTAGGGGGGGGGGGGTGCACATCTTGACCTTTACCTTATTATTATTATTATTATTATTATTATTACGACTAACAGAACCAGGAACGTTTTTGTTTGGAAGGTTGACTGGTTTTCATTTATAACTCCAAAACAGAACAAAATGAATGCAATGAAATTTGTTTTTTGTTGTGGGTTTTTTGCTTCTTTTTAAAAAAACCTTTATAACTCCAACAGCACAAAACACTCCAGCAGCAATGCGATGAATGTTTTTGTTTTTAATAATTATTTATTATTCCAACAAAACAATATGCTCCAACTGCAATGCAATGAACTTTCTTCTTCTTTTTTTTACTCTAACAGAACAAAAAGCACATTGTTTTTCGTTTTGTTTTTTAATTCCAACAGAACGAAATGCCCAAAATAGCAACACAATGAACAATTTTTTTTATTTTTGCGTGTGTATAATTTATAACAAAAAGCTCCAATGGTATATATGTAGGCCTAACTATTTTACTCTTGTATAATTGTGAGTGTGTGCGTATGTGTGTGTATGTGTGCGTGCGTGCGTTCATGTGTGTGTGTGTTTGTGTATGTATGTGTGTGTGTGTGCCTGCGTCCATGCAGGCGTGCATGTGTGTGGGGGGGGGGGTGAGAGAGAGAGAGAGAAGGTTGCGTGCAATCATCGTGTTTATTTTACTTTCTAATGATTCACTATTTGTTTGCCTTTAATGTTCTTGTTATGAATGTAGAGCGCACTGAGCTCATGTGAGAAAGAGCGCTATATAAATTCCCATTATTATTATTATTATTATGTAACAAACTCCAGCAGAACAAAATGCCTAAGTTTGTTCGTTTGGGTTCTTTTTTTTTTTACTTCAACAGAACAAAATGCCCCAAACAGCAATGCAAACTTTAAAAAAATTATTCATAACTCCAGACCAAAGAGCAAAGCAATGAATCTTTTTTTAATAACTCCAACAGAACAAAATGCCCAAATAGCAACGCAATGATTGAATGAACAATTTGTACCATAGGATTCAAGTGCTTCGGCTGTTGGGATGATCCCTGGAGTCTTTAAGCCAGGGTACGACGTCAACAACAACATGACTACTGACAGAACGAAACACCTCAAACAGCAATGCAATGAACCTGTTTTTGTTGGTGTGTGTAATCTATAACTAAAAGCTCCAATAGCAATGCAACAAACTTCTTTTTTTTCTTCCAATTTACGACTCCAACACAACAAAACGCCCCAAACGGCCATGCCAAGAACTTTTTTTCTTCTTTTTTTATAACTCCAGAGCAAAATGCCGAAACAGCAAAGCAATGAACCATTTGTGTGTGTGTGTGTGTGTGTGTGTAATTTATAACAAAAAGATCCATGCAAAGAAAAAAAAAAATTCCCGATTTACGACTTCAACACAACAAAACGCCCCAAACGGCCATGCCAAGTAACAGTGAACCCTGGAAGTGGGGGGGGGGGGGGGGGGGGGTAGAGAGACCTACAGACATGTGACTCAGCCGGGTGAGAATGTCCCCCTGGTGGTCGAAGACAAGGCTGTAGAAATTACTCTGGGTTGCCATCACGTCGAAATCAATCTGCCGGACACATTTTAACCCTTTCACTTTCTTCTTCTTCTTCTTCTTCGGTCGCTCAGACAGTTTCCTGTCAATTATGAGCGCAGATGCGTCATGCTGCCGTTATGCGCCTAACTAAGAAATAGTTAGTACCCAGCAAGTCCGACTTCGGCTGGAAGAAATCGTTTTGAAAGTGTTTCGTGAAAAAAAGACAGGAGAATGGATGGACCGGTAAGGCAGAAAGATAGTAGATGACAGTAAGCAAAGGGAAAAGGCAGAGTCAAAGAGAGTGACAGATTAGAGGAGGTTACAAGCACAGAACTTCCAGAAGGTGGGGGAACTGTTTATACGAAAGACCCCCCGGGGGGGGGGGGGACCCTTTCACTGCCAGCCATATTTCAGCACCAAAAAAAATCCATGGCTCTTGTATCTTAATCCCTATCTACCACTTCCCATATTTAACTACATTACTTATGATTGTCATGTATGTACTTTGCATATTCACTTGGCTTAGTTTACTATTGATTCCAGAAGAATTTGTATAATAATATACTTTCTTTGCTACTGATAATGATGGGGGTAGTGATGGTGGTGACGGTTGTAATGATGATGGTTAATACCAGTATTGTGGTTGTTGTTGTTGCTACCATTGCTATTGGTGTTGTGGTTATTACTGTAGCAGCCCTCGCTGTTAAAATGTCATTTCCACCAATATTTCTATTGTATGTCAGTGTGCATGTATTTGTTTTGTTTGTTTCCATAAAATCTGTGAAATGTAAAAAAAAATGCTAAATAAAAATTAAAAAATTCCATTAAATTTACCTGGGTAGAGAACAAAATCCATCTGCAGTATTGGGGATTCTTCTGTGACAGATATAAAATAAGGTCTTCTATCCTTACTTCGCCAAAACTAAGACAATAGGGTCTTTGGATAACAGACCCCAATTTGATGCCTTTTAGTGACATAGGTGTTGAATCACTGTGGTGCTGAAATGCGACTTTGGCAGTGAAAGGGTTACTGAAATGGGATGAAACGCTGTTTCCGGAGTTACTGTTCTTTGCGTTTCCCTAGAGTATCGCGAGAGTTACTGTGCTTTGCGTCTCCCTTAGAGTTTCTCCAGAGCTGTTGCACTTTGTGTTTCCCTAGAGTTTCTCCAGAGTTATTGCACTTTGTGTTTCCCTAGAGTTTCTCCAGAGTTATTGCACTTTGTGTTTCCCTAGAGTTTCTCCAGAGTTATTGCACTTTGTGTTTCCCTAGAGTTTCTCCAGAGTTATTGTTCTTTGTGTTTCCCTAGAGTTTCTCCAGAGCTATTGCACTTTGTGTTTCCCTAGAGTTTCTCCAGAGTTATTGCACTTTGTGTTTCCCTAGAGTTTCTCCAGAGTTATTGTTCTTTGTGTTTCCCTAGAGTTTCTCCAGAGTTATTGTTCTTTGTGTTTCCCTAGAGTTTCTCCAGAGTTATTGTTCTTTGTGTTTCCCTAGAGTTTCTCCAGAGTTATTGCACTTTGTGTTTCCCTAGAGTTTCTCCAGAGTTATTGTTCTTTGCGTTTCCCTAGAGTTTCTCCAGAGTTATTGTTCTTTGTTTTCCCTAGAGTTTCTCCAGAGTTATTGTTCTTTGCGTTTCCCTAGAGTTTCTCCAGAGTTATTGTTCTTTGCGTTTCCCCTAGAGTTTCTCCAGAGTTATTGTTCTTTGCGTTTCCCTAGAGTTTCTCCAGAGTTATTGTTCTTTGCGTTTCCCCTAGAGTTTCTCCAGAGTTATTGTTCTTTGCGTTTCCCTAGAGATTCTCCAGAGTTATTGTACTTTGTGTTTCTCTAGAGTTATTGTTCTTTGTTTCCCTAGAGTTTCTCCAGAGTTATTGTTCTTTGCGTTTCCCTAGAGATTCTCCAGAGTTATTGTACTTTGTGTTTCTCTAGAGTTATTGTTCTTTGCGTTTCCCTAGAGTTTCTCCAGAGTTATTGTTCTTTGCGTTTCCTTAGAGTTTCTCCAGAGTTATTGTTCTTTGCGTTTCCCCTAGAGTTTCTCCAGAGTTATTGTTCTTTGCGTTTCCCTAGAGTTTCTCCAGAGTTATTGTTCTTTGCGTTTCCCTAGAGTTTCTCCAGAGTTATTGTTCTTTGTATTTCCATAGCTTTCTCCAGAGTTATTGTTCTTTGCGTTTCCCTAGAGTTTCTCCAGAGTTATTGTTCTTTGTATTTCCATAGCTTCTCCAGAGTTATTGTTCTTTGCGTTTCCCTAGAGAGTTTCTCCAGAGTTATTGTTCTTTGTATTTCCATAGCTTTCTCCAGAGTTATTGTTCTTTGCGTTTCCCCTAGAGTTTCTCCAGAGTTATTGTTCTTTGTATTTCCCTATAGTT
>CM065697.1:13767662-13797662 GCA_017654935.2 Phymorhynchus buccinoides | reverse complement strand
GAGCGCCATATTATGGGAGACCGCCATCTTAGTCCTTACCTTTTTTTGAAAAATGCCAGATCGATGCTGCGTATTTGGCTGTTCCAATTCGAAACTTATCTAAACTGTATTTATAACATCTGGATGTTTTCTTTACACATTTAGATAACATTTTCACTTTGTTTACACACAAATAAGGACTAAGATGGCGACACTTCCATTGGAATGGTCGAGATGCGCACGCAGGTGGGTTGGAGCCATAGTCCTTAAAATGCAGTACATATTTTTCCTGCTGCAGTTTTCTCAACGCACGCACACGCGATTTATAAGAACAATGAAACTGATTCTGACACACACACACGCACGCACGCATGCACACATGCACACACGCACGCACACACGCACGCACACATGCATGCACGCACGCACGCACGCACACAACACACACACTATTTTGTTTTGCATGTTGAGTTAATTTTCGAGTTGCTTTCATATTACTTTTCATTCTGAGGACAGGATGAAAAAAAGCTGTCAAGCTTACTCCTTTATCCTCAATAAAGATCATTTAGACTTGACTTGACTTGACTTGACTTGACACACATGTGCATGCACACACATAAACATGTGCACACACACACACACACACAATTCATGCATGCACGAATGCACTTATAAGCACCAGTCTTTTTTCTTTAAGAAACTAAAAGGCTAAACTTTTCAGAAGAGTTTTCAGAGAAAGTGAAGTATCTAGAATATCAAATGCCAACAAGCCATTGTTGTAATACACTCTCGCATAATCATATGGTTGGTTTTTGTTTTATTTAACTTTTTTTTCAACACATTTTATAATAAAATATGAAAAGGACAAAAAGCACACACACACACACACACACACAAGAAGAAGAAAAAAAAAAAAAAAAAAAAAGACAAGAACTGACCAAATCAAATATTAAGAAAAAATAAATAAAAATAAGCAGACCAACAATCAAAACAGGAATGCATAATCGAGCATGAATGCACATATGTTAGTATGGAATAACCTGAGCATTGAAACCAATAGTAAATAGATAACGGTATTAAAAGTAGCGGTGGTAATATATGTGAACAGGCAGTGCCTTAGATGCATATTATGTTCAAACAATATGCATGCATGGGTCGTATGCATAATTATATGTTAATTCACTATAGTGACATTCAGCATTGCAAGCAACTATTTTGTTGTTATTTTTCTTCTATTTAGTTTTGTAACGATAAACAAAACAAAGCCTTGGTTCATTAACAAAACCCACATACTTTCGATAAATCTTAGAAACCTTTTGTTATTGTCGTCGTACCCTCGCTTAACGACTCCAGGGATCATCCCAACAGCCGAAACACTTGAACACTATGGTACAAATGCACCGGTTACGGATGAGAACACATTACGCGCGTGACCGTTTTTGATTACCCCGCCACGTTGAGCAGCCACACTCCGACTTCGGTGGATTTGGGAGACTTGATGTTATGCTAGGAGCTTGTCATGGCTAAAAGACAATCCCCGCATAACTATGCAGAGCATAACAACATTTTGATGTAGCCTTGGTGTTCTAGCCTATGTCGATTGGTCTGACACAGCCTTAAGCCAAGGCAACACACACTTTTCAAATCTTAAAACAAAGCTTTTAAAAAAAAGGTACATTAACCCTTTCACCGCCAATGTCGCATTTTTTCACCACAACCATTTAACACCCATGTCATGAAAACCCTTGAAATCAGAGGCTGTTATTCAATATTGTGTTCCTAAATTTGGGCAGTAAGGATTGACCCTATTCTAAATGTGTCACAAAGAAATCCCACAATATTGCAGACAAAATCTTTTTTTGTATCCAAGTAAGTTTAATGGAATTTTTTGGGCTCAAAGATGGCTGGTGGTGAAAGGGTTAAAAAAAAATGGACAAAGGAGAAGGAGAAGAAAGGAAAAAAACAGAAGAAGAGAACAACAAAATCAAACCAGAACAGTTAAGCCCTTAACACCGGGCGAGGTAGAAAAGATGATGAAAGGTTCACAACAAATCACACACACAGCCCTTAACACCGGGCGAGGTAGAAAAGATGATGAAAGTTTCACAACAAATCACACACACAGCCCTTAACACCGGGCGAGGTAGAAAAGATGATGAAAGGTTCGCAACAAATCACACACACAGCCCTTAACACCGGGCGAGGTAGAAAAGATGATGAAAGGTTCGCAACAAATCACACACACAGCCCTTAACACCGGGCGAGGTAGAAAAGATGATGAAAGGTTCGCAACAAATCACACACACAGCCCTTAACACCGGGCGAGGTAGAAAAGATGATGAAAGGTTCGCAACAAATCACACACACAGCCCTTAACACCGGGCGAGGTAGAAAAGATGATGAAAGGTTCGCAACAAATCACACACACAGCCCTTAACACCGGGCGAGGTAGAAAAGATGATGAAAGGTTCGCAACAAATCACACACACAGCCCTTAACACCGGGCGAGGTAGAAAAGATGATGAAAGGTTCGCAACAAATCACACACACAGCCCTTAACACCGGGCGAGGTAGAAAAGATGATGAAAGGTTCGCAACAAATCACACACACAGCCCTTAACACCGGGCGAGGTAGAAAAGATGATGAAAGGTTCGCAACAAATCACACACACAGCCCTTAACACCGGGCGAGGTAGAAAAGATGATGAAAGGTTCGCAACAAATCACACACACAGCCCTTAACACCGGGCGAGGTAGAAAAGATGATGAAAGGTTCGCAACAAATCACACACACAGCCCTTAACACCGGGCGAGGTAGAAAAGATGATGAAAGGTTCGCAACAAATCACACACACAGCCCTTAACACCGGGCGAGGTAGAAAAGATGATGAAAGGTTCGCAACAAATCACACACACAGCCCTTAACACCGGGCAAGGTAGAAAAGATGATGAAAGGTTCGCAACAAATCACACACACAGCCCTTAACACCGGGCGAGGTAGAAAAGATGATGAAAGGTTCGCAACAAATCACACACACAGCCCTTAACACCGGGCAAGGTAGAAAAGATGATGAAAGGTTCGCAACAAATCACACACACAGCCCTTAACACCGGGCGAGGTAGAAAAGATGATGAAAGGTTCGCAACAAATCACACACACAGCCCTTAACACCGGGCGAGGTAGAAAAGATGATGAAAGGTTCGCAACAAATCACACACACAGCCCTTAACACCGGGCGAGGTAGAAAAGATGATGAAAGTTTCACAACAAATCACACACACACTCCAAGGAAGAGAAGGAAGGCGCTATAGGATGGTTAAAACGTTCGCCAGCCGCCATTTTAATGCACGAGTGACTGGGATCCAAACCTGGATTCGCGCCATTCCATTGATGGGAAAATTGAACTGAACACCGAGTCCTTCGGCAGATGGTGGGAGACTTAAAGCAAGTGTTCTGCTAAATCTTTCCAAT
Source organism: Phymorhynchus buccinoides (assembly GCA_017654935.2). Classification (NCBI taxonomy): domain Eukaryota; kingdom Metazoa; phylum Mollusca; class Gastropoda; order Neogastropoda; family Raphitomidae; genus Phymorhynchus; species Phymorhynchus buccinoides. Next base: position 13,794,211 of record CM065697.1, on the reverse strand, counting down.
CTTTCAAAACCGCTCTTAACCCTTTCACTGCCAATGTGGCATTTATGCACCACAATGGTTTAACACCCATGTCACTGAAAGGCATCAAATCAGGGCCTGTTATCCAAAGACCCTATTTTCTTAACCCTTTCACTGCCAATGTGGCATTTCAGCACCACAATGGTTTAACACCCATGTCACTGAAAGGCATCCAATCTGGACCTGGTATCCAAAGACCCTATTCTCTTAACCCTTTCACTGCCAATGTGGCATTTCAGCACCACAATGGTTTAACACCCATGTCACTGAAAGGCATCCAATCTGGACCTGGTATCCAAAGACCCTATTTTCTTAACCCTTTCACCGCCAATGTGGCATTTCAGCACCACAATGGTTTAACACCCATGTCACTGAAAGGCATCAAATCAGGGCCTGTTATCCAAAGACACTATTTTGTTAACCCTTTCACCGCCAATGTCGCATTTCAGCACCACAATGGTTTAACACCCATGTCACTGAAAGGCATCAAATCAGGGCCTGTTATCCAAAGACCCTATTTTCTTAACCCTTTCACCGCCAATGTGGCATTTCAGCACCACAATGGTTTAACACCCATGTCACTGAAAGGCATCAAATCTGGACCTGGTATCCAAAGACCCTATTTTCTTAACCCTTTCACTGCCAATGTGGCATTTCAGCACCACAATGGTTTAACACCCATGTCACTGAAAGGCATCAAATCAGGGCCTGGTATCCAAAGACCCTATTCTCTTAACCCTTTCACTGCCAATGTGGCATTTCAGCACCACAATGGTTTAACACCCATGTCACTGAAAGGCATCCAATCTGGACCTGGTATCCAAAGACCCTATTTTCTTAACCCTTTCACCGCCAATGTCACATTTTCAGCACCACAATGGTTTAACACCCATGTCACTAAAAGGCATCAAATCAGGGCCTGTTATCCAAAGACCCTATTCTCTTAACCCTTTCACCGCCAATGTCGCATTTCAGCACCACAATGGTTTAACACCCATGTCACTAAAAGGCATCAAATCAGGGCCTGTTATCCAAAGACCCTATTCTCTTAACCCTTTCACCGCCAATGTGGCATTTATGCACCACAGTGGTTTAACACCCATGTCACTGAAAGGCATCCAATCTGGACCTGGTATCCAAAGACCCTATTTTCTTAACCCTTTCACTGCCAATGTGGCATTTCAGCACCACAATGGTTTAACACCCATGTCACTGAAAGGCATCCAATCAGGGCCTGTTATCCAAAGACCCTATTCTCTTAACCCTTTCACCGCCAATGTGGCATTTATGCACCACAGTAGTTTAACACCCATGTCACTGAAAGGCATCAAATCTGGACCTGGTATCCAAAGACCCTATTTTCTTAATTTTGGGAGATCTAATGTTATGCATTTCACAGAGGAATTATGAATATTGCGGATAGGTTTTGTTCTCTACCCCGTTAAGTTTAATGATATTTTGTGGCTGAAATATGGCTGGCGGCGAAAGAGTTAAAACTCAGCTCTTCTGGCAATACCTCTGATTTCTTCCTTGTCCTGTTTCCTGCCTTAAAACTGTGTTCCCCACATTGTGTGTGGGTGTGTGCATGCACGTGCGCGCGTGTGTGTGTGCGGACGTGTGCGTGCGTGCTGCGGCTGTGTGCATGTTTGTGATAGTTACTATTGTAGCAGCTTATTTATGATCTATGTATTTATTTAAATATTTGTGAAGCGCCGTGAGCTCAAGAGAGAAAGGGTGCTCTATAAATGCTAGTTATTATTATTATTATTAAGTGTGTGTGACCCAAGGGCTTAACGCACATTTAAAAAAAACACCACTCAGGGCAATGAAATGTCCATAAGACGGAGAGTCATGCTGCCTGGTATTATGAACCAAACTGATTGCTAGGTTTCCTGAGTGCAACGCCCACTCACCCCCCCAAAAAAGTAAAAAAATGGGTGTCACTGCAATAGCAGCGACGCCCTCTCCAGGTGGGAGCAGTTCCAAATTCCATAGAGACTCGCTCTGTACCGTGACTAGAAAATAATACCCCCAACACTTAATTAGGTATTAGGTACTTTATAGTCTCACAGAGGCGTCTCTGTGAAATTCGGGTTGCTCCCACCTGGAGAGCGCGTCGCAGCCAGAGGCGCACCACCCAGCATAATGTCAGATAAGAGTCAAACCTCTGTTTCAAGACTTCCTAAAAAAAAAGTCAGGAAAAAATAGGTCCCAAAATTGCAGGGGTTTTAATATTGCGGAGGTCGGTTTCACACATAAATTACAGTCAGATGCACAACATCCTCGCCCCCCAAAAAAAAATTCGGTCTTAAATGAGAGGAGGTCTTTTAACGGGAGGCTCTTATAATAGAGGTTTGACTGTACCTAAATAATAAAAAATAAAAATAAAAAATAAAAATAACAAACATTCAATATTGCTAGCATGCAATGGAAGAAGCACAAATAAGAAATAACAAATGGATCCAAACGAACGGAAGAGAGCAATTAAGTTCAGAGACGAACGCGTCTCCAGAGAACAGATAACTTTTTCACTGCAATGCAACTCCGAAAATGCAAACAAGAAAGGCAGAGTTGAACAGTGGGAGGGGGAGGGGAAGAGAGGGGGAGGGGAAGAAAGGAAGGAGAGAGAGAAGGGGGGTAAGACAAGAAGAGTTCCCCCCCCCCCCCCTGTGGGGATACTGGGGGGGTCTTTCATACAGATAGTTCCCCCACCTTCTGGAAGTTCTGTGCTTGTAACTTCCTCTAATTCTGTCACCCTCTTTGACTCTGCCTTTTCCTTTCGCTTACTGTCGTCTGCTGTCTTTCTATCTCACCGGTCCATTTCTCCTTGCCCTTTTTTTCTATAAATTCTTACAAAGATTTCTTCAGCCGAGGTCGGACATGCTGGGCCTAACTATTTCTTAGTTAGGCGCATAACGGCAGCATGGCGCATCTACGCTCATGTGACAGGAAACTGTCTGAGTGAACGAAGAAGAAGAAGACAAGAAGAGTTCACAGCAGACAGGAAGATACAGGAAAGGAGGAAGAAAAAAAAAGAAGAAGAAAACTGAAAGTTAAGGCGAGAGTGTCCTCCGCAAGAAGTAAAGGCTAATGTTAAGATCAGCTCCCTCCGCTGTTCCAGGGTGAAGTTGGCCAATCAGCTCCCTCTGATTTACCTTTTCCGTTAAGCTGATTGGCCAACTTCACCCTGGAACAGCGGAGGAAGCTGATCTTAACATTTGCCGAAGTAAAGTAAAAATAACGAGGTACACGCATTGTTATGAGAGGTTGAAGGTGTGAACAGTAGAAAGTCAAACGATGAATGTGTGTGTGTGTATGTGTGTGTGTGTGTGTGTGTGTGTGTGTGTGTGTGTGTGTGTGTGTGTGTGTGTGTGTGTGTGTGTGTGTGTGTGTGTGTGTGCGTGTGTGTGTGTGTGTGTGTGTGTGTGTGTGTGTGTGTGTGTGTGTGTGTGTGTGTGTGTGTGTGTGTGTGTATGTGTGTGTGTAAAGAGAGAGAGAGAGAGACAGCATGTGTGTGTGTGTGAGAGAGACAAAGACAGCGTCACAGAGAGAGAGAGAGAGAGAGCATCTGAGCAGAAAACAAATTTATCTTGAATTTTTTTTTTTTTTTTTTAATTGAAATAAAAGAAAGAATAACGAGAAAAGGACAGGAAAACTCAGCAAACTCTGCATTCCACATATCACCATCACTGCACCTTGTATGGATTTGGCTGAAGCAGGGGGGGTGACACAGAAAAAATGTCAGCTTTACGTGAAATAACACAAGATAGCAAAAAACACAAAAATGAAGCTTGACTTATGAATGTGTGCAGACCTGTTTACCCTTATAATGAACAACCTGGAATTTGCCACAGAAAACCCCGGAATTTTAGAGAGAAAAAAACAGAATTCACATCGGTACACGACTCGCGATGAAACCCTGATTTAAAAGGTATCTTGCGAGCGCACTGTGCGAAATTTTGAAGTCCACGTTGCAGTACTTGCAGTGTGCATGCTCGTCTCCCAAACGCGAACTTGTTATTCCAACCCTTGCGTCTTTTCATACAAACGGAAACAAATAACAGGTTTTTTTCGAAATCCCGGGTTTTTGAGCGTTCAACCCGGAATTTATTATTTTACCCAGAATTTTTGCAAATTCCCGGGATAATTCCAGCAAAACCGGGAGGGTAAACAGGTCTGATGTATGACACAGGCAAACAGTACTGTCTACACATAGCAGTATGGCCAATAATTTTGACATACTTGTAACGCAAGCAAATAAGCAAGTTATATACTGTTAACAAAAATCCCCCATGGGGACACCGGGAGCCGGGTCTTTCGTACAAATAGTTCCCCCACCTTTTGAAAGTTCTGTGCTTGCATCTTCCTCTAATCTGTCACTCTCTTTGACTCTGCCTTTTCCCTTTCTAACTGTCATCTGCTATCTTTCCATCTTACTGGTCCATTCTCCTGCCTTTTTTTTATATATACAGTGGAATCTCCCTTACAAAACCTCCATACATCGACGAAATAGGGTTTTACGCCCTCTGCGGCCTTTCGGCCATGTGGGGCAATAAATCATCCAAAAATCATCCATAAATCATCCAAAATGAGGTCTTAATAGGGAGGGGTCTTATAACGGAGGTAATTCAAATACTTACAAAGAAGGGCAATGTCTCAGAGAAGTAGGTCTTATATGGGAGGGAGTGTTGTAATGGGAGGTCTTATAAGGGAGGTTCCACCGTATACATTTTTACAAAGATTTCTTCAGCCGAAGTCGGACAAGCTTGGGCCTAGTTCTTAGCTAGGCGCACAACGGCAGCATGACGCATCTACTCTCTGATGACAGGAAACTGTCTGAGCAAACGAAGAAGTCAAGATACTGTTAGGAAAAAAAAGAAATGCAGCAATGTTCAGAAAGGGGAATGCACTGTCATGCCCACCCCCACCCCCTCCCCCACCCCCACCCCACCCCCCTGCTTATTATTCTGGGCGTGGCACACTGGACAGGCACTGTACAGTTAACGCACCTTTGAAAGGGAATGAAAAAAAAACGTCGAAGGAACAACATTTAACTCTACTACAGGGTTCATAGTCAAACAGCATCCTAATTTTCCCAAACTTTTTCACAAACTTTCAAAGCCCAACATTAGGGTTTTCCCAAATCGAAGGTTTTTCGGCAAGCCGCACAATATGCTGAGCGCTTGTTGGTTGCATCCTTTCGCAGCCATACTTTATATGCAGAATTTCCGAGCCAAAGCTCACTGAAGACACATTTGCCCGGCATTTTGCGCGATACGCGTAAAGACCCGGATGTCTTTAAAGGGAAGCAACTCGCATCAATTCCGGTTAAAAATCGAAAGTAAGTCCCACCGATCGTATGCATCAAAATATTCATTTTATTTCATAATTATAAAAAAAATTCTGGGCACGATGATTCAAAATTATGATCCTGCGTGATTTGGGGGGCAGATTGATGAAGATTTGACAATAACTCAAAATTCACAAACTTTCAAAGACACTACTCTTGGTTTTTCATTTTTCACAAACATTCATGGGCCTTGAAAATGAAGTCTATTTTCTCCAAACCTTCCCAAACTTTCCCAACTGCTATGAACCCTGTACTAGCACCATGGGGCGAAACACATTCCCCCCAGCACATCACACTTCACTCCCACCAAACGCAAAGTCACTCACTGCCAAGCACCCTGCTGTGTGTTTGTCTATATTCAGAGCTTACGCCGGTGATTTTTTTTTCTCTCCAGCATGCGCACTCGAACAAATAATTAGCCCCCTCTTGTTGGTTGAGACAACCAAAAACGTCAAAAAAATGAGAAATAGGATTTTACGCCCTCTGCAGATTTAGTCCAAAAAATACATGGCGGTAGAGGTGTTAAAGTGTTACAAGATCGGACATTAATTCTCGCTTTTTTCATTAATTTTCTACCTTTTTGTTTTTTCAATATGCAAACAAATAACGTTGTCTAAAGGGCTTCGCACACTAGCGTCAAGATCTCAAGATCGCGGCGATTTTTTGCTGCAAGGCGCAGTTTGATGCGCCGCTTGCGTGTGAGAGATTCGCGGCGCGGCAGGATTTTTTATGCGTAGCTGCGCGATTTTTTGTTGCTCGAGAATAAAAGCAGCTCTAATTTTGATGCTCAAGATCGCAGAGATCATGAAACTAGCCAATCACAACGGACGGAAGGACCATAACTCTGATTGAAGAAAAACAAAACTGTTGTTTCTAGGAGGTTTGACGCTAGAGTAATCTTTCCTTGCTTTCCAAATAAGGAAGTTGGCGCGACAAGAGGCGAAGCGACAAGAGTCGTGTGTGAGAACACCACTGCCTCGCTACAATGTGTGCTGTGATGCAGGCGTCAACGCGTCAACGCGTTGCTCTGAGAAACAATTGACGGCTGATGCTAGTGTGCGAAGGCCTTAAAGCAATGGGTTGCTGCGTTCTTAAAAGTATGATAAGCAGGATTTTACAAAAATTAAAGTCATGAATTAAAAATAATTTAAATCCTGAAATTTTAAAAACAGTTTCTACTTTAACCCCTTGACTGCCAGAGAAAATTAAAGAAAAAATCTTTGGGCAAATCATGCCATGAAAAAGACAACTGATAGAGCCAGTCTGGCAAAATGGTCTGGGGATATTACTCTCTTGACTGTGTTAGAGCAAAGGCCAGCATACCAGGGTTATTCCTCTTCATCTGATGACATCATCAGTGATGTCATCAGGTCAGTACGCGATACCTTGGTGGCAGTCAAAGGGTTAAGCAAATAAACTCGTGTCAGTCAAGCTTGGATATATTTTCAAATAATCATGAAAGCAAAGATTTTGCAAAAGTTAAGGTGAAACAAAAAATAAGACAACGCAAGCTAAGCAAGTAAATCGGAATGGACATAAAGACGAACAAGCGTGTCCTAAGAATTAAGTACATATAAAACATCTTTGTCTCTGCTGTTAATTTTTAATTGTAGCATGAATAAATGACATAATACACAATATATTTAAACTACTATAGCGGTGTGTTAAACTACACAGCAGTGTAATAACTGAAGTCATAACTATGACTACAGCAATCATGATAATAATACTGTATTTAGGATAAAACGAACAATAATAAATGTCATTAAAAAATAATAATAAAAATAAAAATAATAGTTGTATGAAAGTACTACATCTTGATACTCAAATTAGTATATTAAAATATCAATTTAAAAAATAAAAAAAAACATTCAAAGAAAAATTATTTTTCTGAGTTCCAAACTTTCAGTTACTTGCCCTTCTTACTTACTTGCTTATAAACCATAAATTATAAGCACACATGAATATACACAAGCAAACACAAACACACACACATGCAACACACACATACACTCAGAGGAAAGCGTGTGTGCAGAGTGCAAGCATGTTATACACAAGCACACATACACTTACACACACACACACAGTCATACACACACACAGGCACACACACACACACAACAGAGAGAGATACACACACACACACACACACACACACACACACACACACACACACAGAGGCACACACACACACACAAATACACACACACACACAAATACACACACACACACACAGAGGCACACACAGAGAGGCACACACAGAGAGGCACATACACACACACACACACACACATACACACACACACACACACACACACACACACACATACACACACACACACACACACACAAGCACGTACACTCACACACACACACACACACACACACACACACACACACACACACACAGAGACACACACACACAAGCACACACACTCACACAGAGGCACACACACAGAGGCACACACACACACACACACACACACACACACACACACACACACACACACACAAGCACGCACACTCACACACACACACACATACACAAGCACACACACACACACACATAAAGAAAACCCACCTTATTCTGCACAGTCACGTATTTGGAGGAATCCTCTTGAGGGAACACATTGAGGCCTGCTTTACGCAGATTCTGTGCACGACAAAACTCAATTATATGTAATGTAACACAATGTTATGTCAATATGAAACAGTGAGGCTAAAGCTGGAGACAGACTATGCGACTGCCTCATATGACTCGATCAGGTCGTGACGTTGACCAAATTTTGTTTCCCGCACAGAAGAGGTCACAAGCCATCAGACTCGATCAGTGAAATTTAGAACCCGCCCTATTCGGCCCTGTCACCTGACTGGGCCCGACTGAGTCAGACTGATCGAGCAGCATGGCATGCACATGAGGTGAAACGTCACGACCTGATCGAGTCACATGAGGCAGTCACATAGTCTGTCGCCGGCTTAAGAGAGAGGATAGAGTGAAATGAATCAGGGGAAGGAACTTCTCCTCATAATTAACTCCCTTTTACCAAACCAAGGATGAACTTGAGTCTGTATTGTTGTGGCAGCTACTTTCACTTTGCTAGGCAAATGAGTGCCATAAATAACTTTGGTAAAAGGGAGTTAATTATGAGAAGTTCCTTCCCCTGATTCATTTCACTATAATGTTATGTATCCCATTTTTCCGGACTGTAATGCGCGCCTGATCATAAGGCAAGCACCCCCCAAAATTAACACAAAATTCACATATTGTTATTATATTTTCTTACTACAGTGGAATCCGCTTAATCGGCCACTTTTGGGACCAGGAAAAATATGGCCGATAAAGCGAATCGGCCGATAAAACGAACATCGAGATACTGTATGACGCAATTATATATGCAAGTCAAAAGCAATCACGTCAAAATTAAATGTTGCAGTTCAAATTCTTTCCCTTTTTGTGATGTGTGTGTGTGTGTGTGTGTGTGTGTGTGTGTGTGTGTGTGTGTGTGTGTGTGTGTGTGTGTTTATTAATCCTACAACTTGACAGAAGCACGAGTAAAAGACAATGATTTTGTTTTCTTGAGTGATTTTAACGCCATGCAGGGTCTTTCAATTGACAACAGCTCACCTTCCAACTTCACACTCAACCACGTAAACGTCAAAAGCGTGTTGTCAGTTTGTCTGCCTCTGTTGTTCTCCCTCTCAAAAAGGGGTAAAGAGGAAAAATTAGAGAGAAAAAGTGGCCAATAAAGCGAAATTGAAGATTTCAGCTTTGGCCGTAAAAACGAACAAAATAACACATGCTTAAGAAGAAAAAAATCAGTTCCAGAGGAAATTGGCCGATTAAGCGGCTTTGACCGATTATCCGATGGCCAATTAAACGGATTCCACTGTATATTATCAGTCACATTATAAGGCGCAGGGGTCTCAGTCTGGGGGAAAAGTATCGCCTTATAGTCCTTAAAATATGGTACACTATTTTTCAGACTATAAGGTCCATCCCCCAAATTTTACACAAAATTGAGATTTTGGGGTTATTACCGTCATTTTCTGGTTATAAGGCGATATTTTGTTCTCCAATTTCGACCTATGCGCCTAATAAACGAGGGCGCCCTATTTGTGAACAAAATCGTGAGAAGAGAGGCAACGATTGCCGTGTTCAGTGCAGTCTACTGTGAGTCTAGACATCGAAAGTGGTCACGAGTCGCCAATATGACGAATACTCACGTTAAAATGCTTCAAAATCCCTATTATCGTCTGAGATACCGTCGAACAGATGCCACAACCCTTCATTGGATGTAAAAAGCATCGCTGCAGAGCTTAAAATGCATAATTCTATCAGTTTTCGCAAAGAATTGTCCAAACTCACCAACAGGAAGCAACACAAACGGAAGTCCGATTATTTGAAAGGGGAGCCAACTCTCGTTTATGACAGCAGTAATGGCTGCCGGTAAGCGTTTACAGGACTCGTACGGGCTTCAAAGTTTTAATTTCTTTTGCGAGGTGCGTATCACCTTATAAACGAGGGCGCCTTTTGCTTTAAAAAATTTCAGATTTTTCTTGAAAATTGCCCTATTCGCCTTAAACACAGCAGCGCCTATTGATCCGAAAAATAGGGGGTACTATAACATAATGCAATACAATTTCGTGTGAGGTGCGGTAATGTTGTTGTTGATGTCTTACCCTGGCTAAAAGTCTCCAGGGATCATCTCAACAGCCGAAGCACTTGAACACCGTGGTACAAGTGCATTAGCTATGCTAGGGATGAGAACATTACGTGTGTGACAGTTTTTTTATTACCCCGTCGCCACGTGGGCAGCCACACTTGATGCATGGTGTGAATGTGTGAATGAGAGGGCAAGGTGAAAAGAAGCTATTGTAGCTTATCCTTTTTACCCTCAATAAAACATTCATATTCGTATTCGTATTCGTATATCTCTCTCTCTCTCTCTCTCTCTCTCTCTCTCTCTCTCTCTCTCTCTCTCTCTCTCTCTCTCTCTCTCTCTCTCTCTTACCTCCACCAGCTCTTTAGGAGTGACCCACTGATTTATCAGGTGAGCGATCTCCGGTTTGTCGGACGGCTGACTCAAACAACACAGCCCGTCCTAAGGAGAAAAAAACCCAACCACATCAAAATAAAAACTATGTCAAAATCAATTCATTAATTACAAACTCAAATACTGTACAAATTCTTCTTCTTCGATCGCTCAGACAGTTTCCTGTCAATTATGAGCGCAAATGCGTCATGCTGCCGTTATGTGCCTGACTAAGAAATAGTTAGGCCCAGCAAGTCCGACTTCGGCTGGAGGAAATCTTTTTGAAAGTGTTTCGTGAAAAAAGGGCAGGAGAATGGACCAGAAAGGCAGAAAGATAGTAGATGACAGTAAGCAAAGGGAAAAGGCAGAGTCAAAGCGAGTGACAGATTAGAGGAAGTTACAAGCACAGAACTTCCAGAAGGTGGGGGAACTATTTATACAAAAGACCCCCCGGTATCCCCAGGAGGGGGGCACTGTTCAAATGATAAGGAAGGCCGACCAAATGGTAAATCATGGGTAGGCAAAGTTTGAAAGAAATGAAAAATGCGAGTTCGTAATGAGACAAACATAGCAATAAAATAAGAACAAAATAATTCAATAATGCATTGTGCTATCATGGGTGCACCTAACCTAACTTAACCAATGCTCCTGGGAAATTTCAAAAATCCTGCCCCGGCGGAGTGCACCTAACCTAACCTAACCAATGTGGAGCCATTTGACTTTGACATTTGGATACCTTGATTTCGATCTCCAGACATTTGGATACCTTGATTTCGATCTACAGACATTTGGATACCTTGATTTCAATCTACAGACATTTGGATACCTTGATTTCGATCTACAGACATTTGGATACCTTGATTTCGATCTCCAGACATTTGGATACCTTGATTCCGATCTCCAGACATTTGGATACCTTGATTCCGATCTCCAGACATTTGGATACCTTGATTTCGATCAACAGACATTTGGATACCTTGATTTCGATCTCCAGCTCCACAATGGCGGCGATGATGGTGAAGACGGCGGCGTTGGTCTTGTGTGGCCGCAGCTCCCAGGACTGGAAGGGCATGTTGATGTGGGCGTCCTGCAGCAGGCACATCGTGCCAAACTGGCTCAGCGAGAACTTGAACACCCGGCTGTCTGTAGCAAAGAAAAAACACTGGGTTAACCCTTTCACTGCCATGAAGCCCGTTTGCGGTTCTGAGGCAACTATTTGCCAAGCCGTTTTAGGTTGCGGTGTCTATCGCAAAAATGTCTGAATAAAAGTGCATTATATATATAACCTATACTTTTCTGAAAGGGAATTGAATATACTATTATCTGAGAACACTTTCTCGTGCATTCAAACATACTGCGAAAAGCATATGGATAAAAAAAAAAGGGAAACTCTTAGAATAACCCTATGACGGATATTTCAGTGACGGGGCAGTTTTTAGGTTACCGGAAGTTGATAGAAATATCTGTGACGGGGCAGTTTATAGGTTACCGGAAGTTGACGGATATTTTCGTGACGGGGCAGTGAAGAGGTTAAAAGCTTTCACTTAAGCCTTGTAGCTACCAGGACTGAAAGGCTTGGCATGTTGATGCACACATTAACAAAACCCAGAGGCAACAAAAGAATTGTGTAGAGTAGCACAGTGGTAGCTCGTTCGCCTCGTGTCAAGTAAACCCAAGTTCGAACCTGGGTACAGAGGATTTTTCCTCTCACTTTGCACTAGGCCTCGTGGTCTGAACGTGGAGTCTTTCGGATGAGACGATAAACTGAGTTCCTGTGTGCCCATGCACTTAGCACACGTTAATCCCAGTGGCAACGAGAAAGTTGTTATTTGGTCAAAATTCTACACCCCACCCCCCTCTATTTCTTCCTCATCAGCCACACAAAAATCGCATGCAAAAAAAAATTAAAATGGGGGGCTCGCCTCTGGCTGCGACGCATTTAGAGAGACACCTCTGTGACTATAAAGTACCTAATACCTAATTGGTAAAACAAAAATTACACAACACACACACACATTGACAACTACCTTTGTCAAAATTGAAGTGAGAAAAGCTGTCAGTCCTCCTGTACTGCTATTCGGAGTCCAATCACACACACACACACACACACACACACTACTCTACACTACGGCGACCCACCTTCATCAAAATTGAAGTTGGGAAAGCCGTCTGTCCTCCAGTACTGTTTTTCATGGTCCAATTGACACACACACACACACACACACACACCACACACACACACACACACACCACACACACACACACACACACACACAACTAACTCTACTATGGCGACCCACCTTCATCAAAATTGAAGTTGGAAAAGCCGTCTGTCCTCCAGTACTGTTTTTCGTGGTCCCAGCGAGCCACCTGGGGCTCCTCCAGAAACATCACGTCTGATGGCAAACTGAAACACAGTTCATTTTGTTTGTTTGTTTTTGTTGTTCTTGGCAATGCATCAGAAAGTAAGGTGGGACACGTACGCCCAGGTTGATTTTTTTACCAAAACCATTATGCCTTTTGGTTTGTTTTTTGGGGGATGATGTTTTGCTAGTCATGTAAAAAATAAACACAAAAACGTGTTTGATTTTGCCTTAATGTCGCCGGTTGCCATGGAAACCATTCGAAATGGCCGCCTAACAACAATTTTTCAAATATTATAACTTTAGAACCAATGATTATATTTGAATGCAGTTTCCTGTGTTTTATTATGTTTATCATGTTCTTTAATTTCACAGGAGTTTAATTAAGTAAATAGCTGTCTTAGTGATGTTTTTTACCCCACATTTAAATTTGCAAGCATATTATATGAGAAAAAATATCAATATTTTAAAATCAAACGGCTGTTAAAAGACAAACCACTTAAGGCATTATCTTAATCCCCTGTCAAATTAAATGTGTTTTTGTGTTTATATTGTAGCGACTACATCAGAGTTGGCGAAGCATAGTTCGTCCATGTTTGTTTTAGAGTTATCTTTCTTTCCTGTTGCTATGTGGAAGAGTTCTTTCCCTTGTGGTTGTTATGCAGTAACTGTTTTTGCTTACCAGCTGTTCGATCTTTCCTGAGTCATTAAAACTCTGGAAATCAAACTTTAATTTTTTTTGTTAATTTGAGCTGTGTGTTGTAATTTATTGAGAAGCTAAATTATTTACATGACTAACAATACATCATCCAAAAAACAAATCAAAGGGCGTAATGATATTGGTTAAAAAAAAATCAACCCAAGTGTCCCACCTTAATAGAGATTCTGTGTGCAAAAGAGGCAAGAGGAAACATGAAATGTGATACGAATGTTCACCCCAACGCCAAGGGGATGACTCAAATTAACCCTTTCACCACCAATGTCGCATTTTTGCACCACAATGGTTTAAAGACCCACCACGTCGCGTGTCAAAATCACGGTTTTCACGTGTTTTCCCTCCTATAGCTGGTAAGAAATCTTAAGCACTCTTCCAAGCATAAGAGGGAATGTGACACGTGACGTGGGGGGTCTTTAACACCCATGTCATTTAACCCTTTCACCTCCAACGTCGCATTTTAGCACCACAGTGATCTATGTCACTAAAAGGCATCAAATTGGGGTCTATTATCCAAAGACCCTATTGTCTTAGTTTTGGGAAGTAAGGGTAGACCTTATTTTATATATTATGTCACAGAAGAATCCCCAATACTGCAGATGGATTTTGTTCTATACCCAGGTAAATGTAATGGACATTTTCGGCTGAAATATGGCTGGCGGTGAAAGGGTTAAAGACATCAAATCAGGGCCTGTTATCCAAAGACCCTATTTTCTTGCTTTGGGAGGTAAGGATGGGCCTAATGTTATACATGTCACAGGGGAATTCCCAAAGTTCCAGATCATTTTTTTTCTCTACCCAGCTTAGTTTAATGGTATTTTGTGGCTGAAAAAATGGCTGGCGGCGAAAAGGTTGATCAGTCTGTACCGTAAAGATGTGTAAGTTTATAAAATTATTATTATTATTATCAAAATTGTTCCATTAAAACTCTTTCTTGAAAAACGTACGCGCGCGCAGAAACAGACCCATATGTGTGTGTGTGTGTGTGTGTGTGTGTGTGTGTGTGTGTGTGTGTGTGTGTGTGTGTGTGTGTGTGTGCGCGCGCGCACACACACACACACAAGAGAACTGACTTGACCCCTTGACTGACATTTTTTTTTTTTAAAAATCATTGGGCAAATCATAACATGAAAAAAGACAACTGATAAAGCCACTCTGGCAAAATGGTCTTGGGATATAACTCTCTTGGTTGTGTTAGAGCAAAAGCCAGCATTTCAGGGTTATTCCTCTTCATCTGATGATGTCATCAGTGATGTCATCAGGTCAGTGCGTAATACGTTGGTGGCAGTCAAGGGGTTAATGTGATGTTGAAAGGGGGGGGGGGGGGGGGGGGGGGGGGGGGGGGGTCCCTCTTATCCTTCTCACTCTGTCTCCATCTTAACCCTTTCACCGCCAAAGTCGCATTTTAGCACCACAGTGATTTAACACCTATGTCACTAAAAGGCATCAAATTGGGGTCTATTGTCGTCCAAAGACCCTGTTGTCTTAGTTTTGGGAACTAAGGATAGACCTTATTTTATATATCTGTCACAGAAGACTCCCCAATACTGCATATGGATTTTGTTCTCTACCCAGGTAAATTTCATAGCAATTTCTGGCTGAAATATGGCTGGCGGTGAAAGGGTTAAACTCATTCAAGTCGTTCCAGCCATATATGTCCGGAATTAATAGATAGCTGTCAATTTGATACATTTGTTTCAAGGGAAGAAAATCTGTGTGCACCTTGGTCACTTCTAAATAATCTCGCTTCGCTCCCTTAGACCACTTTTGCCTCAGATTTTGCTTTTGTAGTGGTTTGTTGTGGGGTAACCAATTGATGTGGAGAGTTTTTCTACATAAAATCTATATATAAAAGAGTCTGATCTACCACTTCCCTATGTCTAAACCTGTAATCTTCTTTCATTTCTCCTTTTGTTTATGCATGCTTTGTCTGTGCGTATGTATGGCTGGAGTGATTTATGAGTTTCTTTAAGAATTCAAAATCGTTGTGATGCGAATGAGTTAAGCAGAGAGACACACACACACACACACAGAGCTTGTCGCAGCCAAAATGGTCGCTCGTTCAAATAAATCGCCCGGCTACTATGAGAGTGTGTATTTGCGACATTTTGCGACATTGAGCATGAACCACAAATTTCACTTTTTTCTAGGGTTAGGGATAGGGTTAGGGTTAGGGTTAGGGTTTGGTAAATGGTTCAAGTAAAGAAAGAGTGAAATTTGTGGTTGTCGCAAATACACACTCTCATAGTAGCGGGCGATTTATTTGAACGAGCGACTATTTTGACTGCGACAGAGCTGACTTCAAAGTGTCGATGTTGCTGCGTGGTTTCTCGTTTTTCTTGTCTTTGCCTTGCCCTTATCCTGAACATACACACACAAAGAAGGGGACAAACAGACAGACAGACAGACAGACAGACAGACAGACAGACAGACAGACAGACAGACAGACAGACAACTGACTTCAGTGTGATGTTGATGGGGGGCTTCTCGTCCCTCTTGTCCTTCTCATGGTCCTTGTCTTTGCCCTTCTCCTGCCCGGAGGCCACAGGGGGGTCCGCCACGTAGTCCATGTAATCCAACTTGGGGGGCTCCACCACTGCAGAAAAACAACAACCCCGCACCGATGTGAGCGATATTTGGTGTATTGGTAAATTCTAGTCACAGAGACTTATCTCTGTGAAATTCAGGATGCTCTCCCTCGCCGCACCAACATCAGCAATATTTGGTGTCTTGGCATATTATACATGGGTGCTCCTGGGAAATTTCAAAAATCCTGCAAGGCAGGGGTCCAGGGGCCGCAGAATGAAATATAGTGTTTTACGTCCTCTCGGCCCGGCAGGGCACATATGGGACATTAGGTCCAGGGGCCGCCCATTTAACAACTTGACTTAAACAATCCTAAAAATATAAAGTTCCTGGTAAAGGCATGTAAATATCTATCTGTGTTCATTTCTTTTATATTCCACACATGCGGGAAACCGACAAAACGTTTATAAACAGGAAATTCGTTGCTTCTCAAATTCTCATAATCCGGCGACGCCGGCTCCAGGCAATTAAAAAATCCTGCATTTCAGGACATCCTGAATATTCTAGTCACAGAGACTTATCTCTGTGAAATTTGGGCTGCGATATTTGGTGTATTGGTATATTCTAGTCACAGAGACGTATCTCTGTGAAATTCGGGCTGCTCTCCCTCGGAGAGCGTGTCGCCGCAAGTGCAGTGCCTACTCAATTACTATCACCCTCCTTCATCACTTACTCGGTTTAGTGTTATTTTTGATACAAAAATGTCAGGGTTTCTGTCTGACCTAGTGTGTGGTGTATTGACTCATTCATTCCGTTTGGTGTGCTGTTTGTGAATGTGAGTGCGTTTATAGAGGGTAATAAAATAAGCAATAACATGCTTTCTTACATCCAGCCCTCTGGAAAGAATGCCAACAGCACCTGGTGTTCCCAGGCGGTCACCCATCCTGGCACTGACCAGGCCCGACATTGCTTAACTTTGGTGATCGGACGAAAACCGGTGTTTTCAACGTGGTATGGCCGTTGGCAAAGAGAGAGAGAGAGAGAGAGAGAGAGAGAGAGAGAGAGAGAGAGAGAGAGAGAGAGAGAGAGAGAGAGAGAGAGAGAGAGAGAGAGAGAGAGAGAGAGAGAGAGAGAGAGAGAGAGAGAGAGAGAGAGAGAGAGAGAGAGAGAGAGAGAGAGAGAGAGAGACTGACAGAAAAGCAAACAGAAAGAGACAGAGACATAGCAAGAAAAGTTGATTTATACTCTAAGATGGTGCATTTCTTTGGGCACACACACACACACAAATGCACACATACAAAAAGACCCACGCACACACACACATCACACGCACGCACACGCACACACACACACACACACACACACACACACACACATGCCTTGATGTAAAAAAGCAAACCATTATTGCTTATTCAATGTTCCATCTGAAAATAAAAATTTTGACTTTGACACATACACACAGAGGAATCAGCTCATGCTGCGTGATGGTCCAGTTCTTGCAGACTTTGGGCTGGGGAGGCAGGTTGAGAAGGTCGAAGGAGAAGATGCACATACACACACACACACACACACACACACACACACACACACACACACACACACACACACACACACACACACACACACACACACACACACACACGCAGAGGAGTCAACGTACGCTGCGTGATGGTCCAGTTCGTGCAGACTTTGGGCTGGGGGGGCAGGTTGAGGATGTCGAAGGAGAAGATGCCGCCCACAACGTTGAACGCGCGCAGGTCCACAATGTCGTCCTCCTCGTCAAAGTCCTCCCACTCCTGAGGCTCTGAAGCCACACACACACACTCATGCACCGTAAAACGCGGGCTATAGGACGCGCCTGCGTACAAGCAGGTTTTTTTGGGGGGGGTTTCTTTTTTGCTGTTCCATCTTCTGGGCCGTACAGTGGCGTTGCTCCCACGCCGCTCGTTCCGAGTCCCAACTCGCAGCCACACCTCCGCACGTTCAGGTCGCAGAATCTGAGACCAGCAGTCCAAGGAGAGCGAATCTATGTTAGGCCGTCAGGAGGCAACCAACCGAGGAGACACCGCACTGCTGCTGAGTCACTTCGGTGGAGTTCAGTGGAGCCTGTTCAGGACACCACCTACTAAGCCCCCCTACTGACGACACTATTCTCTTAGTCGCGGAGCCAGCGTGAGTGAGGCCCTCCTCCGAGGGCGCCACCACGACCGTCCACCGACAACTCCCCAGAACACACCGATCCCCATGACTTTGACCCGAACGCACTAAGGCATAGACTGGATCGGAAACCGAAACTGAGGTCACCATGAGAGCAGGGCTTGCAAAGCCACAGAATTTGATACATTTTCCTTTTTAATGATTGATGAAAATGAGGCGGATGACTATGATGATGATGCTATGGAGTTCCGTATCGGTCTGAGACTGCATGACAGGGCTGTATTCTACGCTTCCTTTCATAATGATATCCCGGCATTAACCAGGCCCTGCGTACAAGCAGCGTCCCTTAAACTTACCCAGCATTAACCCTTTCACTGCCTGCCCCGTGTCTACTACGGACTGTGTGATTTAATTGGTGATGTCATAACTTTTGATGTCATAGTCCTGGAATGCTGGTGGGTTTTGGGGGGGTTTTTAGACAAGACAGGAAAAATATATATCTCCAGGGACCATTTTATCAGATTGAGTCTGAAATACTCTACACGTGGGGGCTGAATACATTACAAATCAAAACCAGTTTTGTTGAAGTTGAAGTTGAACTTAAGATGTAACTAAGGCATCAACTGACACACAGAGGCACGTACGCACGCACACGCACCAGACCTGCTTACCCCAAATCTTTATTGTCAGTAATCCCAAGCTCTGAAAACAGTAATTTCAGGCATCTGTCCGTAATTTTGCTGTCCGAGAAATCCTTTCACCAGAATTGTTCGCTGCCGCTAAACCTTTTGTTGAGCGGGGGGGGTACACGCATTGCTGCAACTTCCCATCCAAACCCAACTTCGACAATTGCCGAAATGTTCCTAGAAAAATGGCGGCATGGAGAAGTAAACCGGAAGTATTCATTCAAGGGACGTCACTCGAAGTGATACCTTTCATAGCAGACGAAACAGTAGCGAGTATGGCTCAAACGCCATGCCTTCTTTTAATTTATTCTTCTTCTTTTTTTTCCCGCACTTGTTCAGAGGAAATGCGATTTTTGTTGTTGCTGACCGTAATAGCGTAATCGGAGGTCTCAAAACGTAATAATTACGGACAAATCCATAGGGAAAACAGGTCTGCACACACACACACACACCTGGTGTCTTGGGGTCTTCGTAATCCTCCTCAATCACCTCCTCCTCCTCCTCCGGTTTGGCTTCCTCCTCTTTTTCATCACCATGACCGTACAACTCCGCCATCAGATCCTGAGAATTCATCATTGCCATATAATCATCATCACCATCATCATCATTGTCATAAGCATCATTATCATTGTCATCACCATCATCATAATCATCATTGTCATCACCATCATCATGGTCAACATCATTATTGTCGTCACCATTGTCATCACCATCATCATTGTCATCATCATCATGGTCAACATCATTATTGTCATCATCCTTGTCATCATCAAAATTCATCATCATAATCATCATTATCATCGTTGTCATCACCATCATCATCATTGTCATAATCATCATTGTCATCACCATCATGATCAATGTCATTATTGTCGTCACCATTGTCCTCATCCTTGTCCTCATCATCATCATCATCATCATCATCACCATCGTTGACATCGCCGTCTTCATCATCATCAATGCTATCAGCACAGGGCTTCTGAAAACGTACGTGGGGTGTTTGTGTGTATGTGTTTACACGCGTCTAGGGACCAGGGGATGGGGCTTCTCCCATGTTTTGGCCTTTACCCCATAACATTTGCCACTGGGGGTGAAAATACCCGTTAAAATTATAAACAGGGGGTGAGCGTACCCCTTAACTCTCTCAAGGCTACAGACGCCAGATCTGACCGATTTTTTGTTATACGATTGGCTCCCGTAGCGCCGATTGCGCCCGCTGAACGCCCGGTCTAGTAGTTTCACTTTCACTTTTGCCCTACCCACAATGCAATATACTAAGTTAGTGCTTCCTTTACCTCAGTCTCGCTGGTCCGTTTTTGGCTTTTACAGCAAGGGAAAGCACCCACTATTCTTTTTGAAAGGATTTTTCGAAGTGACCGCAAATATTTTTCTTTTTTCCACGTGACGTGCGCAGTATTGACTTGGCGCGATGCTCACAGCGCCATTACGGATCTTTTTATTCCAATTCATGGTTTGTTGTGTGACAATGTGTTAGCTTTGGAATAAAAATATCATCATTGCTATTCAATATGCATCTTTCAGAAATTAAATGTGAGTTCGACTTTATTCTGGGTGATTTTTTTAGATAAAAGATTTGGTGTGACGGTCGGAGTTACTTCCCATCACTCGGTACTCAGGATCGATTCTCGGTTCGAATGGTCGGAAGTCACAGGGTTAAGAGGGGACAAGATCACAAGCCCTGGATCATCATCATCATTATTCTTCCTACTCCTCCTTCTCTTCACTCGTTCCATACAGAGCACTCATCAAATCCTGTAAAATCATCATCATCATCATCATCATCATCATCATCACCTGTATTTTGTTGTCCTGTAGTATCCCCTTCATGAGGGGCAATGGCCTTGATGAATAAACCAACTGTCATTGTCATTCTCTCTCTCTCTCTCTCTCTCTCTCTCTCTCTCTCTCTCTCTCTCTCTCTCTCTCTCTCTCTAATATGAGAATGCACCTGCCTTTTGCTTATGTTTGTTGAAAGTCTAATGCATTGGGGGGTTTTCTTTATCAAAGAACAATGTATTGCTTTTTGGTCCTCTCCCCCCTGTTCCCTTATGACATGGGCAAAAGGCCTATTCATTAAAATGGTTTGTTTGTTCGTTCATTCGTTTCTCTCTCTTTTTTTGTTTTTGGCGTTGTAGTTGATTATTGATGATTGATTGATTGATCTACTAGTTTGTTTATTCATATTGTTGTTCATTTTTTACTTTTAGAGGACCTGATGAAAAGAAGTATTTTTACTTATTCAGTTATCCTCATTAAACATTTTGAGTTCGAGTTATCTCTCTCTCTCTCTCTCTCTCTCTCTCTCTCTCTCTCTCTCTCTCTCTCTCTCTCTCTCTCTCTCTCACACACACACACACACACACACACACACACACACACACACACACACACACACACACACACACACACACACACACACACACACACACACACACCAAGGTTTCTTCTTTGGGCAAATTCTCCGCCTCCCCCTCCCCCTCTCCTTCCTTCTTCTCCTCCCCCTCCTCCCCTTCCTTCTTCTCCTCTCCCTCCTCCTTCTCCTCCCCTTCTGCCGGTGCCTCTGGTTCTGGAACCGCTTCTGCCCACAGAGCCAATCACATCCATCGATCTCACCTTGGCTAGAACACCAAGGCTACATCAAAATGTTGTTAAGGCTGTGTCAGACCAATAGACAATTTTCAGGGGGAAAAATAGGGGAGAGCACTTCATGAAAATTAAGAGTTGCTTACCTCCATTACTCGGTCAAATTCCGCTCAAACACACGAGTCCATAGGCTACGAGAGCTGATGGTAGAGTGACTTCCCCTGTTTGACCGATTGAATTAGGCAAGATCACTTCCCACACACCATGAAATTACTCCCCTTAATTATTTCCGAACAATTCCTATTGACATAGACTAGAACACCAAGGCTACATCAAAATGTTGTTACGCTATACAAAGCTATGCAGGGATTGTCTTTAGCCATGACAAGTTCCTAGCATAGCATCATCAGTCTCCAAAATCTCCTGAAAACGGAGTGTGGTTGCCCACGTGGCGGGGTAATCAAAAACGGTCACACGCGTAATGTTCTCATCCGTAGCTGATGCACTTGTACCTAAGGCACTCACACAAAAACTCTGACCGTGACATCAACCTTTTCCTGTCAATTTCAGGATGAAATCGTAGATCGCGTACACAGATCAAAGGTGGACCCTGACGGATGAGTTTTTGCAAGAAACCCATCGAGATCACCATGAAAACACCAATTACAGAGATCGCAACACTCACTGTGCTCTGGTTACCTAGATATCAAACCGTCAAATCGTCAATTAATCCTTGGCGGAGGTGCTGGAAGTCAAATTCTTTCACTGAAAGAGAAGGCGTGTGCTGTCTCTTTTGTAATGGCGACCAAACTGTTTGCACGATTTTTTCGCAATACAAGCCTTTTTATTTAAGAAATAGCTTCATTTTTTTTAAATTGCACAACAAACAAAAAAAAGCTTCAACCACAATGGGCTTGGCCCACACCCACTCCATCCAAAATAGCTTCTCTCCCCAGCACCTCCGCCAAGGAGGAATCGCCGTTTTGACGGTTTGATTTCTAGGAAACCAGAGCAAAGTGAGTGTTCCGATCCTTGAAAAGGTTGTCTTTCTGGTGATCTCAACGTGTTCCTTGCAAAACCTAATCTGTCAGGGTCCACCTTTAATGTCTGATGCAGCGTCATCCAGTCAAGCCCTTCAAATCTGTGCCGACATCCTTCAATGTTGATCTCCTCTTTCTTTACATCTATGGCGTGATGCATGCATATTATTGTTATTGTTGTACCCTGGCTAAAAGACTTCAGGGATCATCCCAACAGCCGAAGCACTTGAACGCTATGGTACAAATGCACCAGCCAGGGATGAGAACATTACGTGTGTGACCGGTTTTTGATTACCCCCGCCACATGGGCAGTCACACTCCGACTTTGGAGGATTTGGGAGACTGATGACGTTATGCTAGGAGCTTGTCATGGCTAAAGACAATCCTCTCGTAACTATGCAAAGCGCTACAACATTTTGATGTAGCCTTGGTGTTCTAGCTTATGTCAATTGGTATGGCACAGCCTTAAGCCAAGGCGAGGCGCAATGTATAATTTCTAAGATAGAAGATGAAACATTCAATCAACTTCAAATCCTCCTTCAAAATGACTCCAAACAATTAGCTGAACACGCGAAAATGACGCATAGCCAGAGGACGTAACTTGCCAATCACAGAGTGGTTTACGAAATTCAGTTAAGGGGATGTACTCCTGCTATATTAAAGCTTGTTTCGTTATCAGCACACTAACACACACATTTCTCTGGCTCTCCCTCCACCCCCCACCCCCCTTCTATCTCTCTCGCTCTCTATGTCTGTTATGTCTCACTTTCTGTCTGTCTCTTGCTCTCTCTTTCTTTCTCTCTCTCTCTCTCTCTCTCTCTCTCAGGGCTGAGTGTAAAAAAGCTGTACATTGCTTATCTCATTATCCTGGGTAAAGTTTTGGGGTTCGTTTTGTTTTATTTTTCTCTCTTACTCTGTCTGTCTGTCTGTCTGTCTCTCTCTCTCTCTCATTGTCTGTCTGTCTATATCTCTGTCTCTCTTTGTGTTTCTTTCAATCTCTGTCTCTCTCTCCCTCTCTCTCTTTCTCTCTCTCTGTATCTCTCTTTCTGTCTCTGTCTCTCTTTCTCTCTCTCTCTCTCCCTCTCTCTCTCTCTCTCTCTCTCTCTCTCCCTCTCTCCCCCTCTCTATCTCTCTCTCTCTCACCCCTCTTTCTCCGCTCTTCCTCTCTCCCCCCCCTCTCTCTCCCCTCCCCCCTCTCCCCCTCCCCCCCCCCCTCCTCTCTCCCTCTCTCTCTCTCTCTCTCTCCCCCCCCCCCCCCCCTCTCTCTCCCCCCCCTCTCTCTCTCTCCCTCTCTTACCCTCCTCCTTTTTCTTGCGGCGGGGGTAGAAGGCTTTGCTGTACGGGGAGAAGTGGTCGAACTTGGTGTGCAGATAACGCATGGCGCAGCCGGACAGCGTCAGAATGCGCGGGATGTCGAACCCAAAACCGCACTCAGTAAACTCAAACGACTTGATCCTAAACAGATTTGCAAAACAACAACAAAATGTGTAACCAAAATTACAGTATTTTATAATAGGCATATATGGCGCACCCCCCAAATTCGACTCAAGATTCAGATTTTGTTACTCTATTTCCTTACTATATTATCAGTCACATCATATATAAGGCGCAGGGGTCTCAGTCTGGGGAAAAAGTATTGCCTTATAGTCAGTAAAATACGGTAATACATAAACAGAAGTCGAGCAATTTGATCCAAGAGAAAGAAACAAAAAATCATTGATTTTGTTTTTTCTTAAACCACATAGACATGGCGGGGGTGGGGTGGGGGGGGTGTGGGGGTGGGGGGGGGGGGGGGGGAATGCAAACCACAGTTTCAGAACTCAAGTGACTCGGTTCTAAAGACAGAAAAAGGCTACGAAACGCTGCTTAAAGAATATTGAAACGAAAAGACTGATAACGTACACAGGATGTTGAACGCAAACAAAAAAAAACTTCCCAGAACTCAACGACTTGATCCTTAATAATATGTGTGTGTGTGAAAGGACGAAACACAGGCACTGAACTCACCTAGGGTTTTTGCTGAAGCTTCGAAACACAGGCACTGAATTCACCTAGGGTTTTTGCTGAAGCTTCGAAACACAGGCACTGAATTCACCTAGGGTTTTTGCTGAAGCTTCGAAACACAGGCACTGAACTCACCTAGGGTTTTTGCTGAAGCTTCGAAACACAGGCACTGAACTCACCTAGGGTTTTTGCTAAAGTTTCCCCACATGCACAGGGCGATAGTGCTGTTCTTCTTGACGTACTGCAGTTCTTAAATGAGGATTAAGTGATAAGTGAAAGGACAAAAGAATGATTAATTAAACTCCCCGTGGGGATGCCGGGGCGGGTCCTTCGTAAAAATAGTTCCCCCACCTTCTGGAAGTTCTGTGCTTGTAACTTCCTCTAATCTGCCACTCTCTTTGACTCTGCCTTTTCCCTTTGCTTTCTATAATCTACTATCCTTCTGACTTATTGGCCCCATTCTCCTGCCTTTTTTTCTCAGACAAATCTTCCCAATGTTTTTTCTCCTTTAAGGTCCTCCGAAATCGGAATGTGTCGGCTGTACGCAGCGGGGAGACCAGAGCTACAGGTACAGCTGTGGGGGCAGCCGCACCAATCTGGAGAAGACTGCGAACTTCGTTTGTGGCGACCGGTCTGAAAGTCTGACGCTTTGCCACACAGAATCAACCGCAGAAGAAGATGATGGGTGAGACGAAGAAGAAGAGTGAAAAGACGGAACAAACACACACACTGTACTCACCTGGGGTTCTTGCTGAGGTTTCCCCAGGTGCAGAGTGCAATGGTGTCGCTCTTCTGGACGTGCTGCAGGTTGCTGGTCTCCTGGTCCTGCAGGCGAGAGGCGTCGCACAGAACCTGAAGTGACGCCGCGTCCATCTTGGTTTGGATGAGGTGCTGGAGCTCTCCTATGGTCTGTGGGGAGAGAGATAGAGAGAGAGAGAGAGAGAGAGAGAGAGAGAGAGAGAGAGAGAGAGAGAGAGAGAGAGAGAGAGAGAGAGAGAGAGAGAGAGAGAGAGAGAGAGAGAGAACACTGAATACTGAACGATTTTAATTGTACATCGGCCATTGGCCACAATACAATGAAATGGACTGGTTGGGGGAGGTGAAAAATAATCCAAGGCATAAAACCTGCAACAAAAAGATAATAAACAAACCATATGACCATCAAACATAAGTGATGAATGAATGATCAAATATCAAAGTAATCAATGCGTTTACATTACAACAAGAACGACAATACTAACTTTACGCAGAATATACCTAAAAAGTCAAATTTCAATTTACCAAATGATGAGAGAGAGAGAGAGAGAGAGAGAGAGAGAGAGAGAGAGAGAGAGAGAGAGAGAGAGAGAGAGAGAGAGAGAGAGAGAGAGAGAGAGAGAGAGAGAGAGAGAGAGAGAGAGAGAGAGAGAGAGAGAGAGAGAGAGAGAGAGAGAGAGAGAGAGAGAGAGAGAGAGAGAGAGAGAGAGAGAGAGAGAGAGAGAGAGAGAGAGAGAGAGAGAGAGAGAGAGAGAGAGCGAGAACGCTGACCACTGAAAGAGTTTTATCATACTTCAGCCATACTTCAGCCACAAACACAGTAACCACACCAAAATGAAGCACGAATGAGCAAAATTTGAAGTAAATATAAAATGATATACAGTCAACCCACCCCCACTCCCACCCACCCCGAATTTATAGTTTTGTGTACATCAGATTTCCCTCCATCTATATTCTTTCAACAGACTCCTTTCCCAAATATTAATTCCCACTGCCCTTTCATCAAAAATAATCATTTCCACCTCTTTTTTGTAATTCTTTTTACTTCAGAAAGCGTCTCTACTTTTTCTAGTACATGTATATGAATCTTAGGTAAATGTAAAGATGTGCCATCCCCCTTGCATTTCTCGGTTAATTGTATTTTTCCGTTTTTGCCTTTCTTACCATACATAAAGCTGTATTTTAGGAACATTTTTAGCTAATAACCCTATCCCTAACCCTAGCCGTAAACCTAACCCTACCCCCCACTATGTACTGCAGTACACCGCGATTTGTCACATTTGTGGTTCGTTGCGTT
>CM065697.1:13755162-13762662 GCA_017654935.2 Phymorhynchus buccinoides | reverse complement strand
AGGAAGGAAAGGGGGTGGGGGTAAATTTTGATCAAATGACAACTTTTTTGTTGCCACTGGGTTTAACGTATGCTAAGTGCATGGGGCACACGGGACCTCAGGGTTTATCGTCTCATCCGAAAGACTCCACGTTCAGACCGTAAGGCCTAGTGCTTTCTGTCATCTACTATCTTTCTGACTTATTGGCCCTTTCTCCTGCCTCTTTTCAATAAAAGTCCTCCAAATAATTCTTCTCTTTTGGAGCTCCTCCGAAATCAGAACGTATCAGCTGTACGCAACGAATGGGGAGACCACTGAAAACTGAAAACCGGACACACACATACATACCTTACCCATTATGACCATATGGCCTGGGAACGCAGAAGAAGACAACTGATGGAATGCAAGGAGGAGAAAAAAACCAACCAATACTCACTTCATTTTCGAGCTTCTGTCTCTCTACTGCCAGAAGCTTCTCTTCCTTCTTCTTCCTCTTCTCCTCCTCAATCTGCCGGTGCCTTTCTTCCTCTGGAAGACAGAGCGGAAGAAATAAATCAGGAATGTGCGGTTAGAATTTTGATTAGGAAATAAGACTGAACCAAGCATGAATGGTTTGATAAAGACACGTCTTTATTTTAGAAAGTGTACTGTTAACTCGTTCAAGTAGTTCCGGCCATATATGTCCGGAATGAATAGGTAGCTGTCAATTTGATGCATTTGCTTCAAGGGAAGTAAATCTGTGTGCACACCATACCTTGGTCACTTCTAAACTCGCTTCGCTCCCTTAGACCACAATTTTGCCTCTGACTTTGCTTTTGAAGTGGTTTGTTGTGGGGTAACCAATCGGTGTGGAGAATTGTTCTATATGAAGTCTATATATATAAAAAACAAGTCTGATCTACCACTTCCCTATGTCTAAACCTGAAGTAAAACCCCGTAATCTTCCTTCATTTTGTCCTTTTGTTTATGTCTGTTTTGTTTGTGTGCATGGCTGGAGTGATTTGTGAGGTTTTTTAATCATTCAAAATCGTTGCGATGCGAATGAGTTAACAGACTATTCAATAGATACTGGTGTACATGTGTGTGTGTGCATGCGCACTCACACAAACACACACAAAGGTACACAGATACAGTAAACACACACACACATACACAGACACACACACACACACACACACACATACACACACACTAAAGTACTTTACCTCATAAACCAAAAACATAACCATTAAGTTAAACACATTTATAATAACATGAGAGTCTTCCTGAAAAATATCAAATATTGAACAACAAACAACACAAACAAAAATTCCTTCAATTTAAAAAAATCCTTTTCAACATTCTGAAACACAAAGAATAGAATTTTAATATTTGATATAGATTTTCTGAAGTTATTAATATTTTTCATCAACTAAAAAAAAAAATTGTTTTCACAATTTTAACATTTCACATAGATTTTCTAAGTCTTCTTTTTGTCTTGGTCTTTTTGAATTAATTAGCACATGTGATAAATTTTTGAATAATGAACATTTGGCATATAGAATTTCCGCCATTATTAATATTTCATCAACTAACAAAAAATTAGTTTTTCTTTAACTGCACAATTTATCAATATTGGACATTTAAGTTTCTTTGGCTGCGCCTCTAATATCATCCAATCAAGGAACAAATGTGCGCTCAAAATATCACAAGACGCTCACAAAAGACTGTCATAAAAATTATGGAACTAGCTTTGAGCAGAATCAAGATTGGGGGGAAAATGGAGGGGACGAGGGGGGGGGGGAGGGCAGGGAGGGAAGGGGGGGGGTAGGGTAAAGGCAGTGGCAAATTTCTTAGGTTCAAACATAGAACACTTATTAAAATATTTTGTTTAAATATTCAAATGCACAATTTTTTTTTTTTAATTTTTTTTTAACAGAATCTCTATACCATTCGTTTTTTAAAATGTAAAAGAGAAGTAAACAGGAAAAAAAAGGAATAATTAAATAATTATTTTAAAGAGGTGCTTAACAAAATACAAAGAAACTAGCTGAAAGTCATATATGGCCTGTGGCGTTTGAAAATAATCTGAAGCTCTGCTACAACAAAAACAACAATAAAAACCAAATTTGAGTATAAAACTGTTGTGACAGAATTTTCTGCTTTAAAACAGACCTTCTGTTTCTATAGACAATGAAATATTATTGTTATTATGACGGCAGTTTGAAAACGCGACAGCAGTTGCTCCGCCATCTCTACGGAAACATATTCTTTTTTTCTTTTTTTTTTTTAACCCTTTCACCGCCAACTGTCGCATTTTAGCACCACAGTGATTTAACACCTATATGTCACTAAAAGGCATCAAATTGGGGTCTATTATCCAAAGACCCTGTTGTCTTAGTTTTGGGAAGTAAGGATAGACCTTATTTTATATGTGTCGCAGAAGAATCCCCAATACTGTAGACGGATTTTGTTCTCTACCCAGGTAAATTTAATGGCAGTGTTTGACTGAAATATGGCTGGTGGTGAAAGGGTTAAAGGCATTCTAAAACAGAAAAATAAATAACTGAAAAGAACAAAATGAAAATCAGGCAGAACAATTATCAAATAAAGTCATTAAACACCAAACTCATAACGAAATAAAAATAATACATGATTTAGAACAAATGAAACAAGAGCTGTGAATTGAGTTTTAAAAAAAATTCTTCAACTGAAAATAACAAACATGCCAATTATCTATAATAAAAAAAATATATACATAAAAAGAAAATGCAACCAACAAATTACTCTAAAAGGCATAGACTGTTTCAAAATAAAAATAAAACACATATAAAAATAAAATACATAAATATCCCCCCTCCCCCTCCCACAAAAAAAACAGACAAGATTTTTGTCATTGAAATGCATTACGGTTTTTTTCCTTCTGAATAAATCATGCACACTACGTGAAAACAGAAGCACAATATTGGTCAAAACAATTGAACAAAAATAACATGAAAATAAACCTGTGAGTTGCTCTCCTGGAAGAAAAAAAAAAAAGAATAGAAGAAAATATAAAGTTAACGCATCACTTTTATTGCAAAATAAGACTGGTTGAACGATAAGTGTCCATTTTCAAATCCAGTCCTGTTGTTTGTACAAAGGGGAAAAACTCTCTTTCTAATTAACTCCCCCTCCACCACAGTTGATTTTACGATACCAATCATCTAGCAATGCGTGGATATGGATCAGAACCAAAGTGAAGCAAACAAAGCATCATTCTCAAAAAAGAATGTGACAAGTTCGCCTTTATGACCCTTCACCCCCCACACAGTGCACATCAACAATGGTGGAGAGGACGACGTACAAACAAATCAACATCTATCCAAGAGTCGCATAGCCTTCTAGCCTTGAATATGTTACACATAAGCAACACACATTGGCAATATTATTTTTTGAGAATGACGCTTTGTTTGTTTCACTTTGGCCCTGATCCACGCACTTCTAGATGATTGGTATCGTAATCAACTTTGGTGGAGGGGAGTGAATTAGAAAGAGAGTTTTCCCCCTTTAGTCAATTTCGCTATCGCCTCTCTTGGCCTCACGATTTCATTCTTTGCTTAACCCAGTCCTGTTGTTTGCAATCCAGATCAAAAATAAAAAACATACGCAATATTCATGTTGTTGGTTTTTTTTTATCGAAAGATAAAATAACTCAGCAACAAAAACAACTAAACTAAAGTACCACTTCTTCCCAAAGTTTGATTATTTCCCCCTGAACCATCAGATGTGTGCTATTTATGTGTTTAATATTAATCCGAACCACCAAATGATCTAGAAAAAAAAAACGAAAGAAAAAAAACCCATGCATAGAATCAAAAATGAAAGAATAGTAGTAAATTCATGAGGGAAAAGAAAGGTTTGATGTTAGTAGCAAAAGTGTGTTATATTAATGTATGCACATGCGGATCTGAAAGAAATGAATGCAGAAATTAAAATGGTTTTATATTGTCCTCCTAATTCATATATGTTTAACATGGATTTACACTTTGAAATTTTTTTTATTTTTTTTTACAAATGAACTAATAAAAACATCAAAACGCTACACTCACACAAACGCATGAAGATGGGGGGGAAATGCGGTGTAAAAAAAAAAAAAATTCGTCTTTAAAAAGACTGATGAGGTGAATGAAAAAGACAACAGACTAAACTCAACAATGACAGTAGTGAATGGATGACGCATGCATGATTGATTTGGGGGGGGGCAAAAGAAGTTTTTTTTCTCGTGTTTATGGATGTATCTGTGGTGTGCGCTGCGCCATTTTGTCAGCCAAGTTGTATGCGCGGTAAAAGATTTGTGTGTGCAAACTGTGACTGAAAATGAACTGCCAGTGCGTTACTTTGTCATGTTATGTGTTGTGTTGTGGTGTGCAGAATCCAGTATTTAGTAGGTCCGTTATGGTGAACATTAGTTCTGTACTGTTATGTGTAGTTTATGTGCGAGTGCAACACGGGCCGTCAAAGTTGCCGTGGCTTTCGATCTTCGTCTGCTCGTCTTCTCAGGTTCAGTTTTCTTTTTCAGTCTCTTGCGGCCTAGACACTGAATGCGGCTTTATCGTTGTTGTTTTTTTCTTTAGAATATTAATAAAATTCAGGGGGTGAGGCTTAGACAACGGTGCGCTTTGTAGTCCGGAAAATACGGTACTGTTTAGAGTAGAAAAAAGTATCAAATAAATAAATCGGAAACAAAAATTCCTGGTTAAAAAACGGGTTAAATGCAATCTTATAATTAGTGCATACAGTGTTATAAAGAATGGGGTATTCCAATGACACGGAACACTTTTGTGCTATCTGTTAGACCTATTCTTATTGAATGCATGCAATATTATAAAGTGATATATTCCAGTACTGAGTAAAATATTCACACTGAATCAATTGAAAAAGCCCATATCCACTTTTGTCACCCAAAAAAACAGAACGAAGAAGAAGAAGAAAATAAAATTGTAAAACATTTCTTGAAAAGCGTCAATTAAATTAACCATTTGAATTATTTTCTTTGCCCATTCCATTAAAAAAAAAGGGGTGTGGGGTGTGAAGCAATTCTAATTTCATCACTGATACATCATTATATATGTTAATGATTTAGATTAATAATCAATTTCTTCCCATTGCGTGTATTTTGTTGCTAGATATGGGATTGTGTATGATTGTCTTGGTTTCATTAAGACTGAACTCAACAAAAGAGATCCCCAGTGTGTATATAATATATATCTCATTGAGAGAAACTCACGAATAGGAGATAGCTGCTGCTGCTCCTGCTCATCTGTAGAAGAATTTTCAGTTCTAACCAAAGTCAACACATGTGAAAAGCAAAACAGCAAAACACACAGCACACAAATGAGGGTACGGTGAGAGACAAGGCAGGGTTACAGGGTTCAAGGCAAAAACACTTCTTGGGATAGTTTAGTTTAGATTCCCCCATGGGGATATCGGGGGGTCTTTTGTATAAATAGTTCCCCCACCTTCTGGAAGCTCTGTGCTTGTAACTTCCTCTAATCTGTCACTCTCTTTGACTCTGCCTTTTCCCTTTGCTTGCTGTCATCTACTGTCTTTCTAGCCTTACCCGGTCCATTCTCCTCCTGCCTTTTTTCTTCATGAAACGCTTTCAAAAAACATTCCCTCCTCCAGCCGAAGTCGGACTTGCTTGGCCTAACTATTTCTTAGTTAGGCGCATAACGGCAGCATGACGCATCTGCGCTCATAATTGACAGGAAACTGTCTGAACGATCGAAGAAGTTTTAGTTTAGAGAGCGATGAAATTTTTTGTGCTAAGATGTAGCTTAGACACAACCACCCCCCCGTCACATTTTCGCTTGGAACATTTTCACTGAGAGTGAGAAGCAACATTCATCCGTTCTCGAGAAAGGGGTAGGGTCAAAGACTGTACAGGGGAAGATAAACATCCGGTCTCTTTTCCCTATATGAGTAGTGAGGACAGAAACACTGGTTATGTCCCTTTGAAACGTGACACATTTTACACATCGATAGGCCAGTTGAATTCTCCGTTCAAGTTCCAGTCCGAGTCTTTGGATAGCCTCCACTGTGAATAGTGTACACGTCCACACTAACGATAACTCTATCAGCCCGGTTCGCCGAGCTTTTAAGTAATCCATCTTACCCTTTTATAATATCTTTGGTAGGGTTAAGGCCTGAGCCTACAGTAATAGACGATTTTCTGAGAGAAAAAAAATAGGGGAGAGCACTTTGTGAAAATTAGAGTTGATTACCTCGACTTACTCGGTCAAAAGCATAGCAACCATGGCGGCATGGCGTCCAAAGCTTGAAACCGCAGAATGCCAGTCAGCGACTTGCAAGCATTTTTTTTTGGGGGGGAAAAATAAGGGGTGGCCAGTTGCTACAAAGTGATAGAACTTGCAAACTGTGACGTAAAAATATAAATTACATCAATTTTAAAATGACGCACCGCGTTCTACAATGCTGTGTGCCTCCTCAAACACACGAGGCGAGGGCTGGGGATCTATACCTGATGGTAGAGTAACTTCCCCTGTTTGACCGATTGAATTAGGCGAGATCACTCCCACACACCATGAAATTACTCCCCTTAATTAATTCCGAACAATTCCTATTACCGTCATGAAACTGAAAGAACCAGACTTTGAGATTGAGAGTCGTAAACATGAGGGGGGTGGGGGGTGGGGTGTATAAACCACAACTTTGCAGAAGTTTCCCCCCCTCCCAACAAATAAATTAAAATAGCTGTCGAGACGTGAAGAAAAACGCAAGAGTACACTGTATAGGTAGACCAATTTCAAATTATGGCATTTTTTAAATGAGGGGTGGCCATGCAGTGGCCACACACTGATAGAACTTGCAAAATGTGACGTAAAAATATAATTAATAACATCAATTTTAGAATGACGCACAGTGTTCTAAGTGCTGCGTGTCTACTCAAACACACGAGGCGATCGAAAGCCGGGGGATCTACCTGATGGTAGAGTAACTTCCTCTGTTTGAATTAGGCAAGATCAGTCGGTGAGAAAAAAATTAGGGGAGAGCACTTCGTGAAAATTAGAGTTGTTTACTTCGATTACCCGGTCAAATACCATAGCAACAATGGCGTCAAAGCTCGAAACAGCAGGATGCGAGTCAGCGACTTGCAAACAATTTTTTTTGTTAAATGAGGGGTGGCCATGCAGTGTCCACGGACACTGATAGAACTTGCAAAATGTGACGTAAAAATATAATTAATGACATCAATTTTAGAATGACGCACAGTGTTCTAAGTGCTGCGTGTCTACTCAAACACACGAGGCGATCGAGAGCCGTGGGATCTACCTGATGGTAGAGTAGCTTCCCCTGTTTGACTTAGGCAAGATCACTCCCACACACCATGAAATTACTCCCCATTAATTATTTCCGAACAATTCCTACTCAGAGCAGGCACAGCTACGCATTTTAAGACGGTTCTACTCATAATTATGAAAGGTGCAGTCCGGCGGGCGAGCGATTGTTTTCGTTTTGCACCTCTGCGGTGGAACAGGT
>CM065697.1:13710162-13750162 GCA_017654935.2 Phymorhynchus buccinoides | reverse complement strand
GTGTGTGTGCATGTGTGCGTGTGTGTGTGTGAACACATGCATGCAAGCATGTGTATAAATATGTAGATAATTGTGTCACACACACACACACACATGCGTGCATGTGCGTGCGTGTGTGTGTGTGCATGTGTGCATGTGCGTGTGTGTGTGCGTGTGTGTGTGAGCACATGCATGCAAGCATGTGTATAAATATGTAGATAATTGTGTCACACACACACACACACGCACACGTGCACACACACACACACACAAAAGCACAGCACTAAATTTTTTTTTTTTAGGAAATTCTCTACAGTCGAATGCAGAGTTCTGCCATGCATGGATTATATGTGGACATGTGCACATGAATGAATTCATTATAATTTCACCATCCTATTATAACGTTGTGCACATGTGTGTTAGTTTTAACATTGTGCATGTATGCCGGGTTGAGTTTCTCTAGATAACGGTCGCCGCATGAATAACGCTTACGCCAAACGGGGCCTAAGAAACACCCTAAACGTTTCATAAGGTCAGATAACTCTTTAAGCTTACTCTTCATTTTTGGGAGAGAAAAAAGGGTTGCTATCATAAGGGAGATAAATCATACCTCTCTGTCAGTTTGTACAAAGTTTTCGATTTCACCTACGTCTATTTGTGTGCAGAAAATTAAATTTGCACTATATTATGCCATCTAACATGATGAAAATTAAGAAAGAGCACTCCAAAACACTTGCGTTTGCTTAATTTGCTAAAATCATCCCGTATTTTTTCACGATAGACTAAAGAATATTTGCTGTGTGGCAAGCTTGTTGTTTTGGTCTTCCATTTTTAAAGTTCAAGCCTCGTCACGCGAGATACAAACAAAAAGCCGGAAGTATTAATATTTCCCATGATCCTTCAAATAGTTTGTCGCTTGCTACCTCGATCACAGCCACAAAACGTTTTCGACAAACGTCAGCAAAAGAGGTGTTTCTTAGTACGGTTTTTGCCGATTTGCGCTCAAGCTACGTAACGTTAGCCCTTGTGAAACGGCCCCCTGTATGACAGTGTATGCTTCTGTACATTAATTCGTCCTTGTATTTTTTTGGAAAACCACAGGTGAACAGCTCTCACATTTCTCTGCTTGCACAAAGTATTAACTACCTACCCACATGGGACGGATACCGAAGGCTCTTTCAGCACAAATAGCTCCCCAGCCTTCTAGAAAATTCTGAACTTCCTGTATTCTGTGTGTGTGTGTGTGTGTGTGTGTGTGTGTGTGTGTGTGTGTGTGTGTGTGTGTGTGTGTGTGTGTGTGTGTGTGTATGTGTGCGTGTGCGCGCATGTGTGTGTGTGTGTGTGTGTGTGCGCGTGTGCATGCATTCCACCATGTGTGCATCTGTGAGTGTGAGCGCACGCACGCACACCTGTATGTCGACATACATAGATCTCCATTATTGTTCAAGTATAAAATCTGTCAAAGCGACAGTTTCATCATTAAATTTTGATAAAATACAAACCAGCGTGCTATTTTTGTTCTTAACAGTTTAGTTTCACACTCATTGAAATGCGATTCTATGACTCCGTCCAGTAAAAACTACCACAGTAGTAAGCACAATACATAGATCTGAGCAAAACAAAACCAAAAACATTTTTAAAAGGCACACTGCACTTGTTTTTCTTCTACGCATCGAACATACCCCGTCAGCCATTTTTGGAGAGTTTTCTTGTAATTTAACCAACCACCTGTGTCAAACAACAACTCAGATTCTCATAAATGAGACTGAATTGGACAGAAAAACAGAACAAAAATGAATATATATAACTCTGCATCCAAACGATGCAACACGTAATTGATAATATAACTTTGAACTTTAAAAAATAGATCACATTTTGCAGAACAGGTATGAAAATGTTCAACTTTCAAAAACAGACAACAAACTTTGAACATTCATTACATATAAACAGGATCACCAAGCATTCAACATGTGATTTTTGTTTTCCACACAAGTATGAACGGTGGCAGGGTACATCTAACAATAATATTAATAGAAACAACAATGAACTGAATTGAAGAACTGTGTCAACATTGAACTCACTTTGGACTTTCTTTTGGGGGACTGAGCATTCGATTGGGTTAAAAACACAAAATCACGAAAACATAAAATAAGGTATGATGATGAGTTAATGACCAATATTTTCAGAAAAGACTAGTAACACCATGCACTAATCGATCGTAAAATATTATATTCCGTACATTAACTTAGCCCTATTCTCTTCCAGTTCAAACTCTCTCTCCCCACCCCCACCCCCCTCTCTCTCTCTCTCTCTCTCTTAAACACACACAAACACACACACACACACACACACACACACACACACACACATACACACACCTCAAATATATCAAACCACTGTGATAAATTTTTGTTTTTCATTGAATCACCACAGATATATCTTTGAATATTCTGTCTAAGAAATGCTATACCCTGCAAAGCAAAGAGAAAGTGAATAGAAACCCTAGCACCAAAACAACCCCCCAAAATAGGAGTTGATCGATTGGTTGCCATTTTTCACTGACCCCCCACCCCGGCCACCCCCAGCATATTAGCTTCCCATAGGTGTCAACCTATACGGTAGCAATACGGGAAAACCATGATTTTGGGTCTGTACGGCCGTATAACAGTTTCAATACGGGTAAAACTGATTTATACGGGCAGATCAGAAATCACAGACAAACCGCGAAGTGATAGAATTTTGTGATAGCAGACGACAAAACGCGGACGCCAAGCAACCGAACAGGAAAACGAAAGCAGTAGGCTAGATGATCGGTCATGCGCAGAGAGCGATTTGTTCGAGTAATCTGCGCATGCGTGGTTTCTTCAGAACTTCCGTGTGAGCGTTGTTTGAATCGAAAATGGCGGACGCTAATTCTTCCAGTTCTACGAACCCCCCTGTGGCCAAAAAGGCACGAGTTGGGAGTGGGAGACACTTGAAAGAATGGGAAAACCTGTCCTTTGAGAAAGGAAGGTACGCTCCTCTGCCCATTTTTTTCAATGTATATATTAACAAAACTGCATGAAAACGATGGCTGAATATAATGTATTCACAGCAACTTTTTCATGGCTTTGAGTGTTCTGAAATTCATACGATTTTCAGGCTTGAAATAAGGCGAAAAGTATTTTTCAATAAGGGTAGTTTTGAAGAAATGAAAATTGGGTTGACACCTATGGCTTCCCCCCACCCCCACCCCAAGGATAGAAACCCTAGCACCAAAAAGAAAAAGTGGGGGTTGATCAGCAGACTACGTTCACGTTCTTTTTACACAGTTGAAACTAGTTAACCACTCCCCTAAGCATCATCCAGCATGGTAACACCCCCCCCCCCCCTCACACACACACAAACAACAACAACAACAACATACAGTATTTATACGGCGCTGAATCTTGATAGAAATCAAATCAAAGCGCACACACACGTTAGCATTCAAAGCGCATTCAAACACAAACGCAATACAACGCGAACACACACAGATAACATAAATGGAATATAGCAGAAACAGACCTAATGGCAAGAGAGAGAAGATAAAGAGAGAGGAGCTTTAATGACGGGGTAACAGGTGGGTTTTGAGGTTAGCTTTGAAAGCAGAGAGAGTCGGTCGCTGACGGAGGGAGAGAGGAAGTTTGTTCCAGGAGGTCGGTCCTGAGACAGCAAAAGAGCGCCGACCAACAGTTGAAAGCTTATACCTAGGGATCTGGAGAGAAAGAGTGTCTGAAGCTGAACATAAAGTGCGAGCTGGCGTATAGATGGAAATATTGTCACAGAGGTAAGATGGAGCAGCTTTATGAATAGATTTATAGCAAAGTGTGTTTAATTTATACTCAATTCTGTCTGCGACAGGAAGCCAGTGCAAAGAACGCAGAAGAGGGCTAACATGATCGAACTTTTTCTTCCTAAGGACAAGACGAGCAGCTGTGTTTAACACACACACACACATAAAATGATAAAACCCCAAGTATTTTTGACATAATGTACGAATACGATGATTAATTCATCGCAAAAACCTGAGTGTATGATATACCTTGAGTAATGTAAAAAAATAAAACCAAAAACACAAAGATTTGACTTTGATTTTGGATTTTTTTTTTTTTAAATTCCCCCCGCGCAGCGATTTTTCTTTGAACCCCAATATATGTTAGTTATTGCCGGTTACGGCAGGTAGACATCACTGGTAGAAGAAGAAGAGAAGAAAGCCGAATGGATATAATATTTTTGTCCCTGGCGTATTCCTAATCCTAATCCAAGCACGTACACACACACACATCTTCTTCTTCTTCTTCTTCTTCGCTGTGCATGGCCACAATCAACATTTTGATTATATATTTTGCCACAGAGGTTCATGGGAGGTTCATGAATACCAGTTTTGTCGGAAGAAATGGCCTGAGAAGAAACGTAAAAGTAGAGTGGACAGATAAAAGAGAAACACATGGCTAGCTAAGTGTTGGTCTACTGGGTTGTTGTTGTTGTTGGGGGGAAAATAATTTTGACCAGTTATATTTTGAAAATTAATCTTTCATATTTCAGTAGTCTGGGGGTTATATGTCCCATGGTGTAAAAACAATCTGAAGCTCTAACTAACTTCTAAGATTCTCACATGCAATCCTTGGCTCAGTTGCTGAGTTAGACTCAATTTCTGAACTTACTCAGTTACTGAGTTAGACTTAATATTAGTTGTAGTACTGGAGATGACAATGACTTTTTTCTTCTTCTTGCTCCATCCTCCATCTGTTTATAAAATTGTACAAATATGAACGAACAACGGCCACTTTAGTTGTTAAATTCGTTATGAGGCATCACTGATGCAGATTACATTAACTGTGTTAAGAAAACAAAAGACAGAAAATACAGACCGGCATGTTTGTGATAACTCAGCGGTCGATTTCCTCTGGATGCAAGAATGAAATTTTGTGTTGGATAGCAACCAGTCGGCAAGCGAAACAATGTCGTAAAAATAGGCATAAAAGATTTTGTAGTGCCCAAAAAAATAAGATGGAAATTATTTGTTGTTATTTTTATTGAGATAAAACGTAAAATGTTCGTGTTTGCGATGAAAATGTTAGCCTAAGTCAGTCTTTTGTAAGCAGAGATGCTTTGTTGTAGCAACATGACATCGCATCACGGTTATTTGTTAATCTTTTTACCCAAAGCTCATTGTAGTACAGTAAGTATAGTACAATGTAGATATAAAAAAAACATTACCTAATAACAATCCATGTGTTTATTATGTTACCTCCTCTAGCTACACATAGATCTTAAGCAAAACAGCCAAAAGGCCTTTGTTATTTTGTACAAGAATGTTCCTTTTTGTTTTCAATGTTACGGGAGTTTTGAGCAAAAAGATTAGGCGGACGTGACCGTCTGCTCGTCGTGCATGTCGCATGAAAAAAGGTAGCTCGTAAAAATAAGTAGCTCGCTACTATGAGAGTCTGTATTTGCGACAACCACAAATTTCACTTTTTCTGTACTTTAACCATTTACCTAACCCTAACCCTAGAAAAAAGTGAAATTTGTGGTTCATGCTCAATGTGCAGAGCCAGGGCAGAGGTAAACAATGTTTCTAAAGAATGTTTTTACTTTTTAGAAGCTCAGGCTGTAAATTTGGCGCAGTCTGTCTATAGAATAGACAGATAAATGGATTGTGACACAAACAATGATTAAACCGGTGTGTTCTCAAGGCTGATTTTCTTAGCTACAGCCAATAGCAATATTAATCTAAAGTACCAAATTAATTGAGTACAGCAGAATCTTCAGTTTGAGACTGATGAAGTTGGCTGCCTGAGGCGAAGAAGAAGAAGAATAAAACACAGTGGGCTGAGTCGTGAGTGGCTACATGCAGTTACGCCGTTGTTGCAACACTCCCCCCCCCCCCCCAATTTTTTTGAAATATACTGTTTTTGTTTTCATTCCTTTCATTAGTGAATAGGCCCATGACCTTTGATCCTTCCCAATTTTCAGTTAAAACAGTAATGCCTTTTGATACAGTGTTTATTAAGTCGTAACTTAAGTATCCCAGGTACTTTTTTTTTTTTAAAGGCCCTTAAAAATGGTCCTACTAATTGCGGTCCGGAGCCACCTGGATGCCTTCGGGATAACGTCTGGGTATCGATTGGACCCGATTTGGAGTTGTCCTAGTGCCTTCTGGATGTCGATTCTTTCATAAAGTATAGATCGACCTAGTTGGTTTTGGTTTTCCCCAGGGGGAGGGGGGGGGGAATATTTTGTAAAGAGTAGTTCCCCCACCTTCTGGAAGTTCCATGCTTGTAATTTCCTCTAATCTGCCAGTCTCTTTGACTCTGCCTTTTTCCCTTTGCTTTCTATCATTTACTAATTACTATCTGACTTATTGGCCCATTGTCCTGCCTTACTACAAAAAAAAATCCAAATAATTTTTCTCCTTTGAGCTCCTCTGAAATTGGAATGTGTTGGCTGTACACAGCAGGGAGACCAGTGAACACTGAAAACCGGACATATAAGTGCCTTACTCATTATGGCCATATGGCCTGGGAACGCAGAAGAAGTTGTTTTTTTTATGTCAGTCTTTCAGTGCTTTTAATGTGTTTTTTCTCATAGTTTGTTTTTTAGGTGTTTTTTTATCTCTATCTCTCTCTCCCTCTCTCTGGATTTATGGACGGCTCCAGACAGCTCCGGACGGCAATTAGCAGGACCCTTTAAAAAAAGACAATCTATCTCTAGTGTGAGGTCATTACATTGATGACATCACTTGGTGACTTAATTAATCAAAGTCCCCCCCCAAAAATAAAACTTTTAAATTGAAGTCGCTTGTTATTAATAGTGCACACCAACTCATTGGGTTTATTTTTAGCTTCTTTTGTTTTTAACACAGAAGATGCAAGAGTGACCGCAAGGGTGTGGGACAGTTTGTGATCCAAACACCACCGTCAACCTGGTGCTGATTTCCCCCGGTTTCTACATCTCACGTCACACAATGTCTTCACAGTCTCTGCGTCCCAGGGTCATTCATCTGTACAAGACTGTGAGTTTTTCCCATTTCATGGATGTTGCATGGGTGCAACTCCCCCAAATGAAAAAAACCCTGAAAGGCAGGGGTTCAGGGACCCATGGCCCCCCGGCAGGGTACAGGGGCAGAGCCCCGTCCGACGATTCAGGGGGGCAAGTTAAGAGAGAGAGAGATAACGAGATAGACAGTTAAAATGATAGACAGACAGTTTGAGTCTGATAAGCGTTGTAAAATTATTGCATTGCCTCTGTAAACTTCCAAGATAGAACCACCAAGTTCAAAACGCCCAAATCGCTTGTGGTCATTTTTTTTAAAATAAATTTTTTATGAATTAAAAAAACACCTGAAGTTCAGTTTCTGGTAAAATTAAAAATACTGAAATCAGTGTAAAAATGAAAGAGTAGCACCCATGATGTTGCTGTTTAGATGTTAACATGTGTAAATGCGAATGTGTGTGTGTGAGAGAGAGAGAGATGAATGTAGATATTGTCGTCCTATAGTATTACAATAGAACTTGCCATTGAACCCGAGACATACAAGTTGTTTCTGTATGTTGTTTTGTTGAACTTGATTATGTAAGTTAGAGTTGTGCATTTGGGAATTATTCAAATTTGTGAGAAATGCAGGGTGGGTGTTTTTTTAATTTTTTATCTCCCTTGGTTTACTTTCGCTTTTTGAAGGATAGATTAAATGAATCTCTTCATTTGGACCAAAAAGGCAGCAACAGGGATTTGACGTGCAATTATTGACTTAACATAATTAACAAAACTAATTTTACCGAGAAAAAAAATTGAG
The DNA here is from genome assembly GCA_017654935.2 of Phymorhynchus buccinoides. Classification (NCBI taxonomy): domain Eukaryota; kingdom Metazoa; phylum Mollusca; class Gastropoda; order Neogastropoda; family Raphitomidae; genus Phymorhynchus; species Phymorhynchus buccinoides. The sequence goes on along the minus strand of CM065697.1, from coordinate 13,742,367 downwards.
TGTTTTTTTGGTTTACCTGTGCATCTCAGTTTCAATGTTTTCATTTTTTTGATATTTTTTTGTTCAAATTTGTATAAATTGCAGTTTCTGCCGTTTATCTGTAATTATCTCAGTGTGCTGATTGTTGTTGTTGGCTTATGCTCAGTTTGAATCTGTTTATTTTAGTTACTTTTGTGTGTGTGTGCATAATAATAATTGCCGGTGATGTACGTACATATTTGCCAATTCATTTTTTTCCTTCTGTTCAGTTGTTGCACCTCGGTCGGGATTACCCGAAAGGCTACGACTACTTCCGGGCGAAGCTGAAGAACGCCTTCATGAAGAACAAGGACGTGACGGATCCCGAGGAGATCCAGATGCTCCTGGTGAGGGGAGACTACATCATCAAGGAACTGGAGGCGCTGTACATGCTGCGCAAGTACCGGACCTTGAAAAAACGCTACTACAGCGACCATCCCAGATCGTGATCATTCAGATTGTTAGAAAGGAAATGCATGTGTGCTGGGATTGTCGTCCCCCTCCCCCCCCCCCCCCCCCCCCCCCCCCCCCCCCCCCCCCCCCCCCCCCCCCCCCCCCCCCCCCCCCGTGGGGATACCGGGGAAAGGGTCTTTTGTACAGATAGTTCCCCCACCTTCTGGAAGTTCTGTGCTTGTAACTTCCTCTAATTCTGTCATTCTCTTTGACTCTGCCTTTTCCCTTTGCTTACTCCATACTGTTTTCCCCGTGGGGATACTGGGGGGGGGGGGGTCTTTCGTAAATAGTTCACCCACCTTCTGGAAGTTCTGTGCTTGTAACTTCCTCTAATCTGTCTCTCTCTTTGACTCTGCCTTTTTCCTTGCTTTGTGTCATCTACTATCTTTCTGACTTTGGGGCCCATTCTCCTGCCTTTCTTCCCCAGACATTTTCCATATAATTTTCTCCTTTGAGCTCCTCCGGAAATCGGAACGTGTCGGCTGAATGCAGCGAGGAGACCAGTGGAAACTGGAAAACGGACACATAAGTACCCATTGTGGCCTTATGGCCTGGGAACACAGAAGAAGAAGAAGAAGCTTACTGTCATCTGTTATCTTTCTATCTCACTGGTCCATCTCCTGCCTTTTTTTCTATAAATTCTTACAAAGATTTCTTCGGTCGAAGTCGGACATGCTGTGCCTAACTATTTCTTAGTTAGGCGCATAACGGCAGCATGACGCATCTACGCTCATATGACAGGAAACTGTCTGAGCGAACGAAGAAGAAGAAGAATGGGGATCGCAGACCTTAAAAAAAAAATGTTGAGCTAAGTGTAGACAACCCCATCAAATTTTCCTTTGAAAATGTCCACTGTTGTTGTTGTCTTATCCTGGCTTAAAGACTCCAGGGATCATACCGACAGCCGAAGCGCTTGTAACGCTATGGCACAAATGCTCCAGCTAGGGATGAGAACATAAATTTACGTGTGTGTAAGACCTTTTTTTTAATTATTACCCCGCCACGTGGGCAGCCTCACTCCGACTTCGGAGGATAAAATGTCCACTGAGAAACAACATTCGGCCATTCTCAGGAAAGGGATAGGGTTAGGATTATTATCATGAAACGGAAAGAACCAGACTTTGAGATTGAGAGTCGTAAACATGAGGGGGGGGGGGGGGGGGGGGGGGGTGTTCCTAAACCACAGCTTAGCCATGGTACTGCAGCCACCATCCAGGATCCTGATCCTGTGAACATTGATTATTTGAAAGACAGAAAAAACCAACGCGTGTGAATGGATATTGCAGACCTTCCAAACAAAAAACCAACGACACTAAAATATCAAGTATAAAGTATCAAAATTGCCTCCCTTACAAGACCTTCAGAATCATCCAAAATGGGGTCTTATAAGGAAGAGGTCTTAAAAGAGAGGCAATTTTGATACTTACTAAGAATGGCAATGTCTCAGAGAAGAAGGTCTTATGTAATGTGGGAGGGAGTCTTATAACGGGAGGTCTTATAAGTGAGGTTCCATTGTATTAGAAAGATGAAAAGCATGCATGTGAATGGAGATTGGAAAAAAAACACTACTGTAGTCACCATCCTGGATCATGATCATGCGTTTAGATTATTAGAATTAGGAAAAGCATGTATTATATGGCAAGTAAATGGAGTTTGAAAAAAAAACCCACTACAACAGCCACCTCCCTGAATTATCATGCGTTTAGATTGTTAGAAATGAAAAGCATGTGTGAATGGGGATTGAAGGGAAAGCATTACCTTAGCCACCATCCCGGATCGTGATCTTGTGTTCCAAGACGAAAAGCATGTGTGAATGCAAGTGAATGGAGATAGTTGTAAAGATGCAGTGGAATCCGTTTAATTGGCCATCGGATAATCGTCCAAAGCCGCTTAATCGGCCAATTTCCTCTGGAACGGAATTTTTTCTTCTTAAGCATGTGTTATTTTGTTCGTTTTTACGGCCAAAGCTGAAATCTTCAATTTCGCTTTATTGGCCACTTTTTCTCTCTAATTTTTCCTCTTTACCCCTTTTTGAGAGGGAGAACAACAGAGGCAGACAAACTGACAACACGCTTTTGACGTTTACATGGTTGAGTGTGAAATTGGAAGGTGAGCTGTTGTCAATTGAAAGACCCTGCATGGCGTTAAAATCACTCAAGAAAACAAAATCATTGTCTTTTACTCGTGCTTCTGTCAAGTTGTAGGATTAATAAACACACACACACACACACACACACACACACACACACATCACAAAAAGGGAAATAATTTGAATTTGAACTGCAACATTTAATTTTGACGTCATTGCTTTTGACTTGCATAATTGCGTCATACAGTATCTCGATGTTTGTTTTATCGGCCGATTCGCTTTATCGGCCATATTCTTCCTGGTCCCAAAAGTGGCAGATTAAGCGGATTCCACTGTATAAAGGAAAATATATAAAGATGTGATGTAGTTTTGTGTTTTGTGTGGATTGGTGTTTAGCATCGTTGAGTTGATATTCTTGAAGGAGTGATAAAGTTTTGTTAGGATTTGTGCGATCCATGTGCAAGTATGTCTTTCGTATGAGAAAGCATTTGTAAATTATTTGATGCATACTTTGTTTTGCAGACTTGCATATGTTGTTTTGTTTTTTAGTAGCAAATGGTAGAGATGTCAGTATTAAAACTAAATGTTCTAGTTTGTGCATATTACTAACTTATTAGTCACATTTTTCTAGAAAAACAAAATCATTTTGAAGATTGTATTTTTCAAGATTAGTTTTAGTCATTCTGAAAACGTAACTAATCGTGTACAACATGTTTGGCTAAAAACATAATACAGTACCACAAAAAAACACATTCTGATCTTAAAAATACAGTCTGAAGCAAAACTGTTTGGGATATATGCATGAATGAAGAAAATGTGCCCTGTTTCTTGGTGCTGAAACTTCATTAGCACAGTGGAACCTCTCTTATTAGACCTTCAAAAATAATCCAAAATCAGGTCTTATAAGGGAGGGGTCTTATTTTTTAATACTTACAAAGAAGGGCAATGTCTCAGAGAAGTAGGTCTTATAAGGTCTTATAAGGGAGGTTCCACTGTAGATGTTTGAATTATGAAGAGCTACCGTAAAAACTGGACTATAAGGTGCACCTGTATATAAGCCGCATCTCCTTAATTTACATAACATTAGGTATTTGTTCACCTATTAGCTGCAGCAGTGTATAAGCCGCAGAGAAAATTATTCAAACAAAAAAGTTGACAAAGTTAAGCAAAAAAGCAGTAGAGTTTGCCTACCTATGTGCTGAAAGCAACACAAAAATATAAATTATGCGAGTACTAGTAGTACAACATGAGTACCATATTTTTTGGACTATAACTATAAGGCGATACTTTTTTCCAAGACTCGGACCCTTATAATGTGACTGATAAAATAGTACAGACAAACCTCTATTTGAAGACTTCCAAAATGTCCGGAAAAATCGGTCGTAAATTGGAGGGGTCGTATGACGGAGGTTTTCACTGGCAGCCGTAGAAAGAAAAAGTTCAGCACAGTTCATACTCTCTTCTTCATGCACACATACAATGACATATTAAAACTGGATTTGAGTCTTTCCAACTCCATAGGATTGTGCAATCGATGTATTACAGTTTCACTTCACCGACTTCTGTTAATCACCTCCACTCTCGTCCAAAGTCAGTGGTTTTCTTTTTCAAAGTCAGTGGTTTTCGTGCTTTTCCTACGCTTTCCGCCATCTTTTCTACAACAAGGGAAGTGACTCCGATTTCAGGCCCTTGTCCTTTGCTCGAAGTCTATGCAGACGACAGCAACGGTCGTAAAAACCAACATAATGGCGGTCGTAAGTCGCGTTTTAGAGGAAGTCGTTTAAGAGAGGTCGTTTACATAGTAAAATGCATCCGTGCCAACAAATCCGGTCTCAAATGAGAGGTGGTCGCTTAACAGAGGGTCGTAAAATAGGGGTTTGTCTGTATAAAAAAATATAAATTTGAGTGAAATTTGGGGGGTGCGCCTTATACAAAGATGCACCTTATAGTCCGAAAAATACATTATTTAAAAATCTAAAACTTTTTAACATGGGATTTGAATCTATTGTCAAAACCAGTTTTGATAGCTACGATGAAGCTAAAGAATAGGCTGAAAATGTGGCTGGAAACAGATTCCATAACACTGATAAACATAAAATTGGAATAATCCACATGCAAGCCTCATCAGTATATAAGCCGCATGGACCAAAGTTAAGGAAAAAAGTAGCGGCTTATAGTCCACATTTATGGTACTTTCACTTCATCACATGATAATCTATTTGATTACTTTATTTTATTCAATGTGATGAATGTCTGTTGTCCAGAATGATGTTTGGTTTTGCAAAACTAATGTTGAAAATTAATTTGTTGGCTTTGTTTTGCTTTCAGTTTCATTATATAAAATGAAATGATCATATTTTCTACTATTCCAATTATGTAAATTATTTTTAAAGTATGTATTTGAACTGAAAAAAGTTAAATTGTATGTTTGCAAGATTAATTTCCATCACTTTTTGAGAATTTAAGTATCATTTTTGTGAAAGTTTTTTTTTCTCTCCAAATTTGGAACGCTAGTCATAACACTTAATAAGCTAGCTATGTAATCATCTGCAAATAAAACCAGTGTTTAGAAGAATTTATTTCAATTGTATTTTGTGGTTTGATCTACGAGAAAGTAACACACACATACACGCATGCACACACACACAGTGGATAATAATTAACCCTTTCACCGCCAATGTCGCATTTATGCACCACAATGGTTTAGCACCCATGTCACTAACAGGCATCAAATCAGGGCCTGTTATCTGAAGACCCTATTTTCTTAATTTTGGGAGGTAAGGATAGGCCTAATGTTACACATGTCACAGAGGAATTCCCAATATTGCAGATAAATTTTGTTCTCTACCCAGTTAAGTTTAATGGATTTTTTTTGCTGAAAAATGGCTGGCGGCGAAAGGGTTAAGTATTCGTAAGTGACAGGTAACAAAAAGTGAAGTTTCAGAAAAGCTTCTAATTGTAATCAAATCTGAGCAACATTCTGTGTGCGTGCGTGCATGCATGTGCGTCTCTCTGTGTATGTTCTTGTAAATATAAACATAGTCCTACTCCTAGGAGGTGTACAACTTTACCAATAAATATGAACAGATTTTGATGGAAATTTGCAGCAGATTAGGGTATCACACTCTACAGGAAACTCGATTAAACTTTATCTTAAGTCACTTCAGATAGTCATTCTTGACACTTTACATGTGTGTACACATCACCTTCAACACAGTATAAATACTAATTTAAAAACCCCATTGCTAATGTGTATAATGGAAAGTTTAGTACTCTTTAACTCATTCAAGTCGTTCCGGCCATATATGTCCAGAATTAATAGATAGCTGTCAATTTGATGCATTTGCTTCAAGGGAAGTAAATCTGTGCACACCATACTTTGGTCACTTCTAAACTCGCTTCGCTCCCTTATGCCACAATTTTGCCTCTGACTTTGCTTTTGTAGTGGTTTGTTGTGAGGTAACCAATCGGTGTAGAGTTTTTCTTTGTAAAATCTTTATATAAAAAAGTCTGATCTACCACTTCCCTATGTCTAAACCTGAAGTAAAAACCCGTAATCATCTTTCATATCTCCTTTTGTTTATGTATGTTTTGTCTGTGTGTATGGCTGGAGTGATTTGTGAGTTTTGTTTAATAATTCAAAATCGTTGCGATGCGAATGAGTTAACACTAAACAGGCTCAAGAAAGAACACTGGCCCGAGTTGCTTTCCCTTGGGGGAGGTTTACACACTTTTTAAAGTGCTTTGTATTTATGAATACAATCATGATAACAGAAGGGGCAGATCTGCCATTCTGGCAGGCTGAGCTAAAATTTGTTTATAGTGGAGAAGCCCTGCCCAGGGTACATCCCCACTCGCTAGGCCAAAGGGATTTGAGGACAGCTGGCAGTGTTGCAGCACTAGAGCCAGTACAAATACCCCCCCCCCCCCCCCATCCCCAGTTTGAGAGCTATAGTCTTCCACAAAAGACTAAGCTGTACCACGATTTTCAGTAGTGTTCAAATCATTTATTGTACATCTCTCGTTTAGTGATTTACTGAATCTTTCACCGCCAATGTGGCATTTTTGCATCACAGTGATTGAACACCAATGTCATATATAAAGTCTTGAAATGAGGGTCTGTTATTCAATTATCTTCTTGGGTTCTTAATTTTGAGCGGTAGGGATAGGCCTTATTTCAAATATATCACAGAAGAATCCCCAATATTTCGGACAAATATCTTTTTTCTATCCATTTAATGGAAAATTGTGGCTAAAAAATGGCTGGCGGCGAAAGGGTTAATCCTGCTGTTAAGTTGCAATTCCATCAGTGCTCACAATCAACTGCTGAGGGATGAAGGTCCAATTGAAACATCCGATAAACAACAATGTCAAGTTGAAGAATCATGGACCCGGACCAGAGAGACACAGAGGGAAAGAGAGCAAGCCAACTAGCAACAAAGACGAACACACAGAGAGAGAGATAGAAGAGAGAGATATTAGTGCATGTTAACGATTGTGTGAAAAAAAGTTTTTTAGAGTGAGATTACGAAGTATGGTGTTTTACAAGGCAAAAAGTAGAGCAAAACTTCCAGTCCCCCAAATTGTTTTCTGTTTGAAGGAAACAATATAATCTGATCTCCAGCTCAAAACAAAAAAACAAAAAAGTTGAAGAATCATACTGACAGGTTTTTTTGCTGTTCCATCTTCTAGTCCATTGCTCCCACGCCGCTCATTCTGAGTCCCAATTCGCAGCCACACCTCCACACGTTCAGGTCGCAGAATCCGAAACCAGCAGTCCAAGAGGAGCGAATCTATGTTAGGCCGTCAGGAGGCAACCAACCGAGGAGACACTGCACTGCTGCTGAGTCACCGGTGGATACTGACAGTTTTTAGTTAAACATGCCAAAGAAGTATGTCAACATGCTCTCACACACACACACACACCTCGCCCTCAAAACCCAGGATTTTTTTAAATCAAATATCAAAATCAATGCACAATGGAGGCATATTGGAAGAAGTTGGTTACAATTTAATGTGATTTATATTTCACTGCAACAATATTGCAATCAACTTTATTTTTTTATCATCCTGCAGAATGGTCAACCTATGGCGATATTTTTCACGCCAGAGGGCAGTCAATGCACTAGGTGCTTATCACGCGATTTTCTTACTTGGGCGTAGTGAGAGAGAGAGTGATGGTAGGACCACTCACTGTCTCTCTCTCTTTCTTTACCCCCAACTAATAATATAAAGAGGATTAGCCCCACACGAGCGTCATGCCCTCTGGCATGAGAAAAATCGCACTCTCTCTCATTGGTGAGCTATTTTCACTGTGAGACATACTGTATATTTATAGGCCAGAATAACTCGGTAAGTTAGAAGGGTTTAGTTTTTCCTCATAAAGTTAAAAATGTCCTGATTCTATTCCTAATAATTCATTTTGAATGGAGATTTTAAATCATGCATTCAAATCATCATGTTTAAATGTGAAAATCTGACTTTTTGAATAGGTCGATTTGTGCTGGTACATGTACTAAATATAAACATGAGTACACTTTTGTCATGTTAACGACATCTGAACAGCATCACAGTCGTCAAACAATCATCGCAAATGTAACCCAGCACCATGAAAGGGACATTTGTCAAACTGACCATTCTGAGAAAATTACACATTTGAAAACTTCAGACACTTTTCTTTCTAATAATACAAGAACCATCCTTGTATCTTTTTCTGTTCCAGAGTTATGAGCATTTAAATTTAGTAGGGTGAGCGTCAGCCATTTTCAGAAAGCAGTCTAAAGTCTATCCTAGCTGAAGAAAATGCACTGACCTAATAAGACCATTTAGACACCATATTAAAGATTGTCCTTTATAAACATCAAAGAGAAGATGTTGAAGAACACGAAAACGCCCATAACTCAAAATTGACCCCCAAAATTAGATTTTTGACTTTCCAAGCCTGTTGTGAGAAACTAGCCCAGCGACTTAATGTCCCTTTCGTGGTGCTGGGTCACAAATGTTTTAACCTTTACCGGATCACGCTTTTGACTACACAGACACGATCGCGCGGGTTTCCACGACCCATACTCGGTAAAAAAAATGCATTTTAACAGTGTTTATCCCTGTCCAGATGATGCGGGTCCTCCAGGACCCATGCTCGTCAAAGAGTCACCATGTGTTTATCCTTATCCAGATGGTGCAGGTCTTCCACGACCCATACTCAGTAAATTTTAAAAAAAGCGACATGCATTTTAACAGTGTTTATCCCTGTCCAGATGATGCGGGTCCTCCAGGACCCATGCTCGTCAAAGAGTCACCATGTGTTTATCCTTATCCAGATGGTGCAGGTCTCCCACGACCCATACTCAATGCACTGCAGTGGCATATTTCTGCTCTTTAAAGTATGGGTCGTAGGAGACCCGCGCCATCAGGACAAGCATGTTAAATAACGCATCATATTACGTCATTTGCATTTTATACACATTAACGAAATTTAAGACACGTAAAACCATTAACGTTTTTGATAAAGTCATGAAATTTCATGACGATTGCTTAAATAGTTTTTGAGACATAACAGTTTTTGTGTGTCTCTGGGTCGTGGGCGACCCAGGAAGTCTGGTAAAGGTAAAGAAAGAGTGCATGCAGGGGTAAACAAAAAGAAAGGGGTGGTGGCATTGCAGCGATGGGCTAGAGAACTACCTTGTATGGACAGCCAAAACAAAAAAAGGGTTACAATAAACTGTACACAATATGATACAATCCATATCTATAAGAATTTACAGTGAATTGAATTTTCACTGTAGCTGTAAGCAGACGGCTAGTCGTCATCACGAGCGCGGATGTTCCTCCTGATTCCCTTTTTGCGGCTTTTGAAGCCGGCCTGCGCCGTGTCAGTCTTTTCAACAACAGAAGAAGAAGAGGAAGAAGACCCAGCCGGCTCCTCATCCAAAGTCTGTTCCGCATCCAGATCTGCCTCTGCATCTGAGGAAGCCCCCAACCTCGCATCAGACGCAGATTTGTTGGTTTTGCTTTCCTTAACCGGGCTGTGGGATTCCGAGGACCGGTCTTTGTCACGGGCGTCATCGCTGGGTTTATCGGACTTGCTTCGCTTCGCGAAGGAGAAAGCTCCTTTGGAACAGGCCGCAGACCCCACATCAAAAGCTTCTTCTTCTTCTCCTTCCATTTCTTCCGCCGCTTTGAGCTTAACCGGGCTGTGGGATTCCGAGGACCGGTCTTTGTCACGGGCGTCATCGCTGGGTTTATCGGACTTGCTTCGCTTCGCGAAGGAGAAAGCTCCTTTGGAACAGGCAGCAGACCCCACATCAAAAGCTTCTTCTTCTTCTCCTTCCATTTCTTCCGCCGCTTTGAGCTTAGCCGGGCTGTGGGATTCTGAGGACCGGTCTTTGTCACTTCGCTGGATCGTACTTGCTTCGCTTCGCGAAGGCTCCTTTGGAACAGGCAGCAGACCCCACATCTTTGTCACGGGCTGTGGGATTCCGAGGACCGGTCTTTGTCACGGGCGTCATCGCTGGGTTTATCGGACTTGCTTCGCTTCGCGAAGGAGAAAGCTCCTTTGGAACAGGCAGCAGACCCCACATCAAAAGCTTCTTCTTCTTCTCCTTCCATTTCTTCCGCCGCTTTGAGCTTAGCCGGGCTGTGGGATTCTGAGGACCGATCTTTGTCACGCACGTCATCACTGGGTTTATCGGACTTGCTTCGCTTCGCGAAGGAGAAAGCTCCTTTGGAACAGGCCGCAGACCCCACATCAAAAGCTTCTTCTTCTTCTCCTTCCATTTCTTCCGCCGCTTTGAGTTTTCGCTGCTCGTCCAAGAACGCTAGAGCGGCTTGGGCGTTGGCTCTGTCGGACATGTCGGACCCCGCGACATCGTCCAGGGTGTAGTGGGTCCAGGCGTTGGGTCTGCTTCCATGGTCCGGCACCCAACCAGACCTCCCTCTCTGCCTTCCTGGGGGTCTCCCCGCGGGTCTCCTGAAGTGGGGCTCATCCCTAGCGGGATGTCTTGTGTCCAATTGTTTCTCATCCCTTTCCTGTTGATCGGTTCTCAGTGAGGGAACGCTTCTCTTTCTGTCTTTCGTGTCCACAAGAGTATCATCACTGTCTTTGTCTTCGGGTTGTCTCAGGTCAGCAAACTCTTCCAGATCGGTTCTGCTCTGTTCGTGAGAAGCGTGCTGGCGCTCCAAGACGTCGAGCTGGCCGAAGATGTCGGTGCTGCGTCCCTCGAAGCCGGTGCTGGCATTCCGCAGAGTGAAGGGGGAGTCTTCTGCTGCAGCGTCGGCTTTCTTTTCTGGCAATGATATGGATGGCATGGTTCACCGGTTCAGCTTGTGGACCTGCAAAAACACACACATACACGGGTGAACATAAGCGCACGTGTCCGTCTAAATTCATGATTAGTAGATAGACTTTAACACTTAACACTTTCACCGCCAATGTCGCATTTTTGCATTTAACACCCATGTCATTAAAACTCTTCAAATCAGGGTTTATTATTCAATGATACTGTGTTCCTAAATTTGGGCAGTAAGGATTGACCCTATTCTAAATGTGTCACAGAGATTCTGAGAGAAATGACACAATATTGCAGACAAAATCTTTTCTGTAGCCAAGTAAGTTTAACGGACATTTTTGGCTCAAAGATGGCTGGCGGTGAAAGGGTTTTAAATGAAAGACACACATAAGTGCGCATGCATGCTCACTCATACACACAGGCGCGTGGTCGCATGCACGAATCAAGAACACACAAAATAGTGACACATTTTAGTTTCATAAACACATTAGCATAGTGCATTCCTCAGCCTGTGTCATGCGTGTGTGTGTGTAAGTGTGCATGTAACCGAAAGGGTATCCGGCCATTTACTTTTTTTAGCCAACGGCCATTTAGCCAACGGACACTTAGCCAACGGCCATTTAGCCAACATTTGCAGAGGGGACATTTAGCCAACATTGAAGTTAAAGTTAATGTAATGATCACACTGTACTGTCTCATAGTCATACAGTGGAACTTCCCTTATAACTATAAGACCTTCAAAAATCATCCAAAATGAGGTCTTAAATGGGAGAGAGTTGTATTTAAGGGAGGTAATTGTAATACTTACAAAGAGGGCGATGTATCGGAGAAGTAGGTCTTAAAAGGGAGGGCGTCTAATAACGCAACATTCATGCAAAACACGCACATACAGTCGTGTACGTGAGCACCCACACACATAAACTTAGAACACATTGGACCATGTTACATAATCACACACCGCAGCACACACACACATTTATAATCGCGACCGCACACACACACACACATACCAGTTTTAGAATGAGACAGTACACTGTACAGTGTGATCATTGCATTAACTTAATTTTGTTTTTCAATGTTGGCTAAATGTCCCTTCTGCAAATATTGGCTAAATGGCCGTTGCGGCGTTGGCTAAGTGTCCATTGGCGAAATGTCTTTTGGCTAAGTGTCCGTTGGCTAAATGTCCCGGATTCAACCGAAAGAGCAACCTATCTAGTATCTTGCTGTTTTCTGTCATTTAAATTATATCCTTTACACTACAGTCAACGGACAGTCACGGCTTGTTCTGTCCCTAACTACTACTACTACTACTACAGTCCAAAATGTATGCGTGTGTTTTGTTTTGTGTTTTTTGGCGTTGAGGAAAGTCCCCAAAGTCCAACAAATCCCATTGGCTGCAGCACTAGAGCCAGTGCAAATGCCCCCTGGTTAGAGTCATACTTCTCTTTCCAGGGAACAGTGTCTTTTGATTTAGTTGATCATTCTGGCACCCTCAGAAGCAGCATCCTGCTCAATTTTACGAATTCCAGTACTGTCAAGTGCTCATTTGTACCCAGAGCTACATCAATATAATATTTACGTGCGTAGACTTGACACTAGTGGCTGCTACTTTCTTCTTTTTCAGCTCTTTCCTTGCCCTACGTATGTTTGTGTATGGGGAGGTAGGTGGGGAGGTGGTAGACTACATCCGGAGGGAGTGCTTATTATATCTCTTTTAAAACTGTCTAAATCTTTCCCTTTTTGATCAAAAACATTATATTCAAATCTTTTATAGCCTCAAAATGAAATTAGTGTGTGATTTATCTGGATATTTAGGAAAATAAAAAAGTATTTTAATGTTTGTTGTACGTGACCTACTTTTGCGACAATCGTACGCCGAGCTAACTTCCTAAAGACTCCGCCGGGAAAACTCATTGTTTCACGCCGTCTGATTAGTTATCAAACACCAAAACTTTTGAATCAAAACAATGAGCGGAGGAGTTTATGGTGGTGGTGAGTATTGTGTTCAGCAATAACGCACGCTGACGTGACTTTAAAAATCGCTTCCACTCATGTGAAGACTGATGCTACTTATTACTAGTAGGACTCACAATGCCTAAGGCTAAGGAGTTAAGTTCTACTGCTACAACTAGTACAAAGTTCTACAAGTAGCTAGTACTGTTTCTTGAGCCTTGCTAAGTTACAGTCTGGATCTGGTTCAGGAAGGATTCTTCTGATCTTAGTTGCTTTCTTCTGACAGTCATTTGGTGATTCAATTTGTATACCATGGCGGAACATGATGAGGCGCTTCTGGGAGGAGGTGAGGGATGGGAGTTTGATTTCCCTAGACTAGAGGAAAAGATCTATGATGGATGATTGCAGACATCTGACTGATCTGAGACAATCTTCTGCTAGAGGCTTTAAATTTAATCTGGAACGAGCGATGACATAGTGTTTCTTTGGTGGCAACAGGGCAGGATCCTTATGGCTATATGAGTATATCAGTATACATTTTATCTTTATTAGTTTATATGTCGGGGAAAGGGCAAAGCAGTTAGATCACAGACTCGATATTGAGCGCATTTTCATGGGTGGCAATCAATGAATCAGTCATGTGTGTGCACCCAAAATGGTAGCACTGACATCATGAACTCGTTCCCGATAATGGCTCTGTGTAGTGTGTGTAGTACTAGTAGTAGGGACAGGCTCTTAAGCCTGTGTGTGTGCGTGTGCGCGTGCGAGTGTGCATTAAAAAAAAGTGTATTAGTACTGTTACTAGTGTTAGTGTTACTTACTGCTTCAGGTATTCTTGGTTTTACTCTGATTATGTATTTTAAAGTTTAAATACACCTATTTCATTTTAACACTAGTCTACATTTTGTTTGTTTGTGTTGTTTCTGAACTATTAAAACCTTTATTGTTTTATAAACAGATGAGGTCGGGGCGTTGGTGTTCGACATCGGCTCGTACTCTTTCAGAGCTGGCTATGCTGGGGAAGATACACCCAAGGTATGAAGCTTGGGCAATATCCACATTTAACCCTGTAAGAGAAGATAATTCATAGGTGGTAAGAGGCTTCTTCCGTCAATTATATGATACATTACCTTCTTTTACACTCTGTTACAGCCTGGTGAAATGTGGATATTGCTGAAGCTTGTTGTCGGCTCTGTTTTCTATTTTTTTTGGTGTGATTTTCTTTCTGTCTTTCTGTCAATCTGTGTGTCTTTGACTCTTTCTGTGTGTGTGTTGGCAAAATCCACATTTCCACCCGTAGGAGAAGATAATCTGATGACGGTAAGAGCCACATTTTCGCTCTTTGCTGTCATCAAATGATCTCCCTTACAGGCAAAATTGTGGATATATAGCCTGTGTGTTCTGTGTATGCATGTGTTTGTTACTAAATAAATGTTAGGTTGTGTGCAAGTGAGTTATTATTCACTAATTGCAACGGAATGCTTGCAGGGAAGTGTGGAGTGGGCGGTTATACTTATATGCTTGCAGCGCGAAAGGGGCAACGAAGGATGGTCCAGAGTTGCTTCTTTTCATAATGCAGTCCTGCAGATTATTTTGTGTGTTGAGCCCATTTTATTTCACTTTAAGCTTGACTAGTTTGTAGCTTGTTCCTTTTCATGCTACATGCCTAAAAATGAAATCAGGATTTTTACAATAGCACTAGCAGTCCTGAGCTGCCTGAAGATCAGGTTCAAAAAAAATTCTTAATGAAAATCAGCCTTCCTTTCCTCAATTCCTGCATTTCCATATTTTATCCTTACTTTCTTGTGACTGGCCATGTTACACCGTAGCTTTCTAAGTACTGCATTGTTTTGTCAAATCCCTTTAAAAGAGTATTTTTGGTTTTCCCCTCCAGTTTCAGGGGAACAGGGATAATGCCACTGTCCCCCCCCCCCCACACACACACACCAGGACTAGGGGGCAGTGCTAAGTGCCTTCCCCTCCCCCCCCCCCCCCTCCCTAGACCCCTGCTTTTCATTTTTTTTCCAGGATTTTGAAACGCCCAATGTGTTGTGCTAAAAAATAAAAAAATAAAGATTTGTTTGAATCAAACTTCAGGCGGAGATCCCCACCCACGTTGGTGTGGTGGAGGAGATGGAGAGCAGCGTCATGGATATGGACACTGGGGACGCCCCGCCCCAGCCGGACAGGAAGTTCCTCATCGACACCGTCTTCATGAAGCACCCGCGCAAGAACATGAACCTCGCCAGCTTCCTCCAAGACGGCATGGGTCAGTGCGTGCGGTGTAGTGTACGTTCAACTTTCTTTTTCGATCGCCCAGACAGTTTCCTGTCAATTGTGAGCGCAGATGCGTCATGCTGCTGTTATGCGCCTAAATAAGAAATAGTTCAGCCCAGCAAGTCCGACTTTGGCTGGAGGAAATCTTTTTGAAAGCGTTTTGTGAAAAAAGGCTGGAGAATGGACCGACCGGTAAGGCAGAAAGATAGTAGATGACAGTTAGCAAAGGGAAAAGGCAGAGTCAAAGAGAGTGACAGATTAGAGGAAGTTACAAGCACAGAACTTCCAGAAGGTGGGGGAACTATTTATACAAAAGACCCCCGGTATCCCCACGGGGGGAGTTCTGTTTGTACGACTTCTTCCTTATACGTTTAATTGCGCTTTTCATCGTGAAAAATAATCATTTGATACGTTTCTTTTTTCCGTGCAGTGGAGGACTGGGACATGTTTGAGAAGGTGATGGACTACGTGTACAACCGCAGCATCAAGTCGGAGTCCTGCCTCCACCCCTTGCTCATGTCGGAGCCCGCCGTGAGTGTTTCTTCTTCTTCTTCGTTCGCTCACACAGATTCCTGTCATATAAGCGTAGATGCGTCATGCTGCCGTTATGCGCCTAACTAAGAAATAGTTAGGCCCAGCATGTCCGACTTCGGCTGAAGAAATCTTTGTAAGAATTTATAGAAAAAAAAGGGCAGGAGAATGGACCGGTAAGGCAGAAAGATAGCGGATGACAGTAAGCAAAGGGAAAAGGCAGAGTCACAGATTAGAGGAAGTTACAAGCACAGAACTTCCAGAAGGTGGGGGAACTATTTGTATGAAAGACCCCCCCGTATCCCCACGGGGGAACGTGAGTGTTTGCCCCTTGGTTTAGGTGTAGGTGTTCTCTAAGAAAACTGGTTAACTCATTGGCATCGCAGCAATTTGGAATTATTATTAAACAAACGTCACAAATCACTCCAGCCATACTCACAAACAAAACATACATAAACAAAAGGAGAAATGAAAGAAGATTACAGTTTTTTTATATCAGGTTCAGACATAGGGGAGTGGTAGATCTATAGGCTTTAACATTCAAACAGCTGACAAAAAACAAGCTTGGTTTTAAAAAAATTCCTCGACGTTTCATCTGTTTACTTTTTCCAGGGTTCTCTTTATTCTGACTTTATATACATGTAGAAAAACTACACCGATTGGTTCCCCCACAACAAACCACTACAAAAGCAAAATAAGAGGCAAAATTGTGGTCTAAGGGAGCGAAGCGAGTTTAGAAGTGACCAGTGTATGGTGTGCACACAAATTGACTTCCCTTGAAGCAAGTGCATCAAATTGACAGCTATCTATTAATTCCGCACATATATGGCTGGAACGACTTCCATGAGTTAGGTTCATTTTGATCTTGACAAAGCTTAGCAATGATTGTACAAATTATTAAGAATATTTAGTAATTTGGTATGTGGTAGATGTGTCTGAACTCTGACTTCAGGTAGTTTGTGGCAAGCTTTGCCAGTGGTCTTCCTGAAAATATATACCTTTTTTTTAAAACTATACTTATGATTAAGAATTTTACACAAAATTCAGATTTAGTAATTATAGTTTCTTACTATTTTACTTCATATTACAGTATAAGGCGCAGGTGTCTCAGTATCGCTTTATAATCAGAAAAATACGGTACCATGATTTTATCCTGAATTTTTTTATTATTTTTATTGTCACATCAAATTTGTTAGTGTATCATTGTATGTAATGAGCCTGTGAGTGAAAAGGTTTGTTTTTGTTTTTCCATCTCGGTGTGTGTCTTGATTTTAAAAATTTTTTTTACATTCACTTGAGATTTCAGAACATTATTACACTGAAATTTTGATTTTTGATTTTATATATCAATACTATTTCACTTTTATGTACCATATTTGTCGGACTATAAGGCGATACTGTTTTCCAAGACCCCAACCCCTGCGCCTTATAATGTGACGAATAAAATAGTAAGAAAATATAATAGCAAAATCTGAAATTGAGGGGGGGTGCACATACAAAGGTGCGCCTTATAGTCCGAAAAAATACGGTGCTTTCGATTGAATGATTCTCGTGTAATTTCGTTTGTTGGTTGACTGTTGCAGTGGAACACCAAGGCGAAGCGTGAGAAACTGACGGAGCTCATGTTTGAAAAGTACAACATCCCAGCCTTCTTCCTCTGCAAAAACTCAGTGCTCTCAGCGTATCCTTTGTTTGTTCATTAAAAGTTGTTGGAGCTTGCTCTCTTCAAATTCTCCACCCCCCCTACCCTCTCCTGTATCCTTGACAATTTTAATCCAGTCTCATTCAAGTCGTTCCGGCCATATATGTCCGGAATTAATAGGTAGCTGTCAATTTGATGAATTTGCTTCAAGGGAAGTAAATCTGTGTGCACCTTGGTCACTTCTAAACTAGCTTCGCTCCCTTAGACCACAATTTTGTCTCTGACTTTGCTTTTGTAGTGGTTTGTTGTGGGGAAACCAATCGGTGTGGAGAGTTTTTCTATATAAAGTCTATATATAAAAAAACCTGATCTACCACTTCCCTATGTCTAAACCTGAAGTAAAAACCTGTAATCTTCTTTCATTTCTCCTTTTGTTTATGTATGTTTGTTTTGTTTGTGTGTATGGCTGGAGTGATTTGTGAGTTTTTTTATAAATAATTGCGATGCGAATGAGTTAATGTATTCTGTCTATCTGACGTCTTTATGAAGTTTGTGTGAGTGTGTGTTTGATCATGGAACACTTGGGGTTGATAAATCAGGATTTGAATATGAAGTTGGAAAACTATTCTATGGAGAAAATTACAATTTAAGAAATCCTGTTAAAACTAAAGTGAATTTAGTGCGGGTGTGAAAAAATGTAATCATCAAATTCTTTTTTAAGTTTTTCTATACCAGAAACAAGATCATTCACAGAAATGTTCTGAATTATTTACTTCCAGCTGACTGATTGGTGTTTTTATGCAAAAGCCGTATTTGGCGGTTTTCTTTGACTGTTCAGCTTTGCTAACGGCCGTTCCACAGCTCTCATCCTGGACAGCGGGGCAACCCACACCTCTGCCGTGCCCGTCTACGATGGATACGTCCTCACTCAGGGTACGCTGATGCACCTGTTGGGACTTCTTGGTGCTTTATTTTTGTTTTTAAATTGTTTATCGTCGCTTTCACATGAGATTGGTGCGAGATAATTGTCAGGAACAGGCGTGACGTGATAGTGCTGTTTCTTGAGTTAATAAATTAGCTATATGTTATAGACTCCCTTTTCTTTCCAAATTGCAAAGAAAATCGGGTTAGTGTCAATA
This sequence comes from Phymorhynchus buccinoides, assembly GCA_017654935.2. Lineage (NCBI taxonomy): Eukaryota > Metazoa > Mollusca > Gastropoda > Neogastropoda > Raphitomidae > Phymorhynchus > Phymorhynchus buccinoides. The sequence continues at coordinate 13,723,977 of CM065697.1, read as the reverse complement.
ACCTGTCTTTCTTCGTCAGATCAGATTGGATAGACTGTACAAGCCTTACAGAGACAAATTTTATCCCAAGGCCTAGGCCTAGCCGCTTCCAGTCGATGCGCCAACCGTTCTAGGCCTACTGTGTTTTAGCTAGGCCACTCAATCCGTGTTGGCACTTGCTTATTATTAGGCCTACCCTGCAACCTGTAGGTTATCTAAGACCGTGCGGAAAACATATGAAGGCGGCTCTCTGCCAAAGTAATGCTGAAGAATTATTATTATTCTGCGTTTCCAGTCCGAAAGGCCATAATGGGTAAAGTGTCCGGTTTTCAGTTTTCACTGGTCTTCCTGCTGCATACAGCCGACACATTCCGATTTCGGAGCAGCTGAAAGGAGAAAAAATTATTTGGAAGATTTTATTTTATTTTTTTAACAAAGGCAGGAGAATGGGCCAGGAAATCAGAAAGATAGTAGAAGATAGAAAGCAAAGGGAAAAGGCAGAGTCAAAGAGAGTGGCAGATTAGAGGAAGTTACAAGCACAGAACTTCCAGAAGGTTGGGGAACCATTTTTTCTTGTTCTAGAAACTCTTGCAAAGATTCTCTCCAAGCTGAAGACGCGCATGCATGTCGCCGCAAGTGCAGCAACTACCCAATTTTTATTTTTTTATTTGGAGGGGGGGGGGGGGGGCACAGGGTGAGGAGGGGGAGGGGCACACTTGAAAAACCTAGCTATCAATTTGGCCATGCCAGGCAGCGGGATTTCTCCCTGCTCTTACCGACTTTCAATTTGTGGGATTTTTGCATGCGTAAAGCGCAGGGGTCAGACTAGCTTTAACTCCCCATCCGAAGGACTGGACGTTCAGTTCGATTTTCCTGTCAAACTAGAAAGAAAGGGCGAGGCCGGGATTCGAACGCTGCAGTCACGCATTACATTTGGCAGGCGAACGTCTTAACCACTCTGCCACCTTTCTCCCTCGATTGTATCCTGTCTTTGGTGGATTATCTAGAGAGTGACGTCATTGATGAAAAGAGAAAACACAAGTTTGAGCCAGTATCAGTATGGCATAATGGTCTGGAAATGCAGTCCTCTTGACACCCATGCACACACACACACACACGCACACACAAAAATAATATTAAAAATAATAAATGAGCAAGTTGTTGTGGCGCTCCAATATTTCGTGCCAGTCATCACAATGTCAAGGATGGCAATCAGTTTATTTATTCATTCATTTTGTTGTCAAGGTATCGTGAAGTCTCCCCTGGCTGGCGACTTCATCGCGCGGGAAATCGGTCAGCTGATGGAAGAGCTCAACATTGATGTGGTGCCCCCTTACCTCATCAGCAACAAGGTTTGTTGTTGTTGTTGGCTTACCCTGGCTAAAAGACTCCAGGGATCATCCCTGACCCAACAGCGGAAGCACTTGAGCATTGTGGTACAAGATGAGAACATTACGTGTGTTGACCGTCTTTGATTACCCCCGCCACGTGGGCAGCCACACTCCGTTTTCGGGGGGGATTTTGGAGACTGATGATGTTATGCTTGGAGCTTGTCATGGCTAAAGACAATCCCCGCATAACTATGGATAGCAGAACAGCATTTTCATGTAGCCTTGGTGTTCTAGTTTATGTCAATTGGTCTGTCACAGCCTTAAGACAAGGCGTAGTAGCAAGGTTTGAGTCATGTGTTTGTTTTTTCTTCTTTTGCATTCCCAGGCCATAATTAGTAGGCTACATATGTGTCCAATTTTTAGTTCTAACTGGTCTCCCCGCTGCATTCAGCTGATACATTCCTGATTTCGGAGAAGCTCAAAGGAGAAAATTATTTGTAAGATTTTTTTTTTCAAGGCAGGAAAATTGGCCATTAAGCCAAAAAGATAGTGTGGATGACAGAAAGCAAAGGGAAAAACCAGAGTCAAAGAGAGTTGCAGATTAGAGGAAGTTACAGGCACAGAACTTCTAGAAGGTGGGGGAACTATTTGTTAAAAAGACCCCTCCCCCGGTATCCCCACGGGGATTGACTCGTGGAGGGAGCGGGGTCACCCAGCTCCCTATATGGAGGCACGAGGCATCCACCCACTTATTTTTAAAATACTGTGCTATTATTTGCATTTTTTAAAATCGTTTTAATCCTGCATACCGACTGCTTTGTTTACACCATCATGCCAGATTTTTGTTATTAATTTTATTTCCCTTTCACATTTAATGAAGGAAAGAAATTGTTCCGTGAACTTGCTTGCGTCATTGCAAAAAGGTTAACCTTTTAAGCAGTCGGTATGCAGGATTAAAACGATTTTAAAAAATGCAAATAATAGCACAGTATTTTAAAAATAAGTGGGTGGGATGCCTTGTGCCTCCAAAAGGGGAGATGGACGACCCCGACATCTCCGCGAGTCTCTCCCGGTGGGAATACCGGAGTGGGGGTGTCTTTCGAACAAATAGTTTCCTCACTTTCTGGAAGTTTTGTGCTTTTATCTTCTTCTAATCTGCAACTCTCTTTGACTCTGGTTTTTCCCTTTGCTTACTGTCAATCTAACTCTCTTTCTGCATTACTGGCCCAATTTTCCTGCTTGTAAAAAAAAATCTTACAAATAATTTTTTTCTCCTTTGATCTTCTCCGAAATCAGGAATGTCTCAGCTGAATGCAGCGGGGAGACCAGAGAAAACTGAAAAAAACGGACACATACGTACCCTAATAATTATGGCCTGGGAATGCAAAAGAAGAAAAAACAAACACATGACTCAAACCTTGCTACTACGCCTTGTCTTAAGGCTGTGACAGACCAATTGACATAAACTAGAACACCAAGGCTACATCGAACTGTTGTTATGATCTGCATAGTTATGCTGGGATTATCTTCAGCCACGGTAAGCTCTTAGCGTAATATCATCAGTCTCCAAAATCCCCCCAAAGACGGAGTGTGGATGCCCATGTGGCGGGGGTAATCAAAAGACGGTCAACACACGTAATGTTCTCATCTTGTACCACAATGCTCAGCCAAGTGATTCCGCTGTTGGGTCAGGGATGATCCCTGGAGTCTTTTAGCCAGGGTACGCCAACAACAACAACACAACCTTGTTGCTGATGAGGTAAGGGGGCACCGACATCAATGTTGAGCTCTTCCATCAGCTGACCGATTTCCCGCGCGATGAAGTCGCCAGCCAGGGGAGACTTCACGATACCTTGACAACAAAATGAATGAATAAATAAACTGATTGCCATCCTTGACATTGTGATGACTGGCACGAAATATTGGAGCGCCACAACAACTTGCTCATTTATTATTTTTAATATTATTTTTGTGTGTGTGCGTGTGTGTGTTTGGGCGCGATGTGTGTCAAGAGGACTGCATGTCCAGACCCTTATGCCATACTGATACTGGGCTCAAACTTGTGTTTTCACTCTTTTCCTCAATGACGTCCACTATCTGAGATAATCCGAACAAGGACCAGGATACAATCGAGTCGGAAAGATGGCAGAGTGGTTAAGATGTTCGCCTGCAAAATGTAATGCGTGACTGCAGCGTTCGTGAATTCCAGGCCTCGAATCCCTTTCTTTCTAGTTTTTGACAGAAAATTCGAACTGAACATCGAATCCTTAGGATGAGGACTTAAATCTAGTCTGAACCCGTGCGCTTTACACACGTAGAAATCCCACGGCAGTTGAAAGTCAGTGAGAGGAGGGAGAAATCCCGCTGCCTGGCATGGCCAAATTGATAGCGAGGTTTTCAAAGTGTGCCCCTCCCCGCCTCCTCACCCTGTGCCCCCCCCCCCCCCCTCAATTAATAAAATAAAATTGGGTAGTTGCTGCACTTGCGGCGACATGCAAGCGCTTCTTCAGCTTGGCAGAATCTTTGCAAGCGTTTCTAGAAACAAGAAAAAATAGTTCCCCCACTTTCTGGAAGTTCTGTGCTTGTAACTTCCTCTAATCTGCCACTCTCTTTGACTATGCCTTTCCCTTTTGCTTACTATCGTCTACGATTCTTCTGATTTATTGACCTATTCTCCTGCCTTTAAAAAAAAAATAAAAAAAAATCTTCCAAATATTTTTTCTTCCTTTAGCTCCTCCCAAATTGGAATGTGTCAGCTATGCGCAGCGGGGAAGATCAGTGAAAACTGAAAACCGGACACTTTACCCATTATGGCCTTTCGGACTGGAAACGCAGAATAATAATAATTCTTCAGCATTACTTTGGCAGAGAGCCGCCTTCATATGTTTTCCGCACGGTCTTAGATAACCTACAGGTTGCAGGGTAGGCCTAATAATAAGCAAGTGCCAACACGGATTGAGTGGCCTAGCTAAAACACAGTAGGCCTAGAACGGTTGGCGCATCGACTGGAAGCGGCTAGGCCTAGGCCTTGGGATAAAATTTGTCTCTGTAAGGCTTGTACAGTCTATCCAATCTGATCTGACGAAGAAAGACAGGTTATTGACACTAACCCGATTTTCTTTGCAATTTGGAAAGAAAAGGGAGTCTATAACATATAGCTAATTTATTAACTCAAGAAACAGCACTATCACGTCACGCCTGTTCCTGACAATTATCTCGCACCAATCTCATGTGAAAGCGACGATAAACAATTTAAAAACAAAAATAAAGCACCAAGAAGTCCCAACAGGTGCATCAGCGTACCCTGAGTGAGGACGTATCCATCGTAGACGGGCACGGCAGAGGTGTGGGTTGCCCCGCTGTCCAGGATGAGAGCTGTGGAACGGCCGTTAGCAAAGCTGAACAGTCAAAGAAAACCGCCAAATACGGCTTTTGCATAAAAACACCAATCAGTCAGCTGGAAGTAAATAATTCAGAACATTTCTGTGAATGATCTTGTTTCTGGTATAGAAAAACTTAAAAAAGAATTTGATGATTACATTTTTTCACACCCGCACTAAATTCACTTTAGTTTTAACAGGATTTCTTAAATTGTAATTTTCTCCATAGAATAGTTTTCCAACTTCATATTCAAATCCTGATTTATCAACCCCAAGTGTTCCATGATCAAACACACACTCACACAAACTTCATAAAGACGTCAGATAGAGACAGTATCTTTAACTCATTCGCATCGCAACGTTTTTGAATTACTAAAAAAACTCACAAAATCACTCCAACCATACACACAAACCAAACAAAACACACATAAACAAAATGAGAAATGAAGGATTATTACAGTTTTTTTCTTCGGGTTTTGACATAGGGAAGTGACAGATTAGGTTTTTTTAATATATAGACTTTATGTAAAAAAACTCTCCACACCAGTTGATTTTCCCTCAACAAACCACTACCAAAGCAAAGTCATAGACAACATTGTGATCTAAGAGAGCGAAGCTAGATTAGGAAGGACCAGGTTTCACACAGATGTACTTCCCTTGAAGCAAATTCATCAAATTGACAGCTACCTATTAAGTTCCGGGGACATTTATGGCCGGAACGACTTGAATTAGACTGGATTAAAATTGTCAAGGATACAGGAGAGGGTAGGGGGGGTGGAGAATTTGAAGAGAGCAAGCTCCAACAACTTTTAATGAACAAACAAAGGATACGCTGAGAGCACTGAGTTGTGGGGGGGGGGGGGGGGGGCAGAGGATGAATGCTGGGATGTTGTACTTTTCAAACATGAGCTCCGTCAGTTTCTCACGCTTCGCCTTGGTGTTCCACTGCAACAGTCAACCAACAAACGAAATTACACGAGAATCCTTTCATCGAAAGCACCGTATTTTTTCGGACTATAAGGCGCACCTTTGTATGTGCACCCCCCCTCAATTTCAGATTTTGCTATTATATTTTCCTGCTATTTTATTAGTCGTATTACAAGGCACAAGGGCCTCAGTCTGAGAGAAAAAAAGTATGGCCTTATAGTCCGACAAATATGGTACATAAAAGTGAAATAGTATTGATATATAAAATCAAAAATCAAAATTTCAGTGTAATAATGTTCTGAAATCTCAAGTGAATGTAAAAAAAATTTTTAAAATCAAGACACACACCGAGATGGAAAAACAAAAACAAACCTTTTCACTCACAGGCTCATTACATACAATGATACACTAACAAATTTGATGTCACAATAAAAAATTTAAAAAAAAATCAGGATAAAATCATGGTTACCGTATTTTTATGATTATAAGCGATGGATACTGAGACACCTGCGCCTTATACTGTAATATGAAGTAAAATAGTAAGAAACTATAATTACTAAATCTGAATTTTGTGTAAAATTCTTAATCATAAGTATAGTTTTAAAAAAAAGGTATATATTTTCAGGAAGACCACTGGCAAAGCTTGCCACAAACTACCTGAAGTCAGAGTTCAGACACATCTACCACATACCAAATTACTAAATATTCTTAATAATTTGTACAATCATTGCTAAGCTTTGTCAAGATCAAAATGAACCTAACTGAGGGAAAGTCGTTCCGGCCATATATGTCCATAATTAATAGATAGCTGTCAACTTGATGCACTTGCTTCAAGGAGGGTTTTTTTTTCAATTTGGGTGGCACACCATACACTGGTCACTTCTAAACTCGCTTCGCTCCCTTAGACCACAATTTTGGCTCTAATTTCGCTTTTGTAGTGGTTTGTTGTCGTGAAACCAGTCAGTGTAGTTTTTTCTATATAAAGTCTAATATAAACGATCAAGAATTGAAGAGAACCCTGGAAAAAGTAAACAGATGAAACGTCGAGGAATTTTTTTAAAACCAAGCTTGTTTTTTGTCAGCTGTTTGAATGTTAAAGCCTATAGATCTACCACTCCCCTATGTCTGAACCTGAAGTAAAAAACCTGTAATCTACTTTCAGTTCTCCTTTTGTTCATGTATGTTTTGCTTGTGTGTATGGCCGGAGTGACTTGTGACGTTTGTTTAATAATAATTCAAAACTGTTGCGATGCGAATGAGTTAACCAGGTTTTTTAGAGATACACATACACCTAAACCAAGTGAGCAAACACTCACGTTCCCCCGTGGGTATACCGGGGGGGTCTTTCATACAAATAGTTCCCCCACAATCTGGAAGTTATCTGTGGTTGTATCTTCATCTAATCTGCCACTCTGCTTTGACCCTTTGCTTAATGTCATCCGCTATCTTTCTGCCTAGTTACCGGTCCATTCTCATGCCCTTTTTCTTTCTTTCAATTCGTACAAAGATTGTCTTCAGCGAAAGTCTGGACATGCTGGGCCCTAATTATTTCTTAGTTAGGCTCATAAGGGCAGCATGACGCATCTACTCTCATATATGACAGGAAGCTGTTTGAGCGAACGAAGAAGAAGAAGAAACACTCACGGCGGGCTCCGACATGAGGCAAGGGGTGTAGGCAGGACTCCGACTTGATGCTGCGGTTGTACACGTAGTCCATCACCTTCTCAAACATGTCCCAGTCCTCCACTGCACGGAAAAAAGAAACGTATCAAATGATTATTTTTCACGATGAAAAGCGCAATTAAACGTATAAGGAAGAAGTCGTACAAACAGAAACTACCCCCCGTGGGTGATACCGGGGGTCTTTTGTATAAATAGGTCCCACACCTTCTGGAAGTTCTGTGCAGGTAACTTCCTCTAATCTGTCACTCTCTTTGACTCTGCCTTTTCCCTTTGCGAACTGTCATATATACTATCTTTCTGCCTTACCGGTCGGTCCATTCCCACTGCCTTTTTGTCACGAAACACTTTTCAAAAAAGATTTCCTCACGCCAAAGTCGGACTTGCTTGGGCCTAACTATTTTCTTAGTTAGGCTGCAATACGGCACCATGACGCATCTGCGCTCACAATTGACAGGAAAACTGTCTGAGCGATCAAAGAAGAAAGTTGAACGTACACTACACCGCACGCACTGACCCATGCCGTCTTGGAGGAAGCTGGCGAGGTTCATGTTCTTGCGCGGGTGCTTCATGAAGACGGTGTCGATGAGGAACTTCCTGTCCGGCTGGGGCGGGGCGTCCCCAGTGTCCATATCCATGACGCTGCTCTCCATCTCCTCCACCACACCAACGTGGGTGGGGATCTCCGCCTGAAGTTTGATTCAAACAAATCTTTAGTTTTTATATTTTAGGCACAAACACATTGGGCGTTTCAAAATCCCTGCGAAAAAAAAAATGAAAAAGCAGGGGTCTAGGGAGGGGGGGGGGGGGGGAGGGGCAGGCACTTAGCATTGCACCCCTAGGGTCCCTGGGTGTGTGTGTGTGGGGGGGGGGGGGACAGTGGCATTATCCCTGTTCCCCTGAAACTGGAGGGGAAAACCAAAAATACTCTTTTAAAGGGATTTGACAAAACAATGCAGTACTTAGAAAGCTACGGTGTAACATGGCCAGTCACAAGAAAGTAAGGATAAAATATGGAAATGCAGGAATTGAGGAAAGGAAGGCTGATTTTCATTAAGAATTTTTTTTGAACCTGATCTTCAGGCAGCTCAGGACTGCTAGTGCTATTGTAAAAATCCTGATTTCATTTTTAGGCATGTAGCATGAAAAGGAACAAGCTACAAACTAGTCAAGCTTAAAGTGAAATAAAATGGGCTCAACACACAAAATAATCTGCAGGACTGCATTATGAAAAGAAGCAACTCTGGACCATCCTTCGTTGCCCCTTTCGCGCTGCAAGCATATAAGTATAACCGCCCACTCCACACTTCCCTGCAAGCATTCCGTTGCAATTAGTGAATAATAACTCACTTGCACACAACCTAACATTTATTTAGTAACAAACACATGCATACACAGAACACACAGGCTATATATCCACAATTTTGCCTGTAAGGGAGATCATTTGATGACAGAAAAGAGCAGAAACAGATCGCTCTTTCCGTCATCAGATTATCTTCTCCTACGGGTGGAAATGTGGATTTTGCCAACACACACACAGAAAGAGTCAAAGACACACAGATTGACAGAAGACAGAAGAAGAAAATCACACCAAAAAAAATAGAAAACAGAGCCGACAACAAGCTTCAGCAATATCCACATTTCACCAGGCTGTAACAGAGTGTAAAAGAAGGTAATGTATCATATAATTGACGGAAGAAGCCTCGGCTGCGCCTCTTACCACCTATGAATTATCATCTCTTACAGGGTTAAATGTGGATATTGCCCAAGCTTCATACCTTGGGTGTATCTTCCCCAGCATAGCCAGCTCTGAAAGAGTACGAGCCGATGTCGAACACCAACGCCCCGACCTCATCTGTTTATAAAACAATAAAGGTTTTAATAGTTCAGAAACAACACAAACAAACAAAATGTAGACTAGTGTTAAAATGAAATAGGTGTATTTAAACTTTAAAATACATAATCAGAGTAAAACCAAGAATACCTGAAGCAGTAAGTAACACTAACACTAGTAACAGTACTAATACACTTTTTTTTAATGCGACACTCGCACGCGCACACGCACACACAGGCTTAAGAGCCTGTCCCTACTACTAGTACTACACACACTACACAGAGCCATTATCGGGAACGAGTTCATGATGTCAGTGCTACCATTTTGGGTGCACACACATGACTGATTCATTGATTGCCACCAATGAAAATGCGCTCAATATCGAGTCTGTGATCTAACTGCTTTGCCCTTTCCCCGACATATAAACTAATAAAGATAAAATGTATACTGATATACTCATATAGCCATAAGGATCCTGCCCTGTTGCCACCAAAGAAACACTATGTCATCGCTCGTTCCAGATTAAATTTAAAGCCTCTAGCAGAAGATTGTCTCAGATCAGTCAGATGTCTGCAATCATCCATCATAGATCTTTTCCTCTAGTCTAGGGAAATCAAACTCCCATCCCTCACCTCCTCCCAGAAGCGCCTCATCATGTTCCGCCATGGTATACAAATTGAATCACCAAATGACTGTCAGAAGAAAGCAACTAAGATCAGAAGAATCCTTCCTGAACCAGATCCAGACTGTAACTTAGCAAGGCTCAAGAAACAGTACTAGCTACTTGTAGAACTTTGTACTAGTTGTAGCAGTAGAACTTAACTCCTTAGCCTTAGGCATTGTGAGTCCTACTAGTAATAAGTAGCATCAGTCTTCACATGAGTGGAAGCGATTTTTAAAGTCACGTCAGCGTGCGTTATTGCTGAACACAATACTCACCACCACCATAAACTCCTCCGCTCATTGTTTTGATTCAAAAGTTTTGGTGTTTGATAACTAATCAGACGGCGTGAAACAATGAGTTTTCCCGGCGGAGTCTTTAGGAAGTTAGCTCGGCGTACGATTGTCGCAAAAGTAGGTCACGTACAACAAACATTAAAATACTTTTTTATTTTCCTAAATATCCAGATAAATCACACACTAATTTCATTTTGAGGCTATAAAAGATTTGAATATAATGTTTTTGATCAAAAAGGGAAAGATTTAGACAGTTTTAAAAGAGATATAATAAGCACTCCCTCCGGATGTAGTCTACCACCTCCCCACCTACCTCCCCATACACAAACATACGTAGGGCAAGGAAAGAGCTGAAAAAGAAGAAAGTAGCAGCCACTAGTGTCAAGTCTACGCACGTAAATATTATATTGATGTAGCTCTGGGTACAAATGAGCACTTGACAGTACTGGAATTCGTAAAATTGAGCAGGATGCTGCTTCTGAGGGTGCCAGAATGATCAACTAAATCAAAAGACACTGTTCCCTGGAAAGAGAAGACTATGACTCTCAAACTAGGGGGGCATTTGCATTGGCTCTAGTGCTGCAGCCAATGGGATTTGTTGGACTTTGGGGACTTTCCTCAACGCCAAAAAACACAAAACAAAACACACGCATACATTTTGGACTGTAGTAGTAGTAGTAGTAGTTAGGGACAGAACAAGCCGTGACTGTCCGTTGACTGTAGTGTAAAGGATATAATTTAAATGACAGAAAACAGCAAGATACTAGATAGGTTGCTCTTTCGGTTGAATCCGGATACATTTAGCCAACGGACACTTAGCCAAAAGACATTTCGCCAATGGACACTTAGCCAACGGACACTTAGCCAACGGCCATTTAGCCAACATTTGCAGGAGGGACATTTAGCCAACATTGAAAAACAAAATTAAGTTAATGCAATGATCACACTGTACAGTGTACTGTCTCATTCTAAAACTGGTTATGTGTGTGTGTGTGTGGCGGTCGCGATTATAAATGTGTGTGCTGTGCTGCGGGTGTGTGATTATGTAACATGGTCCAATGTGTTCTAAGTTTATGTGTTGTGGGTGCTTCACGTTACACGGACTGTATGTTCGGGTGTTTGCATGAATGTTGCGTTATAAGATTCCCTCCCACTTAAGACCTATTTCTCTGGGACATTGCCCTTCTTTGTAATTATTACAATTACCTCCCTTAAATACAACTCTCTCCCACTTAAGACCTACTTCTCTGATGATTTTTGAAGGTCTTATAGTTATAAGGGAAGTTCCACTGTATGACTATGAGACAGTACAGTGTGATCATTACATTAACTTTAACTTCAATGTTGGCTAAATGTCCCCTCTGCAAATGTTGGCTAAATGGCCGTTAGCTAAGTGTCCGTTGGCTAAATGGCCGTTGGCTAAAAAAAGTAAATGGCCGGATACCCTTTCGGTTACATGCACACTTACACACACACACGCATGACACAGGCTGAGGAATGCACTATGCTAATGTGTTTATGAAACTAAAATGTGTCACTATTTTGTGTGTTCTTGATTCGTGCATGCGACCACGCGCCTGTGTGTATGAGTGAGCATGCATGCGCACTTATGTGTGTCTTTCATTTAAAACCCTTTCACCGCCAGCCATCTTTGAGCCAAAAATGTCCATTACACTTACTTGGCTACAGAAAAGATTTTTGTCTGCAATATTGTTGGATTTCTCTCAGAATCTCTGTGATACATTTAGATCAATTAGGGTGAATCTTTACGACCAAAATTTAGGAACACAGTATCATTGAATAATAGACCCTGATTTCAAGAGTTTTAATGACATTGGTGGTAAATGCAAAAATGCGCCATTGGCGGTGAAAGTGTTAAGTGTTTAAAGTCTATCTACTAATCATGAATTTAGACGGACACGTGCGCTTATGTTCACCCGTGTATGTGTGTGTTTTTGCAGGTCCACAAGCTGAACCGGTGAACCATGCCATCCATATCATTGCCAGAAAAGAAAGCCGACGCTGCAGCAGAAGACTCCCCCTTCACTCTGCGGAATGCCAGCACCGGCTTCGAGGGACGCAGCACCGACATCTTCGGCCAGCTCGACGTCTTGGAGCGCCAGCACGCTTCTCACGAACAGAGCAGAACCGATCTGGAAGAGTTTGCTGACCTGAGACAACCCGAAGACAAAGACAGTGATGATACTCTTGTGGACACGAAAGACAGAAAGAGAAGCGTTCCCTCACTGAGAACCGATCAACAGGAAAGGGATGAGAAACAATTGGACACAAAGACATCCCGCTAGGGATGAGCCCCCCCCCCCCCCCCCCCCACAATTCAGGAGACCCGCGGGGAGACCCCCAGGAAGGCAGAGAGGGAGGTCTGGTTGGGTGCCGGACCATGGAAGCAGACCCAACGCCTGGACCCACTACACCCTGGACGATGTCGCGGGGTCCGACATGTCCGACAGAGCCAACGCCCAAGCCGCTCTAGCGTTCTTGGACGAGCAGCGAAAACTCAAAGCGGCGGAAGAAATGGAAGGAGAAGAAGAAGAAGCTTTTGATGTGGGGTCTGCGGCCTGTTCCAAAGGAGCTTTCTCCTTCGCGAAGCGAAGCAAGTCCGATAAACCCAGTGATGACGTGCGTGACAAAGATCGGTCCTCAGAATCCCACAGCCCGGCTAAGCTCAAAGCGGCGGAAGAAATGGAAGGAGAAGAAGAAGAAGCTTTTGATGTGGGGTCTGCTGCCTGTTCCAAAGGAGCTTTCTCCTTCGCGAAGCGAAGCAAGTCCGATAAACCCAGCGATGACGCCCGTGACAAAGACCGGTCCTCGGAATCCCACAGCCCGGTTAAGCTCAAAGCGGCGGAAGAAATGGAAGGAGAAGAAGAAGAAGCTTTTGATGTGGGGTCTGCGGCCTGTTCCAAAGGAGCTTTCTCCTTCGCGAAGCGAAGCAAGTCCGATAAACCCAGCGATGACGCCCGTGACAAAGACCGGTCCTCGGAATCCCACAGCCCGGTTAAGGAAAGCAAAACCAACAAATCTGCGTCTGATGCGAACCCCCACCCCCGGGGAGCAGGCTTCCTCAGATGCAGAGGCAGATCTGGATGCGGAACAGACTTTGGATGAGGAGCCGGCTGGGTCTTCTTCCTCTTCTTCTTCTGTTGTTGAAAAGACTGACACGGCGCAGGCCGGCTTCAAAAGCCGCAAAAAGGGAATCAGGAGGAACATCCGCGCTCGTGATGACGATCTAGCCGTCTGTGCTTACAGCTACAGTGAAAATTCAATTCACTGTAAATTCTTATAGATATGGATTGTATCATATTGTGTGTAACAGTTTATTGTAACCCTTTTTTTGTTTTGGCTGTCCATACAAGGTTAGTTAGTTCTCTAGCCCATCGCTGCAATGCCACCACCCCTTTCTTTTTGTTTACCCCTGCATGCACTCTTTATTTAACCTTTACCAGACTTCCTGGGTCGCCCACGACCCATTGACACACAAATACTGTTATATCTCAAAAACTATTTAATCAATCTTCATTAAATTTCATGACTTTATCAAAAACGTTAATGGCTTTACGTGTCTTAAATTTCGTTAATGTGTATAAAACACAAATGACGTAATATGATGCGTCATTTTAACATGCTTGTCCCGATGGCGCGGGTCTCCTACGACCCATACTTTAAAGAGCAGAAATATGCACTGCAGTGCATTGAGTATGGGTGTGGG
>CM065697.1:13706192-13709662 GCA_017654935.2 Phymorhynchus buccinoides | reverse complement strand
GGGTGGGTTTGATAGTGAGAATAAGTGTTGCTGCAATCATCGTTTTTTATTTTATTTTACTTTCTATGACTTCACTTTTTTTTTCCTTTCATTTTCTTGTTATGAATGTCGAGCTCCCTGACTCTTTGTAAGATCGCTATAATAAATTCCCCTTATATTAATTATTATGTACAAACTCCAGCATAACAACATTCCTAATTTTTGTTCTTTTTTGTTCTTTTTTTTTTTTTTTTTACTTCAACAGGAAACAAATTCCCCACCCCCTCAATTCCAAACTTTAAACAATTATTCATCACCCAGACCCAAGAGCAAAGCAATGAATCTTTTTATTTTATACTCCCATCGAACGAATGCCCAAATAGTCAACTGCAATGATTGAATGAACAATTTTGTACCCTAGATTCAAAGTGCTTCGGCTGTTTTGGATGATCCCTGGATTCTTTAAGAGCCAGGTACTACGTCACCACCACGTTACTACTGACAAACTAAACACCTCAACAGAATGTCCCCCTGGTGGTCGAAGACAAGGCTGTAGAAATTACTCTGGGTTGCCATCACGTCGAAATCAATCTGCCGGACACATTTTAACCCTTTCACTTTTCTTCTTCTTCTTCTTCTTCGATCGCTCAGACAGTTTCCTGTCAATTATGAGCGCAGATGCGTCATGCTGCCGTTATGCGCCTAACTAAGAAATATAGTTAGTACCCAGCAAGTCCGACTTCGGCTGGAAGAAATCGTTTTGAAAGTGTTTCGTGAAAAAAGACAGGAAAATGGACCGGTAAGGCAGAAAGATAGTAGATGAACAGTAAGCAAAGGGAAAAGGCAGAGTCAAAGAGAGTGACAGATTAAAGGAGGTTACAAGCACAGAACTTCCAGAAGGTGGGGGAACTGTTTATACGAAAGACCCCCCGGTATCCCCACGAGGGGGGGGAACCCTTTCACTGCCAGCCATATTTCAGAACCAAAAAAAATCCATGGCTCTTGTATCTTAATCCCTATCTACCACTTCCCATATTTAACTACATTACTTATGATTGTCATGTATGTACTTTGCATATTCACTTGGCTTAGCTACTATTGATTCCAGAAGAATTTGTATGAATAATATACTTTCTTTGCTACTGATAATGATGGGGGTAGTGATGGTGGTGACGATTGTAATGATGATGGTTAATACCAGTATTGTGGTTGTTATTATTGCTACCATTGCTATATTGGTGTTGCTGTTATCACTGTAGCAACAACCCTCGCTGTTAAAATTTCATTTCCACCAATATTTCTATTGTATGTCAGTGTGCATGCTTTTCTTTTGTTTGTTTCCATAAAATCTGTGAAATGTAAAAAGAAAAATGCTAAATAAAAATTTAAAAATTCCATTAAATTTACCTGGGTAGAGAACAAAATCCATCTGTTATTTTGGGGATTCTTCTGCGACAAATATAAAACAAGATCTTCTACCCTTACTTCCCCAAAACTAAGACAATAGGGTCTTTGGATAATAGACCCCAATTTGATGCCTTTTAGTGACATAGGTGTTGAATCACTGTGGTGCTGAAATGCGACTTTGGCAGTGAAAGGGTTACTGAAATGGGATGAAACGCTGTTTCCGGAGTTACTGTTCTTTGCGTTTCCCTCTGAGTATCGTGAGAGTTACTGTGCTTGCTGTTTCCCTTAGAGTTTCCCCAGAGCTGTTGCACTTTGTGTTTCCCTAGAGTTTCTCCAAATTTATATTGTTCTTTGTGTTTCCCTAGAGTTTCTCCAGAGTTATTGCACTTTGTGTTTCCCTAGAGTTTCTCCAGAGCTATTGCACTTTGTGTTTCCCTAGAGTTTCTCCAGAGTTATTGTTCTTTGTGTTTCCCTAGAGTTTCTCCAGAGCTATTGTTCTTTGTGTTTCCCTAGAGTTTCTCCAGAGTTATTGTTCTTTGTGTTTCCCTAGAGTTTCTCCAGAGTTATTGTTCTTTGCGTTTCCCTAGAGTTTCTCCAGAGTTATTGTTCTTTGAGTTTTCCCTAGAGTTTCTCCAGAGTTATTGTTCTTTGTGTTTCCCTAGAGTTTCTCCAGAGCTATTGCACTTTGTGTTTCTATAGTTTCTCCAGAGTTATTGTTCTTTGCGTTTCCCCCAGAGTTATTTACTGTTGTGTTTCCAGAGTTATTGTTCTTTGCGTTTCCCTAGAGTTTCTCCAGAGTTATTGTTCTTTGCGCTTCCCTAGAGTTTCTCCAGAGTTATTGTTCTTTGCGTTTCCCTAGAGTTTCTCCAGAGTTATTGTTCTTTGCGTTTCCCTAGAGTTTCTCCAGAGTTATTGTTCTTTGCGTTTCCCCTAGAGTTTCTCCAGAGTTATTGTCCTTTGCGTTTCCCTAGAGATTCTCCAGAGTTATTGTACTTTGTGTTTCTCTAGAGTTATTGTTCTTTGCGTTTCCCTAGAGTTTCTCCAGAGTTATTGTTCTTTGCGTTTCCCTAGAGTTTCTCCAGAGTTATTGTTCTTTGTAGTTTCTCTAGAGTTATTGTTCTTTGCGTTTCCCTAGAGTTTTCTCCAGAGCTATTGCACTTTGTGTTTCCTTAGAGTTTCTCCAGAGTTATTGTTCTTTGTATTTCCATAGTTTCTCCAGAGTTATTGTTCTTTGCGTTTCCCTAGAGTTTCTCCAGAGTTATTGTTCTTTGCGTTTCCCTAGAGTTTTTCTCCAGAGTTATTGTTCTTTGCGTTTCCCTAGACTTTTCTCCAGAGTTATTGTTCTTTGCGTTTCCCTAGAGTTTCTCCAGAGTTATTGTTCTTTGTATTTCCATAGCTTCTCCAGAGTTATTGTTCTTTGCGTTTCCCCTAGAGTTTCTCCAGAGTTATTGTTCTTTGTATTTCCATAGCTTCTCCAGAGTTATTGTTCTTTGCGTTTCCCCTAGAGTTTCTCCAGAGTTATTGTTCTTTGTATTTCCTTAGACTTTTCTCCAGAGTTATTGTTCTTTGCGTTTCCCTAGAGTTTCCCCAGAGTTATTGTTCTTTGTGTTTCCCTAGAGTTTCTCCAGAGTTATTGTTCTTTGCGTTTCCCCTAGAGTTTCTCCAGAGTTATTGTTCTTTGTATTTCCCATAGTTTCTCCAGAGTTATTGTTCTTTGCGTTTCCCCTAGAGTTTCTCCAGAGTTATTGTTCTTTGCGTTTCCTTAGAGTTCTTTCTCCAGAGTTTTCCAGAGTTATTGTTCTTTGTGTTTCCATAGAGTTTCTCCAGAGTTATTGTTCTTTGCGTTTCCCCTACAGTTTCTCCAGAGTTATTGTTCTTTGCGTTTCCTTACAGTTTCTCCAGCGTTACTGTTCTATGCGTTTCTCCTGAGTTTCTCCAGAGTTACTGTTCTATGCGTTTCTCTGGAGTTACCAGATTGTTAGGGAGACACAAAGGGACGCAATAATAGTAGGCGTGGGACGGTGCATCGTCAGATGCCATAGTTTCCCTGCTACTAGTTTACTTCTTTAGTATAACAATGTATT